>ML662446.1:6564717-6972978 GCA_007570785.1 Antilocapra americana
GCTTCGACTCTCTGAGCCCGTGGGGGCAGCGGGGCCCTGGGCCCAGTACAGTGCAGGGGTGTCCCCAAAGGAAAGAATTCTTTGGTGATGAACATTGTGTCTACAGAAACTAATGGCCCAACCTCCTATTCAGTTTATGTAAAATAAAACAGGCCATATGCTGCTGCTTTCAGAGTTTGGGTGTTTAAATTAAATGTTGTTTAATGAATATTCAAACCCATTTGCTCCAAAGTTGCGCTCAATGTGGTGGCGGCTTTCATCCCCACTCCTTCCTTGCAGCCCCCTCCCTCCTCCAATACCCAGGGTATTAAACCATTAGAACGGGGTGTGAACATCCAGGCATCTGCCTTCCAACGGAAAGTTGGATATTAAAATGCTGGAGCAGATGACAGTATAAATAAAGACATACAGTGAGAGGCTCGTCTGGTTATTTTTTTGTTTGGTAATTAAGACTGAGGAGGTTTTGACTTAAGATGTGTCTTACTGAGAAACAGAGTTGGGGGGCCAAGAACTCTCTGCATCTTTTATTGGCCCATCAGCCCAGAGGGGGCTTCCACACTGGCCTCTGTGTAACTGGTTTATTGACGAGTGGTGACTTGGTGGCGCAGAGAAGTGAAATGGTGAATTTTCTTCCAGTAACTGCTTTCTTCTGAACTCTGTCAAATTACCCATAACATCTGCTGGAGTGGAGTCCTTAGTTTTATGGTCGTTTATAGTCTAGGCTCTGGGTCGGGACTATCCCCTGGAAGAGGGCATGGCAACCCACTCCAGTATTCTTGCCTGGAGAATCCCATGGACAGAGGAGCCTGGTGGGCTGCAGTGCATAGGGTCACAACGAGTCGGACACGACCAAAGCAACTTAGCACACACACTCAAGGCTAGTTCACTCCCAGCTCATCTCTGGATAGAATCTCTCCCCTTGGCCTGCAGACCAGACCCGACTCAGATGATTGAAGTGGGGAGGAGGTAGTGTTTGCTCTCTCACTACTCCTCCATCTCCAGAGCCTTGGGTCTCACTCCTTCAAATTCAAGGGCAGGGACCATGTGCTGTGGAGGCAGGGTGTCCTAGGGAAGCAGTCCCAAGGGTGGTGGGAGGTATCTCTACGTTGGCTTGCTGCCATGGCTGACCTGGTGGTCTCTGTGTCGATGCAGGGCTGGAGTCCCTGGGGGCAGAGTCCCTCTCATTCCAGCACCAGCCATCACTGAAGATGCCCTTAGGAGATGCTCCCCTCTGAGGCCATGATCTCCTGTTGCATGCATTTAGAGTGAGGGTTTGTGTATGACTGGAACCATTTTTGGAGCATCATGAAGGTTCCCATCCTTCTCTCCTACCCCGCAATATACCCCTCAACCCAGAGCGCTCTAGTGCCTCTGATTATCACCTCTACGTGGAGACCTCCAAGCCTCTGTGAGCAGCCCTGAGCTCTCTCTGTGGCTCTCTCTCCACTTGGACATCCCACTAAATTTCATTATGCTCATTTTCAACTTCCTCATCTCTTCTCACCTCCACAGAAAACACTGGTTTGGAAGAGCTGTTCTGTGTTCCTGGCGTCTAATACGCAGGGTAGGGAGTGGTAAGAGTTGGCTGGTTCCTGTCTCTGTTTCTGGCCTATTCCTCCTCCCAGTCCTCCTCCTACCAAGCAAGAGTTGTGGCTGATACCTCTTCAGCCTTGCAGTCCATCTCACCATAGGGTGAGTGATGGAGTGAAGTGGCTGATCACACGGTTATCTTTCTGCTTTGATATCATGCCACCAGTAGGTAAGTATGGTGATGTCTCTCCAGGGGGAGGTGGCCTGGTGGAACCATTTGAAGGTGGGAAGCTATCTTAGGGCCAGACCCTGTGCCTTCACCCTGGCCTTCCTTTGGGCTTAGCTCTTGGTCTGAATTCTGAATCTCCTTAATTCATGACTTCATTTGTGTTCTTCTTGGTCTCTGTCTTAGGATCTACTTCCAAGATTCGATCTGATCTCTTAAGAGTAGGCAAGCTAGGTAGATCCACCTCTGTTGGTATTGCACATGCCCAGACCTCAGAGAAAAGGACCTACCTGTGGACCCCAAGGTATTCTTACCGATCCCTGCCTGACCTGGATCCCACAGCTCCTGCTGTCCAGGAGGATTGGCATCTTATAGGTGAGGTCAGCCTGGAGACTTTCTTCCCTGCCCTGATTGTCTGTGTGTGTGCATATAAATGCATGTCTGTGCCTGTCTGTGTTGAGAGGGATTGGCTGGGAGCCAGTGTCCCAGCTGAGAATCTGTTTCTGGAGCTTAGAGGAAACTGGGCATCCCTCCCACTGGCCCGGGCTCCCAATCATCGATAAGTACATTATCTGTGATAGGAGTATTACATTTTTGGGGACTAGAAGTTCTAGTCCCAAGCCCATGCCTAGGCCCCTGACTCTTCCAGGTGACAGGTGTGGACTCAAATGCATTTTCCTGATAATCAGAGCCAAACAATTCAAGAGCTGAAT
Organism: Antilocapra americana; assembly: GCA_007570785.1. Taxonomy (NCBI): domain Eukaryota; kingdom Metazoa; phylum Chordata; class Mammalia; order Artiodactyla; family Antilocapridae; genus Antilocapra; species Antilocapra americana. The sequence goes on from ML662446.1 coordinate 6,567,187, forward strand.
GTGCTATAAGGAATCTGTTCATTTGCTCCTTCTTGCTTACAATTTGTGCCAGAGCTTATGCTGGGAATTTGGGGGTAGCAGGACAAATAAGATACAGCTCCTGCTCTCAAGGGGTTCATAGCATGGTGCAGGCTGGGAGAAAGCATTTTGCGCTGTGCATGTTTAGTGGTCCTGGGCATCACAGATAGCCATCTCCATAGGATGAAGGGGCTGATGTTTGTCAGGCCCTTACCTTGCACCTGCCTTGGGGCTGAGCTCTCTTGAATTATTTTACTTCATCCTCACAACTGCCTGATGAGATCAGTACTGTTCCATCAGAATAAATAGGCTTATGGAGGGTAAGCAAAGTGTCCGAGATCACAAAGGGACAGGCTCTGAGTTTGGACAGCCCATTTCTAGAGTGGGAATTAACCGATCCCACTCTTAATTCCTGATGGCTCCCAGTCTCCTTGTGGGAAAAGGTGCTGAACTGCATTTACCTGATAGAGTTAGTGAAAGTGATTTGTTGTTCCGTTGGGCAGAGGCTCCCTAGCCTGGCTTTTGGAGGTCCACAGAGCCCCTCTAAATGCCCAGGAACAAAAAGAAGTAGTTCCAGGGAAGGAATTCCCTGGTGGTCCAGTGGTTAGGACTCTGAGTTTCCACTGCAAGAAGCATGGGTTCAGTCCCTGATCAGGAAATTAAGGTCCCACATGCCACAGCTCAGCCAAAAAAAGAAAAAAAAGCAGCTCCATGTCTTTGTGGACATCCCTGTAGTCCTGAATCTGGAAAAGACAGTGCTCAAGACAGGAACAAATGGTCTACCTAAGCTTATTCAGGTTCCCTCTGGGCACAAAGAAGAATCGGTTCACCCTGGTGAGGGATGAAAAAGATAGTGGGGGAATCAGATGCTTTATCTGTGTGTTGAGGATAGTAGTTCTGCCTCCGTTTGTATCCCAGAGTGGTTGTGAGATGGTATTTTAGAAGATCAACTCCTACAAAAATGTAGAACATTACTCACACTGCTACCTGAAATTCTTCCATTTCAGTGGGTTTTTCTCTGTCATTAGTGGATTTCTAAAAACCAATCAACTGAGCAGTTGCCTCTGTCCATCACAATACATTTACTTCATACCTGCTTGTTGCCAGTCATGTACAAAGAAGGCAGGCAGTTAGGCAGGCAGTATTGTAGGCAACCTCCTACAATATTTTTAATTAGATACCTTATTTTGCTGAATCTTTTCCATACTAGTCAGATGCTATCTCCATAGGAGATGACAAAGTTGAGCAACAGAGAGGTTAAGTTATTTGCTCCAAGTCGCCGAGGTAGTAAGTAGTGCAGACAGAACCTGAATCCAAGTTTTTTGACTTCAAGTGGCTTGCCATGCTAATGATACAGTGGCCTTAAAGGGTCATAGTTTTATTTGGTGGAGGAGACTGTCTTGGTTCCAGAAGACAAACAATCCATCATGTTATGGCTGCACTGAAGGTTTCTCAGTGAAGGGCAGTGACTCCAGGATGTTTTTGTAGATCTCTCCCCTTATCTCTACAGACAGCTGAGCTGTGACACCCAGAATTCAGTATGCTGCCTGATCTGCATACTGCCCAGGAACTTGGGGTTGTCTTTACAGGCACATGGGACTTGGGCCCATGGGAAGGATGGAGAGAACATTCAGACAGGCATAGAGGCTGATTCCTCACACCAGGATCAAGAGGCCCCTGAAAGATGCGCCCCGGCCCCTTGGTGGATGCACCTTGACCTCATTATTGTAGGTGGGGATCACTGGGTTGCATGGAACACAGTCTGTGTGAGCCAGCTCACACACTGGGGGTCAGGCAGACTGCAGTTATTGGAGCAGTACAGAGTTCTTAGGTGGGAAGTGAGGCCAGGCAGCTTGTGGGGACCAGATCTGGTAGGCCATCAGAGAGTGAGGCAGCTTGTTTCTCTCTGCCTTGAGTCTCCTATCTCTTGGGCTGTGTGGTCTTTGCCCTTTGCCTCTTTCTGAGCCTCTGTGCTGTTTTCCTATCTGCAGTCAGGATTCCTCTGCTTATTTATGGTTCCTCTGCTCTGCACACCTTTCTTCTCCAGTCTTTTTGCTTGGTTTGCTGTAGGGCCAACACAACTCTACACAACCTCAAATGCCCATCACCGTCTAATTTGGTCTAAATTCTTGAGAGGAAAAAATCTGATTGGTCACTGATAAGCCAGTGAACTTGATATCCTTACGTCAGGTAACTTATCTATCTATCGTCCATTCAGAAGAGAACAAGTGGTACAGACATGGCCACTTCAGGCTGCCCCTTCAGCCAGGGATGTGGGCAGGGCAGGTATACCTAAACACATCTATTGTGGACAAGGGCAAGCTGAAGCCACTTGTCTCACTCAGACCTTGAGCAGAGGGCACAACCAAGCTCAGTTTCCTGTGGTCTGGTTTTCTCCAAGTGGGCAGTTGCCTTCCAAAGGCTAGGAACAGCGGAGGCCTCCAAGACCACAGTTCACTGGGTTTGTCTCTGGGTTCACGTCATAAGCCCTTGAGGTAGCGAGGACATGGTGAGAGACACATGTCTACATTAGTCAGGGCCCTTCCACCAAAAACAATACCCAGTTGTGGATGGGACTGGTGATAGAAGCGGGGTTTGATGCTGTAAAGAGCAATATTGCATAGAAACCTGGAATGTTAGGTCCATGAATCAAGGCAAATTGGAAGTGGTCAAACAGGAGATTACTAGAGTGAACATTGACATTCTAGGAATCAGCAAACTAAGATGGACTAGAATGGGTGAATTTAACTCAGATGATGATTATATCTACTACTGCGGGCAGGAATCCCTTAGAAGAAATGGAGTAGCCATCATAGTCAACAAAAGAGTCTGAAATGCAGTACTTGGATGCAATCTCAAAAATGACAGAATGATCTCTGTTCGTTTCCAAGGCAAACCATTCAATAGCATGGTAATCCAAGTGTATGCTCCGACTAGTAACATTGAAGAAACTGAAGTTGAACAGTTCCATGAAGAACTACAAGACCTTCTAGAACTAACCCAAAAAAGATGTCCTTTTCATTATAGGGGACTGGGATGCAAAAGTAGGATGTCAAGAAACACTTGGAGTAACAGGCAAATTTGGCTTTGGAGTACAGAATGAAGCAGGGCAAAGGCTAATAGAGTTCTGCCAAGAGAATGCACTGGTCATAGCAAACACCCTCTTCCAACAACACAAGAGAAAACTCTACACATGGACATCACCAGATGGTCAACACCAAAATCAGATTGAGTATATTCTTTGCAACCAAAGATGGAGAAACTCTATACAGTCAGCAAAAATAAGACTGGGAGCTGACTGTGGCTCAGATCATGAACTCCTTATTGCCAAATTCAGACTGAAATTGAAGAAAGTGGAGAAAACCACTAGACCATTCAGGTATGACCTAATCAAATCCCTTATGACTATACAGTGGAAGTGAGAAATAGATTTAAAGGACTAGATGTGATAGAGTGACTGATGAACTGTAGATTGAGGTTTGTGACATTGTATAGGAGACAGGAATCAAGACCATCCCCAAAAAAAGAAATGCAAAAAAGCAAAATGGCTGTCTGAGGAGGCCTTACAAATAGCTGTGAAATGAAGGGAAGCAAAAAGCAAAGGAGAAAAGGAAAGATATACCCATTTGAATGCAGAGTTCCAAAGAATAGCAAGGAGAGATAAGAAAGCCTTCCTCAGTGATCAATGCAAAGAAATAGGGGAAAACAATAGAATGGGAAAGACTAGAGATCTTTTCAAGAAAATTAGAGATAACAAGGGAACAAAGATGGGCTCAATAAAGGACAGAAATGGTAGGGACCTAACAGAAACAGAAGATATTAAGAAGAGGTGGTGAGAATATACAGAAGAACTGTACAAAAAAGACCTTCACGACCCAGATAATCACGATGGTGTGCTAGACATCCTGGAATGTGAAGTCACCTGGGCCTTAGAAAGCATCACTACAAACAAAGCTAGTGGAGGTGATGGAATTCCAGTTGAGCTATTTCAAATCCTGAAAGATGACGCTGTGAAAGTACTGCACTCAATATGCCAGCAAATGTGGAAAACTCAGCAGTGGCCACAGGACTGGAAAAGGTCAGTTTTCATTCCAATCCCAAAGAAAGTTAATGCCAAAGAATGCTCGAACTACCGCACAGTTGCACTCATCTCACATGCTAGTAAAGTAATACTTAAAATTCTCCAAGCCAAGCTTCAGCAATACGTGAACCATGAACTTCCAGATGTTCAAGTTGGTTTTAGAAAAGGCATAGGAACCAGAGATCAAATTGCCAACATCTGCTGGATCATCAAAAAAGCAAGAGAGTTCCAGAAAAACATCTATATCTTCTTTATTGACTATGCCAAGGCCTTTGACTGTGTGGATCACAATAAACTGTGGAAAATTCTTAAAGAGATGGGAATACCAGACCACCTGACCTGCTTCTTGAGAAACCTGTATGCAGGTCAGGAAGCAACAGTTAGAACTGGACATGGAACAACAGACTGGTTCCAAATAGGAAAAGGAGTACGTCAAGGCTGTATATTGTCACCCTGTTTGTTTAACATATATGCAGAGTACATCATGAGAAACACTGGGCTGGAAGAAGCACAAGCTGGAATCAAGATTGCTGGGAGAAATATCAATAACCTCAGATATGCAGATGACACCACCCTTATGGCAGAAAATGAAGAAGAATTAAAGAGCCTCTTGATGAAAGTGAAAGAGGAGAGTGAAAAAATTGGTTTAAAGTTCAACATTCAGAAAACTAAGATCATGGCATCCGGTCCCATCACTTCATGGCAAATAGGTGGGGAAACAGTGGCTGACTTTAATTTTCTGGGCTCCAAAATCACTGCAGATGGTGATTGCAGCCATGAAATTAAAAGGACGCTTACTCCTTGGCAGGAAAGTTATGACCAACCTAGACAGCATATTAAAAAGCAGAGACTTTACTTTGCCAACAAAGGTGCATCTAGTCAAGGCTATGGTTTTTCCAGTAGTCATGTATGAATGTGAGAGTTGGGTTATAAAGAAAGCTGAGCGCAGAAGAATTGATGCTTTTGAACTGTGGTGTTGGAGAAGACTCTTGAGAGTCCCTTGGACTGCAAGGAGATTCAACCAGTCCATCCTAAAGGAGATCAGTCCTGGGTGTTCATTGGAAGGACTGATGTTGAAGCTGAAATTGCAATACTTTGGCCACCTCATGCAAAGAGCTGACTCATCGGAAAAGACCCTGATGCTGGGTAGGATTGGGGCCAGGAGGAGAAGGGGACGACAGAGGATGAGATGGCTGGATGGCATCACCGACTCGATGAACATAGGTTTGGGTAGACTCCCAGAGTTGGTGATGGACAGGGAGGCCTGGCGTGCTGTGGTTCATGGGGTCACAAAGAGTCGGACATACTGAGTAACTGAACTGAACTAACTTCCACCATGTAAGGGCAGAGTGAGAAGCCTACAGCCGGAAGAGGGCCTGCACTGGCTGCCAGTACCACAGTCTCGGACTTCCAGCCTCCAGAGATGTGAGGAGTGGATTTCTGGGGTTTATAAGCCACCCAGTTTGTGGTAGGTTGTCACAATAGCACAAATAGACTGGGAGCCTGTTCATGTCTGGAAGCTCTGCTGGCCCAGCTGGTTGCACAGAGCCATGTTTGTCTGTCTGACCCTGCCAGCCATTTCTTCCATGCTCCTGTGGACCTCTCCACGTCAGGGTCATGTCTTCACAGGACTAACAAGCTGTGTGTGAGAGAGAGAGAGAGAGAGAGAGAGAAGGAGAGGGAGGGAAAGGGCTAGACCTCAAGGAAGACCTTAACATCAGGGCTGATAATGAGCTAAGTGACCATGTGAGTGTTCCCAACTGGCTGTCACAACAGCCAGCCAGCTCCTGCCACATCTGTACAGGACTCCTGCTTGCTTGAAGGAGGTGAGGCACAATCAGGCAGGGCTGAAAACAGGACAGTCCCTCCGGCCCCCACCACGACTGTAATCCAAGAGACTTGACACCCAGCAAGGACTTAATGGCTTGGCCAGCTTTCTGGAAGGGGTGAAGGCCTTTCTTCCTTGGTCTGACTGCCTGTATCAATGCAGAGAGAAGGAGCTTCTGACTGGGAGTCTCTAACTCTGAGGCTATTATAACTGACTTCTTTATGTTGTAATGAGCCCAGAAGCCATGAGGGAGAGGACAGAGGACTGATGAAAGAATGGTCCTATTTTGATGAGCTGGGAGAATGAAAGCATATGTTGTGGTCTCTGTTGGCTGAGGAAATGAGACATGGCCATGTCAGAGCACTGACCTGGCAGAAGGGCGTGCTTTGATGTCATGGAAGCAGCATGAATATAAGAGTTGGAGGCTTGGAGCCAAGTTCTAGAAAGTTAATGGCCGATAATAACATAGTGCTTATTGTAACCTGGCTACTTTTATAAGTACTTTATGTGTTTTAAATTCATTTGAGGTTCACAACAACATGATGGAATAGGTACATCCTTGTTGTTTTGTGGCTGAGAAAACTGAGGCATGGAGAGGGTAAGTGACTTGCCCAAGGTCACATCGCCTATTAGTGGCTATTCAAACTCATGAGCTGTGTAAGTCTGCTGCTTGCCTTGGGGCAGGCCGCTGGCCTCTTCCCATGGAGTGGCTGGAGTGGTAGTGCCCTGCCTGTTGTCATCTGCTGTGTTTTGACCCTGAAGTCTGGCCTTGGTACTCTCTGCAGGGTTGTGAGATGGCGAGGGGTGGAGCTTTTCTTCCCAGGGACAAAGGAGCTGTCCAGATGATGTCATCACGGAACTGTGGGAGCCAGCCTTCCCTGGTTGATCACACTAGTCATTAATCCCCATGTAAAACACAGCTCGGGACCAGGCTCCAGACTCCGTAGTCACATGCTTGATAAACGATTCTGTTGGAAGAGGTTTGAAGGGCATCTGTGGAGAGTGGTTCTCAGCAAGATTCTTTAAGACCTTTGTACACCTTCTCATCCATTCTGAGGCTGCCCTGGGATGAGAAATGAGACTGCTTGCAGCGTTGGGAAGCCAGCTCTGAAGGCCTTTGGCCTGGAGTCAGAGGATGCTGTGTGGTCTTCTTCCAGGAAATCAGGGAGGGAAAGCCTGGGAGAGCACCTTCGTCTATGTCTTTCACTGCACTTCGGGGAAGACTTGGGTCCAGATGGGAGAAGGGAGTATTCCAGGCTGGCCAGCATTAGTCCTTGTGTTGGGACTCTGAGAACCATGCTTGGCCTTTCTCCTTGCCCAGCTAATAATATATGGAACACTAGCACATTGCATGCATTGTCTCTTATCTAATCATACCAACCCCAGGAGATGCGTGCTATTAAGCCAGTTTTACAGATGAGGAAATCGAGGTCAAACTAGCAGAAGCAGAATTTAGCCCCAAATGCTTCCTTATTATTCCTTCTTTTAGTATTAAGATCCTTTATATTTTCCAGAGCACTTTCTCATTCATGCACATGCTGTCTGGTGGCCATAATTTCTGAACCAACAGTCTGGATGGTCAGTCCAATATCAGATAGCCCAAGTTCAAATCCCAGCTCCACCATGTACTAACTGTGGCCTTGAGCAAGACAAACAGTTGTTGAAGCCTCAGTTTCTATTGTAAATTGAGGGCAATAATGTCTAAATCACAGAGCACTTTTTAGGATGAAATGAGACAGCCCTTGGGAGGCACTTATGATTCCAAATATGTAAGTGGTAGCCATTAAATTATTATTATTGATTAGAAATGCCAATATTTGATATTGAGTTTTGTCCTGGAAGTCTAGAATTAAGTTTGTTGTGACCATAGGCTAAAGCTTTTGGCCAATTTCTAAAGGAGGAATGGCTATTACGATTTATTTTATTTAGTCTGTGATAGGCTGAATAAAGGGCCTCCCAAAATGTCTGTATCCTAAATCTGGACTCTGTGAATGTGTTAACTTATGTGGCAAGAGAAACTTCGTAGAAGTGGTTAAATTAAGGATCTTGAGATAGGGAGATTATCTAGATTATCTGGGTGGGCCCAAGGCCAGCACAGGGTCTTTATAAGAAGGAAACGGGAAGGACAGAGTTAGAGAAGCAGATATGATAATGGAAGCAAAGTTCAGAGAGAGAGAGAGAGAGAGAGAGATTTGAAGATGATTTGCTGCTAGCTCTGAAGGTGAAGAATGGGGCCATGAGCCAAGGAATGTGGGTGCCTCTAGAAGCTAGGGAAAGGCCAGGAAACAGATTCTCCTCTGGGGCCTCCACAAGGAATGCAGCCCAGTCTGGACCTGTGACCTGTAGAACCGTAAGGTGATAAACTGGTATTATTTTAAGCCACTAAGTTTGTGGTAATTTGTTAGGCCGAAGTAGGAAATCAATATAAGATCCTTACCAAAAAGTCTGAATTCAGGTAATACCACAGCAGAAAGATCATTTAGGAGACTTGGTTGGGTCTAGCTTATACTTCTTTTGCCGAATCTTACTGTACCTTTGTTTGAAATGGACTATTTGACTTTCACTGGGATCCTGAGTGTCAATGAATAAATGATATTCTAGTTTTTCTGAATAAATGATAGTTCAGTTCTTCTACACACAAAACATTACAGGATCCTTATTTAATGTCTTCCATTCAGATTTCACAGGTAATGATAAGCACCTCTTCCACAGACCAGGCTCTGTGCAAGGGACTTCCACCTAAATGCATTTCTGTAGGCAGTGTGATGAGTGCGTTTGGAGAGTATGGGCTTTGATATAGAAGATGCAGGCAGGAATACCAGTCTTACTGCTCATGAGCAATGTGACCTTGGGCCAGCCCCCTAACCCCTCTGAGCCTCAGTTTACAAATCTGTTAAGTAGGGTTCAACACATGAAAAATACTTGACAAGGGCCCAGCACTCAGTAGATCCTGACCCAGTCATTGTTGCTGCTTACTTCTCCCAGACTTGGATGCTCCACATCACTCTCCCAGGAGAGCCCTCTTGCCTAGTGAATGCTGACACTGGGCATCAGGTTCGGTGCCTCGTGTTTTGTGGCTCTCCTGAAGAGAGGTGGCCTGGCCCATGCACAGAGTTAGTGCCAGGCAGTGGGGAAGAACTCACTTGTAGCCAGAACTCTCCAGAGGTGGAACCAGCTCCTTGTTTTTTCAGGAGGACCTGGGTGTTATGACTTTCTGTCCCATAGGGGCCTGGGAGGGACATTGGCTCAGCCCAGATTGTGAAGACGTGGACTTTGGGTGTCATCCCCTCATGGGGTCACATGTACAGTCACAGAGGCCACTGTTGGGGCTGAAGGAAACAAAAAGATATGCATCTTGGAGTCTTGAACTCATGCTTCCTTTCTGGTATTCATTATCTGTAGTGCACCATACTTCTCAAGATTACAGGGTTCATCATGGTATTGGCACAAAGACATATATCGATCAATGGAACAAAATGGAGAACCCAGAAATAAACTCACACACCTGTATTCAGTTAATCTACAACAAAAGAGGCAAGAATATATAATGAAGAAAAGACAGGCTCCTTAGCACATGGTGTTGGGAAAGCTGGACAGCTGGACATGTAAGTCAATGAAAGTAGAACACTCCCTCACACCACATATAGAAATTAAACTCAAAATGGCTTAAAGGCCTAAATATAAGACAATACCGTAAAACTCCTGGGCTTCCCTGATAACGCAGTTGGTAAAGAATCTGCCTGCAATCCAGGAGACCTGGGTTTGAGCCCTGGGTTGGGAAGATCCCCTGGAGCAGGAAATCGCAATCCACTCCAGTATTATTGCCTAGAGAATGTCATGGACAGAGGAGCCTGGCAGGCTACAGTCAGTGCGGTTGCAAGAGTTGGACATGACTTAGCGACTGAACTGCCACCACCATAAAACTCAGAGAACAGAACGTAAGCAAAACATTTTCAGACAGGAATTGTAGCAGTATTTTCTTAGATCAATCTTCCAAGCAATAAATAAATAAAAGCAAACGAATGAGACCTAATCAGACTTAAAAGCTTTAACACAGCAAAGGAAACCATTAACAAAAAATGATGTAAACGACAAGGGGATAATATCCAAGGCTCAGACAACTCAATATTTAAAAAACTGAACAACCCAATCAAAATAAGGGGGAGAAGACCTAACTAGACATTTCAACAAAGAAGACATACAGATGGCCAAACAGGCACATGAAAAGGTGCTCAACATCAGTAATTATTTGAGAAATGCAAACCCAAACCATGAGAGGCATCTACCTTTTACTGATCAAAATAGGCATCATCAAAAAGTCTACAAATAATAAATGTGGGAGGGACTTCGCCAGTGGTTAAGACCCCATGGCTTCCATTGCATGGGGCATGGATCCCATCCTTGGTTGGAGAACCAAAATCCTAAATGCTAAATGGGGCACAACCAACCAAAAAAAGACAAAAGTTCTGAAGAAAACAACCCTCCTATATTGCTGGTGGGGATGTAAACTGGTGCAGACACTATAGAAAACAGTATGGAAGTTCTTTAATAAAAAACTAAAAATAGAGCTACATATGATCCAGCAATCCCACTGCTGAGTATATATCCAGAAAAGATTAAAACCTTAACTTGAAAAAAAAAATCCGTGAACCCCAGTACTCATCACACTACTTACAGTAGTCCAAACACGGAAGCAACCTAAGTGTCCATCAACAGATGAAAGGGTAAAGAAGGTGTGTGTGTACACACACATACACACAATGTGATATTACTCAGCTATAAAAAGAAATGAAATATTGCCCTTTACAGAAACCTGGATGGACTTAGAGAATATGCTAAGTGAAGTAAGTCAGAGAAACAAATATATATCACTTGTATGTAGAATCTAAAAAATACTACAAATGAACCAATATACAAAACAGAAAGAGGCTTACAGACAGAAAACAAGCTTATGGTTACCAAAGGTGGGGAGGGATCAATTAGGAGTATGGGATTAACAGACACAAATGCCCGTAAATTAAATAGATAACCAATAAAGATTTACTATATAGCACAGGGAACTGTATTCAGTATCTTGTAGTAACCTATAATGGAAAATAATGTGAAAAATATATAGCTGAATCATTTTGTTGTACACCTGAAACTAACACAATATTGTAAATCAACCATACTTCAATAAAAAGAATACAGCCTTCATCTTTTGACTGACAGTCGCACTGCATTGCATTTAGTTTTGGATTGGTGGGTGAGAACAGTATTTTGGTAAATGTACACATTAAAAATTCCTCTCCCCTCCCTGCTTTTAAAATTCTGGCCCTGGCAGTTCTTTATTTTTCACTCAGAGCTTCAAGAAATGGAATTAGCCTAACTTGAACTTCGTGAAGGCTTTACCTCCAGCCAGAATCTGAAAAAGAAGGACAAAATACAAAAATTACCCAAATCTGCAGTATTTGAATAGTTTTCCTCCTTTGAAGCCCTATCCCATTCATTATCTCCTGTAATGCTTTCAACAACTCTCTGAGGGAGGTATTCTTATCCTGCTGCTCCAGTGTTCAACGGGTGAACAGGTGAGGGCATGGGGCATGCAGGCCATACCACTGAGCCCACAGGTCTGTTCCTTACTGCCAGCATCCATTCTGATTGGTAATGGCCCATGCTCCACTGATGTTTACTTGTTTGAGTAGTACCCCTGATTTTCCCCACTTCACAGGTGAAAACTCAGACAGGTGAAGGATGTATGTCACTTCACAGCTGAACCTGGGGCCCCTGACTCGGAGAACCCGTGAGCTTTTCCTGCTTCCCAAGCTGCCCCTCTTTATGACAGGTTAAATCATACCAGCTTTAAAGACCCCATTACAATACCTTGGTTTCTTTCTTTTTACCACCTCGGAAGCAGCAGTAAAAATATTAAAACCAATTGCCGTCATCTTTCAGACCGCTGCGTTTATGAGACGTAGCCTTCAAATGAATGAAAATAATCGCAAACTCCCTCCCCGTTCCATTCTATGGGGACATTTCAGATTTATACAATATTTCTGAAAGCTCTTATAATAGGGCACATGCACTTAGGGCATTAATGAAGTCGGCTCAGTGCTGGCTGGTCTCATTTCATGGAGCTAATTGTTAAGTGTTTTGCATACTTACAATTGAACTAAATTATTCCAAGCTAGCTGGTTTCAGGAAGTGTTAATTATATTTCAGTAAAAGAAAATCAAGGCTAAAAAATCATCCACTTAGAGCTTATCTATTTATGAACATCTCATTCTGGAGATCTCAAACATATATTTTAACACCATGTGAATATTGAGATTAATATTTCTTCACCAAAGAAAGCTTTATTCCTCCTTTGAATAGGTCCCTTCTCCCCCCATTCCATCCTTCTAGCTTTATTCAGCAGTCTAGTCTGAAAGTTGAAAGAGGCCTTCTTTTGTATTTCTGGCGCCTTGAATCTTTAAGTTGGGTGCCAAGAGCAGCATTAGCTCCATTCATCTTGAGACCAACTGGCCTTCTATAAATGATATTAATTAATTTAGGGGTCCTGCACAGGCCATTTCAGACCAAGTGCTCCCTTGCTCCTGGGGTTCTTTTTCAAGTAAGTCGTTTGGACGGGAATTTTCTCCCGGGACATGGGTTGGAGAGGGTGAGTGGCCCAGCATTATCACTCAAGTCTCAGTACAGCAGGGGTGGGGATGAAGAGCTGGAGAGAAGAAGGTCTGAGGGGGTCTACAGCGCCTGCATTGTCCTTTCACACTGCTTTTTCTACCCACTGGATCAGAAGGACTGAATGGATGCCTAACAAGAAGCTCTCTCAGTTTCTTTTGCATCTGTTGCTCAGTTTCTATTCTACTTGTCCTTAACTTTTTGTTCATTCACTCATGCATGCTTTCATGTGTTCATTCAGTGCACACATATAAAGCTACGGAAGGCCCATCACTCAAGGCAGTGGACAAGGGGCTGGGCATGGAGAGCTGAGGATGGCAGAGCCCCTGCCTTCAGGAGTGCTCATAATCAGTAAATAGACCAGAGCCTCCTGGAGGGCTTGTTAAAACAGAAAGGATGGGGCCCTACCTCAGAGTTTTTGATTGAGTAGGTCCAAGAGGAGCTGGTAATTGGTGTATCTAACAGGTTCCCAGGTGATGCTGATGCTCTGGTCCAGGAATTACCCTCTGAGAACCACTGCAGGAGTCTCATGGGATGTAAGAGGCTACATCCTGAGGCCATCTTAATTTTGTGTGTGTTGAACTCTGGTATAACTCTTTTTGGCTGGTAGATGTGAGTGGTATTTTTTCATGAATAAATAATTTTTCCTTTAAGAAATTACTTTATCTTATAAATAACAGAATAACCAATATGTGTTGAGAAATGAGTGTCAGGTGTCTAGTTGGGCTTCTGAAACAGCTGCACAGCTCCTCCTGCATACTAGCCTTCCAGAAGGAGATTTAAACACATGCTTGTGCAAAATGACAAGCACTGCTTTGTAGAGGCCTCCAAGGATGCGTGCATGTATGTGGGACCTTGAGAGGAATTCGTATTTAAATGGCAGTGGTATGGACAGCATGTCAGTGTTAAATCTCTACAGGTCCAGGTCTACCCAAAGCTTATATAGGCCTGGGCTTGGGATCTGGGTACAGAAGAGGACATGGGTAAGCTGGAGAGAGAAGAACAGGGTCAGGGCAGGACACAGGAAGCTGGTGAGGGGACAGTGCACTTGGGGCTTGAGGGGTGAACAGGAGTTTACTAGCACTGGAGTGAGCGCAGGGTAGAGAACTGTTTTGTTTACAAGGCACAGAGGTGAGAAAGGCAAGGCTTGTTCAAAGAACTTTGTACAGGCACTGCTGTGTGGAAGCAGGAGGAAGAGTGGAAGATGAAGATTACAAAAACTGACTGTTAGGCTGAAAAGCTAGACTTTGTCCTGAAATACAGATGAGAGAGGGTCACTTGGTGTTTTATAGTTGGGAGAGTGACTCAAGACTGCTGTGGCGAGGGCTTAGAAAAGAAGTCTGGCCGGACTGAGAGACCAGCTGGGAAGTAGAGTTAAGTCACAGTCCCTCAGCTGTAGTATCCATGTTTCCAGGACTTCTTTGCTACATGAAGCTAGTGGCTACCATTGGCCAGTGCCTATAGAACATCCCTGTGGAATGTTCCATCAGACAGTGCTAGTCCAGAAGGGAACCTTGATGTCTGGGTGGTTACATCTCCTTGGGTCCGTGGACTCCTCACCACAGGGAGAGAGGGGTGTGATGGAGGAGGGCCAGAGTGGAGCCATCTCAATGTGCCCGTTTCCAAGTTCAAGGGTAGCACTTGGGTGGAGTGGAAGCCATGCCCAGAGGTTGCTAGCGGAGTATAAACAATGGGAGTGGCTGGAGAGGGAGAGTCAGGGGTCAGAGAAAAGATGACTCAAGCTCAGTCCTAGAGGCCAAGAAGGACAGTTTCAAGAAGTGAAAGCCATTGGTGAGCCTGGGAAGAGCAGGGATGTTCAGGAGACTCCACCTTGGCCAGTCAGTTCCTTTCTCCTGGAAATCTGAGTTGAGACACAGTGACTGAGCCCATTACCTGCAGGAGCTGAGTTGGAAGGTCATTAGCTTAGGGGACAGAGCTGAGACTGCCATGTTTGGGAGGCTGCAAGGAAGATGGTGTGCCGGAAGAGGAGAAGCCAGTCTGTGGAGGGAGAGGAGAAGAGCAGGTGTGTAGAGAGAAAGGGAGCGGCCACTCCCTGGAAGGAATGGGCTGGGAGTCTGGCTCTGAGCCCCTGCCACTTCCCAGGAGATCCTTTCCCCACCCTGTGTCTTCACAGCAAGACTGCTTCCACTCTTAACCAATGGAGTTTCACTGGGTTTTTCTTTCTTACAACCCAGCCATCTCTAAGCACGTGGCACACATCAGGTGCCCAATCAAAGCCTTTGCCTTTATTTACAAATTTATTTTTAAAATTGGAGTATAATTGCTTTAAAATGTTTTGTTACAATTTCTGCTATACAACAACAGATGAATGGTTAAAGATGTGGTACATATATACAATGGAATACGATTCAGCCATAAAAAGGAATGAAATTGGGTCATTTGTAGAGATGTGGATGGACCTAGAGTCTGTCATACAGAGAGAAGAAGGTCAGAAAGAGGAAAACAGATATATTAATGCATATATATGGACTCTAGAAAGATGGTTCTGATGAGCTTATTTGCAAGGCGGGAATAGCGATGCAATCAAAGCTTTTAACGAGTTGAATCAGTGTGAGATTTGAACCATGGACAACATGAGAGATTCAGAGGCAAAGAGGAGGCCATGGGTTCCCTCTACATCCTTCCTCCCACTCCTTTGAATGCAGATGGAAATACTGTGGGCAACTGAAAGATGGACCCTTCTTCTTCACCCCTTTGGCACCTTGGATGTGGTGCCCTCTCTTTCCTTCTTCTGGAAACTACACCTATGGTTGGCGCTGCTTCTGATGTCTTTCCTTGCATCACCACACTCTTGCATCAATTCAGGTGGTGGTTTAGAGCCAATTAAAATGTGTAAGCCACAGGTAGTGAGTGAAATCCCTAGGATTAATTTGCTCAGTGGAGTATTAATCTGTGTAATGTCACAGGTGCTCCTTCAGCAAATGTGGCAAGATGGAGACGGGGGTACATCCCCTCCCGAGTTTTACTCTAATTGGCCCCGCTGGGCTGGGGCTGGGGCTGGGGTGTGGCTCCACCTCCTCTGAGCCCTGTGAAAGGGCAGAGTCAGCTGTTTGGGCCCCCAGCTGAGCTGCCAAGCATCCAGGCCCCCTCCTCCGTACCAGCTGGCCCCCACACCCTTGCTCTGTGCCACCTTTCCACGCTGCCCCTGGGGAAAAGCAAGAGAAGGAGCTTAACAGGCTGATCCTACCAGCCCCCAGGACTTGCCACTTTGCAAGCTTCGTAATTAGAATCCTTCTCAATTAGGAGGTGGAGTGAATCAGCATCCAAGTTAACAGTATGACCACGCCCATCTGTCTGACCAGCTACCTTGCCTTTAAGACAGCCCCAAGAGCAGGAGAGGATTTTCTAGCTCTGAGGCTGCAGAATCAGGGCGGCATGGTTGGCTGGATGTGAACCTGTCCGGTAAGCTTAGGCGCCGCAGTTCAGGACATCTGGCTTCTAAGGAAATGTCTTCCCCCCACCAGAGCTTGGCTCGCGAGAACCTAGTCCCAAGGGCACTAAGTTTCCTCCTGGAGAGTCTAAACTTCACTGTTGCAGTGACTGTAGCTGGTGACCTTGGAGTCCAGAGGGGCTTAGGTGGCTTGCCCAGAGACAGTGGCAGGACAGTGGGAAGCCGTTCAATACAATGGCCACGAGTTCTGGCTTTGGAGCCAGAAAGATCGGATTCCAGTGCAGGTTCTGTGCTTAGCAGCTGGATGCCCTTAGGCAGAAAATCTAACTTCCCTGGGCTTATTTTCTTAATACCGGAATGTGTATCACAGTATCTGCCTGACAGAGTCGCATGATGTGTAGGAAGTGTTTAGCACAGAGCTTGTACATAGTCAACTCTCTTAAAAGCAGCAGTTTTTATTATCATTAATAGTGATAATGGAATAAAATGCCGTGAGGTGCCCTGAGGTCGCTATGCTTTCCTATCCTTTGTCCTCCTTCTGCCTCCCCTGTCAATAACAAAGACCTGCCATGTCTGCCTCGACCTGTGCGTCATGATAGTGAGGCAGGATAGTGGAGGCGACAGCTCTGAAGAGGACATTATTGGTACTTAAGCATAGAGATGATTATGGCCAATAAGCTAAGCTGCAGCACCAGAATCCTCCAGAGCTGGCCAGCTCATCTGATGACATGGGGACAGAAGTTCCTCTCAGCTTCAGAGGTTCTGATATTGGGGTGAACATTGCCAAGTTCACTGTCGCCAGGAACAGAAATGGACTCTGGCTGGTTTAAGTAGGAAAGGACTTTCTTGAAAGAGTATGGTGTCTCAGAGAGAGCTGCGAAACCAGTGTAAAGGAGGCGGGGTGTAGAGTTGTGCTGCCTCTGATCTTACTGTGCCTAGGGTCACACACCTGGGGACACCCAGGGGACACAGGAGCTGCCTCACTTCTGGCATCTGTTCTCTCCTGACCCCGCCTCTCTGTGCCTCTTGCACATCCTGGGTATCTGATCCACTCTTCCTGGGTGACATACTGGATTTCAGTTGCACGGACGAGTAGAGGAATACTAAATGCCCGTCAGACATGCCTTGTTTCCTGAATTGGGAGGAGGGCTGTGCCTCCCCAAGAGTCATGCCAGTGGGTATTACATAGTAAGAACAGTTGGTCATGGGGCAGCCATTGATGTATGTCAGTGGAAAATGTTAGAGGTCTTCAAAATCCATATCCTGTGGACCATGCTGCTGCCGAAACCTTCCCTGGCACATTTTCAGCATATTTCTGCATCGACAGCTGCTTCTGTCCTCCTGTCCTGTAGAGAAAGGGGCTTAGACTCTTGGAAGTCCAGGCCCAGATCTTCAGATGACAGGATGCTTGGGAGCTCTGGGAGTGGGGGTGCGGGCAGCTGGTCAACAAGTTCAGGCCACGAGCAGAGTCTCTCTCCGGAGCAGCAGTGAGTCAGAGCCCAGGTTGCAGGGTGACAGGAGAGCCGGTGGTGCAGCCATGGTGGGGGGCTGCCATGCTGCCCTTCTGGGGACACACCAGATATGACACCCTCCTCACCAGGCCTGACTCCATATGATGTACGTGGGGAGGAGACTTACTGAAAAGGCCCTTGTCCTGCCTTGACAGCATCGTTCGTGTCCTGGTCACCCCCATCCCCTATCCCCATTCCCCACAGTGGGTGACCCCCATGCTCCAGGGAAATGAAAGGTAGCTTCCTGTCACCAAATGATGAGGTATCTCCATGATATATGCTGGTTGGTTCCACAAAAGAGTAATCAGTCAAACACCAATTTTAAAAAAGCCAATCTTATTCATAGCACAAAAAATTACTGTTGCTCTGTTAAAACCCTGGGTGAGTCGAGGCTTGGGTGCGAGGTCAGAATTCACACAGCCTCCCCTGTGTCACCTGAAACAACACCATGGCCTCTCAGGACAGTGGTTCTTAAAGTGTGGTCAGCAGCTTCAGTGGCACCTGGAAACGGTAAACACAGCTTCTCAGACCCCATGCCAGACTCGCTGAATCAGACTGGGAGTGGGGCCCAGCACTGCTGTAACAAGACCTTCAGGGAGCGCTGATATCTGAGAAGGTTTTGAGGAGGTATGTTCTCCTTCCCGAAGGCCCTCAGTTTCCCTATCGGTAAGGAAAAGAGTTTGGATGGGGACTTCCCTGTAGTCCTGTGACTAAGACTTTGTGCTCCTAATGCAGGGGGCCCAGGTTTGACCCCTGGTCGGGGAACTGGATTCCATATGCCACAAATGAAAGATCTGGTGTGCCACAACTGGGACCCAGCATACCAAATAAATGCATAGTTATTAAAAAAAATTTGGATGATTTTTTAAACTGCAAATTCGAATAATTCCTGGAGTGGAAAAGCCTGGGTTTCTCACTCTGTTATCAATCAGCTGAGGGTCATTGGGTAACTCACAAAACCTGAGCACAGTTTCCTTATCCATCAAAGGAAAGGTATTTGATGGCTTCATGGAGGAGGCAGGACCTGGGGAATAGATTGGATAGATAACTTCTGTGGGCCAGCTGTGGACCTGGCATGTGCCATAATGTGTTGGCAGTGGGGGTTTCCTGCAGCTCTGATTTTTTTAAAAAAAATTATTTATTTTTTATTGCAGGATAATTGCTTTACAGAATTTTGCTGTTTTCTGTCAAACCTCAACATGAATCAGCCATAGGTGTATATATATCCCCTCCCTTTGAAACTCCCTCCCATCTCCCTCCTCATCCCACCTTCTAGGTTGATACAGAGCCCCTCTTTGAGTTTCTTGAGCCATACAGCAAATTCCTGTTGGCTATCTATTTTGCATGTGGTAATGTAAGTTTCCATGTTACTCTTTCCATACATCTCCCCCTCTCTTCCCCTTTCCCTGTGTCCATAAGTCTATTCTCTGTCTATTTCTCCATTGTTGCCTTGTAAATAAATTCTTCAGTACCATTTTTCTAGATTCCATATATATGCATCACTATATGACATTTATCTTTCTCTTTCTGACTCACTTCACTCTGTATAATAGGTTCTAGGTTCGTCCACCTCATTAGAACTGACTCAAATGTGTTCCTTTTTATGGCTGAGTAATATTCCATTGTGTATATGTACCACAACTTCTTTATCCATTCATCTGCCAATGGACATCTAGGTTGCTTCTGTGTTCTAGCTATTGTAAATAGTGCTGCAGTGAACAATGGGATACGTGTGTATTTTACACTTTTGGTTTCCTCAGGGTATATGACTAGGAGTGGGATTGCTGGGTCATATGGTGGTTTTATTCCTAGTTTTTAAAGGAATCTCCAGACCATCTTCCATAGTGGCTGTATCACTTTACATTCCCACCAACAGTGCAAGAGCGATCCCTTTTCTCCACACCCTCTCCAGCATTTATTGTTTGTAGATTTTTTGATGAGGGCCATTCAGACCAGTGTGAGGTGATATCTCATTTTAGTTTTGATTTGCATTTCTCTAATAATGAGAGATATTGAGCATCTTTTCATGTGATTGTTAGCCATCTGCATGTCTTCTTTAGAGAAATGTCTGTTTAGGTCTTTTCCCCACATTTTGATTGGGTTGTTTGTTTTTCTGGCATTGAGTTGTATGAGCTGCTTATATATTTTGGAGATTAATCCTTTGTCAGTTGTTTCATTTGCTATTATTTTCTCCCATTCTGAGGTGCGGCTCTGATTTTTAAAATACCAGGGTAGCCAAAGTACTGGAGCTTCAACTTCAGCATCAGTGCTTCCAATGAATATTCAGGAGTGTAGAACTGCCTAAAATGAGTAGAGGAATTAATAGGAAAACAAGAGATCTTCTTTTTTTACTGGAATGGTGATATTCTGCAGTTGGAGCTATAGAGACAGAATAGGAAAACATATAAGGATTGTGTGTTGGTGGATTCATGGACTGAAACATCAGTTCATGCCTTCATGAAAACAGAGACTAAGAAAAATAGGGTAAGACTGAGGCCAGAGGAATGGATAAGGCTTAAGAAGAGGGTGAAGCTCAGTAAGAGATAAAGATTGAGGTAAAGTTCAAAATTAGTTAAGTGCTCAGAGATGTAGTGAAGTATTGGAATAATAATCCAGGATGTATGTCTATTATCTTGGTATTTATGTGCTATTGTGATGAATTCATATCAAAATTGCTACCTCCAAATGTGTATTGGAATGTTCTTTTAGTCAAGAAATATCAGTGCTGAGGTAGAGGACCATGTTGGGATCAGAGAGGATTTTCTGCCTAGAATCAAGATTCAATATAAGTTTTCTGTGGGAAAAAGATACACCAGTTACCCAAGAAATCTGGCAAAAGAAACAATTTAGCATTTTTACCCAAGTCCAGGTGGTGCTAGTGGTAAAGAACCTTCCTACCAATGCAGGAGATGTAAGGAGACACAGGTTCGATCCTTGGGTCAGGAAGATCCCCTGGAGGAGGGTATGGTAACCCACTTCAGTATTCTTGCCTAGAGAATCCCATGGACAGAGGAGCCTGGTGTGTCCATAGGGGCACAAAAAGACGTGACTGACATGACTTAGCACGCAGACTGGAAACAACTATGGATCCACAAATAGATGCATCCACGCAATCAAATATCCTGCACTGTAAAAAAAAAATCCCTGGAGAAGGGAATGACTACCCACTCCCGTATTCTTGACTGGAGAATTCCATGGACAGAGGAGCCTGGTGGGCTACATCCATGGGGTCACAAAGAGTTAGACACGACTGAGAAATGAGGAGAATGTGTATGTACTAATTTGGGCTAATCTGTCAGATATGGTAAGTGAAATAAACAACGTAGAAAACCGTATATGTTAAAATTTGTATAAAGAAGATATAGACATGTTTGAATATATGTAGGATGTCCCTGGCTATAGGACATGCTCCTGGACAGAGCATCTCAGGGACTGGTGTTGAAGGTAGATGGGAGTGAAACTTACTGGTTACCATATCCCCTTTGGTACCATTTGAGTTTTCAAAGCATAAACATGTACTACTCAGAAAATGAAAACATAACAGAAAGCAGCAAAAACAGAGGACCACAGACCAGTCTGGCCCTCTGGTGGTCTGGTCCTTGAGTACTGGCAAGTCAAGGCTGCATGTCAGAGACGAGCAAGGCTCCTGTGGTGCCCTGAGAGAGAGAGAGCAGGCAGTCGGTGTTGGCCAAGTTCGCTGTTAACATGCTCACGGACGGCCCAGCTCTCCAGGCCTCTGTCTGCACCTTGCAAAGTGGGGGAGGCGTGGAGGCCCAGAGGGCCCCAACTTATAGCTGTTCAGTGAGCTGAGCAGGGGAGCTCTGGAGGGCAGAGGTGTGCTTGCCAGGCAGGCAGGGCAGTGGTCTCACTGTGGACTCCAGCTGGGCATGTCCCTGCTGGTTCCCAGGACCACAGGGGTGCTGGGGGCATGAGGCCATGCTGAAGCCCAGGGCTTTGTATTCCCAGTGCCCTTCTCCGTATGTCATCTGCACACCTGTGATGGGGAAGTGTTGCTAACCCCTTTCTGCACATGAAGAATTGGAGGCTTGTTCCAAGGACCTGTCCAAAATCACCCCACTGGTACATGGCTGAGCTGGGGTTGGAACTCAGTTTACTGGCTTCACGTCCCATGCAGTGAATGGTGGGAAGAGGTTGCTGATAACTTGGGCAGGAAATGGGCATCACCCTCTTCTGGCCCAGGCTGAGAGAGCTCAGGGTCCCAGATTTGAGAAGCAGGTTTGGTAAAACAGACAATTCAGCAGCAGCTGCTGACCTTGAGGAACTATCTTGAACTAGAACCACCACTACTTCCTCATAGGGAAGAGGACGGTGACTCTGGGACCCTGTGAGAAGTTCTGCCATGGCCTAGTCCCATTTCCCTCTTCTGTTGCCAAGTGCCAATCAGGCTAGATAAGTGGATAGAATGAACATTCTCTACCTATTGGGAAATCCTTTTTTTTCTCCAAGGTCTGGCCCAAATGCTGATCGTCCACAAAGATTCTCTGATCACTCCCAGTGCATTGGATCTCTTTATTCTTGCAGAACAGGTTCACACCCAGTTCCCTCCTCAGGGCAGGTGGCCAGGATTGGGGTCCTTGAGATTGCCCACCCTATGGCCAACTCTGGGTTCACAGGAAGGTTTTGTGAAGGCTGAAAGGTGTCCTGCCCTCATCTCTCCTCTCCACAGACAGAAGTAATTTATGATGATGAATCTCTTATGGCTAGGACAGAGGGTATTTAGCAGTGAGTGACTCAGAGTTGGGGCTGGTTGTGAAGGCTGCAGGGAGATTTTCTCTCAGAGGCCCTAGGACCTGCAGAGATGCTGAATTAACCTGTATGGTCTCTGGCAGTGGTAAGGTGGGAAGCCTGGGGATATAGGGAGAGCCTGGATGTGGACCACCAGGCCACCCAGTGGGCCGGGGATGTGGGATAGGTCTGAATGAGGCAGTGGGGGAGGGGCAGCCACAGCTGGAATCAGCAGTTAGCAGGAAAGAGAATAAAGAGGAGGAGAAAGAGGAGAAAGGAAGGGCAGGAGTGGACCTATATTGTCTGGTGGCTTCTGATGGGCCAGGCAGTGGATAATACATAATTTTAGTCAAAAAGAGGGGTCAAAGGAAGTCTCAAAAACCCAGGGAGCACCCTTTTAAAAAGAAGGGTTGATGGCCAACTTCATAGGCTTCAGAGGAGGTCAGTCTGTGTAGGGCTCGGGGAGGTGGCTGGCATGGGCAGTTAGGAGGCCACCGCAGCCTGGATTGATGGCTCTCCGGGCATGATGGCAGAGAAGCTGGATGGCAGTGTGAGGTGGGCAGCGAGGCATCGCTTGTGGGTTGGGAATGGGCCCAGCACAGGCTCACTGCATGATTGATTCTGCTGCTTGAACACAAATAGCTGGAAATGTAAACACTGCCCGATCCCGGCACAGCTCTTGGCATTGTTAATTAGCCCTGAGATTATTCCTTGCAAGGGAGCAACTACATCACACCTCAGTTACGGCTGAACTACCTGAGAGGGAGGCAAGTCTGCTCATTGGCTGCCTCTGTCCCAGTTCTCCCTAAGAAATGCTCCAAACAGTCATCTAACCCCTGCCTCCCGGTCTTGCCTTCTTCCCAAGGTGCCACTGCTTAGGTGTTATTACTTAGGAGAGGGACTAATTTGTGTAAGGGAAAAGTCACAGGGAGAAACTGTGGTGTAAATGTTAATCGTTTTTTTAACTCTGCATTATGTGATCCGTTAACATTAATATTTAATTTAATGCAGTCAAAAGATTAATGCTTGTGTTTATTTCTAAAAAAGGCAAGGATGCTTCAGGCTGCTTTTCAGCTTGGTTGAGCTTTGGGGGTAAAAAAAAAAAAACCCACCCAGAACAGAAGAAATGTATTCATGCTGTAATAATACAAACACCCTCTCTCCCTCCCGTTCTCCCTCCACAATTCCTAAAAATAAGCCACGGGGTTCTAATGGGGACACTGATTAAATATTCAGCTCTGTAATTTATGCCCAAGTGAATCCCAACAGGAACCAGGGGCTCTGGAAATCTGTTGTGAAATAATTATCCTGAATGACATTGTCGAGATGGTCTGCAAGGGTGCTGTCAATAATGCATTAGCCCAAATCTGTTTGAAATACAGCAAGGAAATTACACGATATTCATGGGAACCTGAAAGAATTATCAGTAAACAAATTTAATCAACTTGATGTTATGCATACCACTCAACCTCTTATTATCTGATCATCTAGGTTTAGAACACGCAGGGGAATTGAATGACGTGGGATGAGAGGCTGTGTGTGTGTGTGTGTGTGTGTGTGTGTGTGTACTTGGTGGAATCAGCCTCAGGTTTCCACATTTCTCCTCCTTGGCTGCATTTCATTTGCATTTTTCTCTAGGGCTGATTGTTGGCTGTCAGCTCTTATCGCAGCCTGGCCCTTGAACACTCACTTTTTTCCCCCGATGTCAGAGCCCTGCTTAGAAAATCAGCTTATTGTCCACCTGTCTTTCAGACACCTCTTACTCCCCTTCTACCTTCCAAAGGAGTGGTACTTGCCCCTGCTTTCAGCTCAGAAGTAAAGAGGTAGGATGGAGATGAAGTGAGTGCTGTTATCTGGGGGATACTTCCTGGCATAGCAGAAAAGAGCCCTAAGTGAGGATCTGCCACTGATTTGCTGGGTAATATTACCTCAGTCCCTTGCCATCTCTGGGTCTTAGTTTTCCCGTCTGAAAAGTGGGTCTTGGGCTCAGCTTCTTGGTAGCAGCTCAGCAGAGTTTCATTTGATTGGCTCCTTCTTCATGTCCTCTTGAAGCTGATGGGGACCCCAGAAGGAAGGGGCTTTCTCAAGATTGCATGGGAAGTTGGAGGCAGAGTCAAGATGAAACCTTTCAGACCCACTTCTCATAAGCCAGAACGTTTTATCTTTGCCTGCACTACAGTCCATGAGAAGCATTTCTGAGTCTTTATTTTCCATCTGAGCTCTCACTCCTGGGTCAGGGGACTTGGGTTGCCTCCTGGGATGTGTATTCCTTTCTATTTCCAAGTCTCAGCTTCCCTACCTATACAACAGAGCAGTTGGGTGAGGTGACTTTCAGAAGCCACTTATTTAAAAAAAAAACATTATTTATTTGGCTGTGTTGAGCCCTAGTTACAATGCATGGGCTCTGTCATTGTGGCACCTGGGCTTACTTTCTCCAAGACATGTGGGATCTTAGTTCCCTGACCAGGGATTGAACCCGAGTCCCCTGCATTGCAAGTCAGGTTCTTAACCAGGGAACCTCCAGCAAAGTCCCAGATGCCGCTTATTTTCGCTTTGATATTGCTCATTGTCACCTACTTTCTAAGTTCCTCAGTTGGCTGTGGCTTCATGCTTTGAGGAAGAGGGTCTGACTTCCATATCCAGACTGTAACCCTCCTGTCTAACTTCTCTGTGTAATGAAAGTGCACTCTGGTTGAGCACCTGCTGCGGTCAGTGTCCAGGCCCAGGCCCTGGTGCATGTGAGGGGGGTGATGCTCACTGAGTCTCACTTTGTGATTGGCCCTGAGCCTCATAATGGTGTAACTTGATGGAAGTTGAGAAGTTCTACTTGGAGGTGAAGTAAAAGCCATTTCATTCATTGACTTCTTTTTTGGGCACCTGCTGTGTGTCCATCCCTATGCTTGGCATTGTGTAGGATAACAGTTACATATGAATATAGACTATGTACTAAGTACTGAGCTAAACACTCTAAATATGTAAGAGCATGATGAATTGCCTGAGAATGGGCTATCATGAGGACCTCCCTGGTGGCTCAGCAGTAAAGAATTGGCCTACAATGCAGAAGTGGGTTCGATCCCTAGGTCAGGAAAATCCCCTGGAGGATGGCATGGCAACCCAATCCAGTATTCTTGCCAGGAAAATCCCATGGACAGAGGAAACTGGTGGACCACAGTCCATGAAATCACAAAGAGTCAGACATGACTGAAGTGACTGAGCATGCATACATGGGCCATCATGGAATAAAGTTAGGGGTAAGAGGCAGAAAACACCTGTATTATAAAGAACAGCTAAAGCAGAGAGGTACAGATCCCAGTGCCTCCTCCCTCTATCCAGAAGGTACTGAATGGGCCCTTCTCCCTCCACTCATCACTGTAGCCTGGCCCCTGGGCCCCACATTGTCCCAGCCTATACAAATGGAAGTCTAGATCTGGTGCTGTTCAATATGGTAGCTGCTAGCCCCAGGTGGCTATTCAGTCCAGACTGAGAAGTGCTATAAATGTATATTACACACTGGATTGCAACAATAAATACAATTAAAGGATGTCAAGTATTTCGTTAACAATTTTTATATGACTAGATGTTGAAATGGGCTTCCCTGGTGGCTCAGACAGTAAACAGTCTGCCTGCAGTTCGGAAGACATGGGTTTGATCCCTGGGTTGGGAAGATCTTGACCTTTTGGAGGAAGGAAACCCACTCCAGTATTTTGGCCTGAAAAATCTCATGGACAGAGAAGCTTGGCAGGCTACAATCCATGGGGTTGAAAACAGCTGGACAGGACTGAGCGACTTAACACTAATAGATGTTGAAATATTATTTTGGATAGATTGAGTGAAATGAAATATTATATTAAAATTAAATTCACCAGTTTCTTTTTCCTTAGTGTAATGTGACTACAAGGAAATCTAACATGATATATGTCTTATATTTTATTTCTATTGGAATTATAAATATTTAAATATGGAAACAATTTATCTCATGGGAATAAGAAGTACTAGGATGGTGATACTGTGAGTTTCCCTTCCCATTTCTCATGGGGGAGACTGGAGGGAAGTTTGTCCCTACCTATCTAAGGGGTTCTAAGAGAATCACTCATAGTGACAGAGGAGTGCTGGATGAAGGAAGACTGGCATCTTATCTATTGGCTTAATTTATCAGGAGAATTGTTGACCTGCTCCCTCTGCTGGTCTGAACAGGGGGAAAAGATAATTGGGGAGCGTGGTAGATGGAAAAATCCACCCCTCCTCACCCCAAAGATGTCTATGTCCTCATTCTAGCAACTTGTACATATGTTAACTTACATGGCAAAAGGGACATTGCAGATATGATTAAGGTTAAAGACCTTTCGATGTGATTATCCTGGATTATCCATCTGGGCCTAATCTAATCACAAGAGTCCTTGAAAGTGGAGAACCTTTCCTGGCTGCCCTCAGAGAGAGATGGGATGACAGGGATGATGGAAGAAGAGGCAGGAGAAATCAGAGTATTAAAGGGAACTGGCATGCCATTGCTGGCTTTAAATTTGGAGGAAGAGTGTTGTGATCCAAGCAATGCAGATGGCCTCTAGAAGTTGGACACACAGGGAAACATGCTCCCCTAGAGCCTCCAGAAAGGACACAGCCCCGCTGACACCTGTGTTCTGGCCCAGTGAGATCTGGGTTGGACTTCTGACCTACAGAACTGGGAGGTCTTTGTGTTAAGTCACAGTTTGTGGTTAGTTGTTATGACAGCAATAGGAAGAGAATATAGAGAAAGACATGAGGC
Source organism: Antilocapra americana (assembly GCA_007570785.1). NCBI lineage: Eukaryota > Metazoa > Chordata > Mammalia > Artiodactyla > Antilocapridae > Antilocapra > Antilocapra americana. Next base: position 6,594,205 of record ML662446.1, read on the forward strand.
TGGAGAGAGGGTACAGCGTTTGGTCCAGTAAAACTGCATGAGTTGCTCATGAGTTGAGTGGACTTCTTGGAATACAGCCAGTCTTGAACCATTCTGCCAAGACATCCAAGAGCCCAGATGCAGGGGAAGGAGCTTAGCAGTAAGAGGCTTTGGGGTAGACCACCAAGGGTGATAGTTGAGAAAGATCAAATGAGATTAGGTTGGAGCAGATGTAGGGGCTGTGTAATGGAGAGTCCTCCTTCCTGTAGGGTCTCCTGAAGAGCTCATGCATGCATTCCAGGATCAGTTTTGGACTTGTCACATAGAGACTATTACCAGAGACAATTAAGATTGGGCCATGGAAGAGCTATTTGTATCGGTTAGTTAGGCTAGGCTAATGCTAAGTAACAAATAGTCCACCAATATTAGCACTTTATAACAATGGAGTACATTCCCTGTGCATTCTCCATGTCCATCTCTACCCATCCTTCTGGGATCCATGCTCATATTTCATCTTCTAAAGCATGCCACATGGCTCCACTGAATTTCAAGGGGAAAGGAGAGTGTAATCTCACTATATGCCTAGGGCTGTAATTGGGGATAGTTAACTACCAGAACCAATGCCCACCAATCCTCTTTTCCTTTCTATTCTTTCCATGTCCAAAAGCTCCTGAGGAGAAAGGACCCCAAGAAAGGAAGGAGGGGAGGGAGAAAGAGCAGAGCACATACCCTCCCTCATGGCATGACTCTCAGATTGATGCCTGACTAGTATGGGAGGAAGTGTAGCATGTGACAACTGAATTAGTTATACAACTGAGATTTTAAACCAGACTGGGCTTTTCATTTAGATTTTGAAAGGAGATGGGAAGTTCTTCCTGTGATGTCATTACAAAATAAGAAACTGAGATTCAACAGGGCATGGATGAAGGCAGTACTTAGAAAATAAAGTTATTTTTTTATTTGGCCTACTAATTTCAAACTCTGCAAAACCAACTACCAATGCATTTAATCCTCGAAATGATCCTTTGAAATGGTCACTATTACTATCTTCATTTTATATATTACCAAACTCAGGCTCAGAGAGGTAAAGTAAAATGTCTAATGGTACATAGCTCTGGCAGTGAGCCAAAACTCAAACTCAGATTTATCTGATTCCAAGTACACTTCTGGGCATCCCCAATGGCTCAGCGGTAAAGAATCTGCCTGCAATGCAAGAGACATGGATTTGATTCCTGGTTGGGAAAGATCCCGTGGAGGAGGGCATGGCAACCCACTCCAGTATTCTTGCCTGGATAATCCCATGAACAGAGGAGCCTGGTGGACTACAGTCCATAGGGTTGCAAAGAGTCAGCCACAACTGAAGTGACTGAGCTTGCACAGGCATGCAAGTATACTTTTAAAAGTCACACTTGTTTCCCTGTGCCATAGTACTCTGACATAAGGGACCCTTCTAAAGGAGACAAAAAGAGACTCCCTTACATTGGGAGTTATCCCTTTGTGGGTAGGAGGGTAAATTTAGAAAGATCTTCAGGATGTAGCAAAAGGGAACTGACATTTCTGGGACTCCTGCTATGTGCCAGGGCTCACCATGTACTTGGCATGCATTGTCTCATTTAACTCCTGGGCAACTCTATAAGTTAAGGAATTCCATTCCAGTTTTGCAGGTGAGTCAAATGAAGGCATCAAGAGGTAATGTGGCTTGCCCTATGTCAAGTAACTAACAGGCACGATTTAAATTCAGTTCTGTCTGTTTTGCAAAGCTCTCTCCACCCATCAGCAATTCCCAATGAATGGATTTTGGAGGAGTTAGAGTTGGAGGGGTGGTCTTGGTGGAACAGTTGAGAAGGGCCTCCAGAATGAGAGGGTGTGATAAAGCAAGGGAGGTTGCAAGTGAAGGTGCAGAGATGAGAGTCTGGGGACTCAGAGTAGACAGATCTGGTTGTCACCTGGAGCATGTAAAAACAGTAGAGGTGAGAAAAAAAGGCGATACAGAGCCAATGGCATCTTCTTTGGGATGTTGGGCTGAAGTTTGGCTTTGTTCCTGCAGGTCTTGGGAGACCATTTGCAGAGAAGTATGCCAAGCTGCTGCGGAGGACTAGGAAGCCCCAGGCCTTCTGCACATAGAGGCATGGTCCTCTGGACAGGTGGTCCTCTGGAAGGGGTATTTTAGGCAGAAAGGACTGCCTCAGAACAAGGCATGGCTAGGGTTGGGGGAGATGGTGGGAGAAGATTCTAGACACAGAAGGACAGACAATGAAAGGCACCAAGGCAGGCAGGATGCATAAGGCAGCAGAAAGAAAGTGTCTTTGGCACATGACAGGTCTCTTTCTGGTCTTGGCTGTGTCTTTTAGTGTCTTTGTGACACTGGGCACATTATTCTGCTTTTATGACGCTTAAATTCAGTGAGATCTGTGTGGTAGAAGGTGTATTTTACTGCACTTGACTTGCTCAACAAGGTAGCCTCTTTGATTTACCTGACCTTCTTGCTGAGCTCCTCTTCTGCAGGAGAATAGGAAATGCAACATGCCAGTGACAGCCTCCGCCAGTTGGTTCAGTCTCTTCTCAGTGCAAATGTCCCATTCTTCATTTTATTTTGTTCTCAGAGCTGATTGAATGGTCCCTCTTGGGACTTCCCTGGTGGTCCAGTGGTCAGGACTTCAGCTTCCACTGCAGAGGGCATGGGTTTGATCCCTGGTTAGGGAACTAGGATCTCACATGTTGTGTGGTGCAGCCAGAAAAAAACAAATGGGAAAAAAAAAAAGTCCCTCCTGAATAGCTCTTGCAGTCAATGCTCAGTCTTTCAGCTTCTTTCCTTCTCTTGCTTTTCTCTAGGATGGCACACAGGTATTTGAGGGTTTTACTGTACTCCTAGGGCAGTGAAGACAGTTGTCCTCCGTGCCCAAGAGCTGGTCTCCTCTGCCCCTGGGCTGCTGGCCACTAGGTATGACTGATCTTTTCCAGACTTCTAGATGATGTCCTGGTGATGTCTCTGGTTTTGGCCGTTTTTCCTTGGGTCACACAATTCCTGTCCATGGTGGCCTCTTTCTCTGGATCTTGGGGGGCCTCTGCCCTCTCAGTACCTCTGTGTGCCCTCTTTGGATCCCCCTCTTGGTGGAAGGGCAGAGGTGCTTCCTCAGGCTCAGTCCTCTGGCCATTTCCTGCAGACCCTGCTGAGCCATCACCCTTTGCTGAGCTGAAATTCTCTTATGAGGGCCTTTTCCTGGAGGCTTACGGACTCCTGCCAGTAAACACGGGGAATGGGTCTTCAGCTCTTTGAATGGTTTTGGCTTTCCCCTTGACCCATCTAATTTATCACTTCAAAGTGAGATTGAAGTTAGTGGGGAAAGGTAGAACATGATAGCCAGCTTCCCATCAATTCCTCTCTCCCTTCCTCCATCCATCTTTTCTTTCTCATCACTTCTTGAATGTGAAGGGATGAACACCTTGGCTTTTACTCTGGGGAAATATAGCACCCTAGACTATGCATTTTGGGGTGCTGACTCCATGCCTAAACTCTAGGGATGGACAAATTCCTTAGGCCTGGACAACCAGGTTAATCCCTTCTGCTGGCCAGGCACTGGTTCAGGGATAAACAGGTGACCACATTTGTGTAATAAAATACAGCTCTGGGAACTAATTATAATAGAGAGGCTCTCTTTTAAATTTTAAAATTTTGAGATATAATTTATATAGAGTGCAAAGTATAGATCTTCAGTATTTGGTTTGAAGAGTTTTGACAAATGTTCAGTTGACCCTTGAAAGACATGGGTTTGAACTACACAGGTCTTGTTACTAATGGAATTTTTTCAATAAAAAATGCGTACTGCAGTACTATAAGATCCATGGTTGACTCTGTGGATGTGGCATTGTGAATACAGAGGACCAACTGTAGGGTTATAGAGGATTTTTACTGTGTGGGGTGCCCCTAGTCCCCTGTGTTGTTTAAGGTTCAACTATATACACATTTGTGTAACTAAGACCCAAATCAAGGTACAGATCATTTCCATCACCTAAGAGGTCCCTCTGGCTCTTTTCCAGTCAATCCCAGCAAGTGTCCTCTTGTCCCTTTTCGGTCAATACCACTCTCTCCTCAGTACACAAAGCAGACGCAATCATGAGTCTGACTTTTGATCACCATAGCTTACTTTTCCTGTCCTAGAACTCTACATTCTGTTCCACTTACCTGTCTTTCCTTTATCCAATATCACACTGCCTTGAAGTTAGGCAGCATAAAGTTTCTAATTTTGTTATTTTTCAAGATTTTTAAAAAATGTTTAGGTGCTTTGAATTTTCATATCAGTTTTTTAAATTGATCTTATTATTTTTAAAATATTTATTTATTTGGCTGCACAGGGTCTTAGTAGCAGCATATGGTATCTTGTTCCCTAACCAGGAATCAAACCCTGGCCCCCTGCATTGGGACCATGGAGTCATAGCTACTGAACCACCAGGGAATTCCCCTCATATCAATTTTAGAACAACACTTTCAATTCTTCAAAAAACAACGTGGTGGGATTTTGATTGGGACCTCATTAAATCTACAGATCCATTTAGAAAAAGTTGACATCTTATCCATATTGAACCTTGCCATCCATGAATATATCTCTTTCCATTTTTTAAGTTCTTCTTTCATTTCTTTCAGCAATATTATGTCATTCTCAGTGTAGAGTCTTTCATTATGTTCATTCCCAAGTATTTTATTTTCTGTTGCTATTGTAAACACCTTTTAAAAATTTCATTTCCAACTGTTTGTTGCTGCTATAGAGATTCTCTTTTCAGTGTTTGCTAAGCTTGGTGGGAGATAAACCATGCAGAGGTTACCATGGGGAGATGGTTTCCCTGAGAGTAAATTCAAAAGAGGGGGAGCATGGGACTTTCTGGTGGTCCAGTGGTTAAGAGTCTGTGTGTCCATTACAGGGGACAGGGGTTCCATCCCTGGTTGGTGAACAAAGGTCCCACATGCCTCATGGTGTGGCCAAAAGATAATAAAAATTATGTATACAAAGAGGGGAGCAGAGATGAAAGCTAAAGAGAGATATAAAGAAAGAGAGGAAGAGGGAAAGAGAAATAAAAGGAGAGAGCTATCCTGGACGTCACTGGAAACAACAAATACGTTTGTTTTTGGTTAAGCCATTTTGAGCTGGATTCCTGTAGTTTGCAGCTGAGAGTCTTGACTAATCCAATGCAGACTCCTGTGTATGTGGGAGTATGAGTTCCATGCCTCTGAAGAAAAGAAAAGAAAAGAAAAACATGGGTAACCAATTCTTATTCCATCTTCCCATGAGTGAGAGCTGCAGGGTGCTGGTTTCCTCACTAGATGACCTAAAACTGAGTAAGCCCATTGCTTAATTCTTTTCTTCCCTTCCTCCTCTTTCCCTCCCCTCTGCTGCTATTAAGCTTATAGAATAGAACTATAGACTATAATGGCTTTACAACACAGGAAAATGCCTGTGAATATTATGGGGTGGTGTTTGAATAATGTACAATTGGGATGTCCTAGCAAGGCTGACAGCACTAAGATCTTGTCTTCCAAAACTTGTTATTTCTTGGAAACCCCTCACAGGACTTAGGTAAAGTATACTATGTATATGGACTTACTAATATTTATTTTATTTGCAAGAACAACTCATCATTATTAGCAAAAAGAGCCTCAAACACACAGAGACAACATGACAGCAGCTATGAGCAAGACTGACTCATGTCAACTGTGACCTTCAACTCTGTGTGTCCGTGTTGTCTGCTCTTGGTTGTGACTTGACATTGGTGTGCTCCTTCGATCCAGTAATGTCTCTATATTGATATGCTTTAATTTGCACAGGAGAATTATGCTATGTTTTCTTGTTTCCTTGCATGATTTTTTTTGGGAGTTGAGATTGGTCAACACTGAAATCAGATTGATTGTATTCTTTGCAGCCAAAGATGGTGAAGTTCTATACAGTCAACAAAAACAAGACTGGGAGCTGACTGTGGCCCAGACCATGAGCTCCTTATTGCCAAATTCAGACCGAAATTGAAGAAAGTAGGGAAAACCACTAGACCATTCAAGTATGACCTAAATCAAATCCCTTATGATTATACAGTGAAAGTGACACTGTATAATCATATACAGTGTATAAATAGATTCAAGGGGTTAGATCTGATAGAGTGCCTGAAGAACTATGGACAGAGGTTCATGATATTGTACAGGAGGCAGGGATCAAGACCATCCCCAAGGAAAAGAAATGCAAAAAGGCAAAATGGTTGTCTGAGGAGGCCTTACAAATAGCTGTGAATAGAAGAGAGGAGAAAAGAAAAGGAGAAAAGGAGAAAAGGAAAAGTATACCCATTTGAATGCAGAGTTCCAAAGAATTGCAGGGAGAGATAAGAAAGGCTTCCTCAGCAATCAATGCAAAGAAATAGTGGAAAACAATAGAATGGGAAAGTCTAGAGATCTCTTCAAGAAAATTAGAGATACCAAGGAAAGATGGGCACAGTGAAGGACAGAAATGGTTTGGACCTAACAGAAGCAGAGGATATTAAGAAGAGGTGGCAAGAATACAAAAAAGAACTAGACAAAAAAGTGACCTAGATAATCACGACTGTGTGATCACTCACCTAGAGCCAGACATCCTTAAATGCGAAGTCGAGTGGGCCTTAGGAAGCATCACTACGAACAAAGCTAGTGGAGGTGATGGAATTCCAGTTGAACTATTTCAAATCCTAGAAGATGATGCTGTGAAAGTGCTGCACTCAATATGCCAGCAAATTTGGAAAACTCAGCAGTGGCCATACGACTGTTAAAGGTCAGTTTTCATTCCAATCCCAAAGAAAGTTAATGCCAAAGAATGCTCAGATTACCACACAATTGCACTCATCTCACATGCTAGCAAAGTAATGTTCAAAATTATCCAAGTGAGGCTTCAACAGTACGTGAACTGTGAACTTCCAGATGTTCAAGCTGGATTTAAAAAGGCAGAGGAACCAGAGATCAAATTACCAACAGCCGCTGGATCATTGAAAAAGCAAGAGAGTTCCAGAAAAATATCTACTTTTGCTTTATTGACTATGCCAAAGCCTTTGACTGTGTGGAACACAAAGAATGGTCCACAAAGAGTGTGGTAAAGAGTCGGACGTGACTGAGTGACTGAACTGAACTAAACTGAGTTTCGAAAAGAACATTTAAATTCCCTGAGAAGTAACAAGATAGGCTAGTCTTGAGGGAAGTGCAGATATAAGCTAGAGGATTTGGGTAAGGTAAATATGATGAGTAGCTGTTGCACTCACGCTGGACTATCTTTAGGAGCTGCCATGTGAGCTGGGCTGTGAATGGTACCCAGGATTTAGAGACAGGAGGTGGAGGTAAGAGTCTGTAGGAAGATATTCCAGGAAGAAGACACAGCTTTTGCAAAGAGAAATTTGGGGATACACCAGGAAGTTAGATTCACCTTGAACAGAGAATTTATGAAGGGGGTGATTGACAATATGATTGGCAGGGTAGAGTGGGGCTAACTCCTTGTAGAACAAGGTGGGGTTCCTATACCATTTGCATCTCCCCACCCTGTAAAGTAGGTATTCCAGCATTGCTTGTTTCCATGTTCTGATGAGGAACCTGAGGCATGTGAATTAAGGGTTTTGCTTAAAGTTACACAGGTAATAAATGGTAGAAGTTGGGGAACATGAGATCCCAGAGCCTGAAGTCTAACGTCTTGCTCGTCACAGGAAACAGTGGAAGTTTATGCAAGTGAAAGAGTGACTGGGGCTTTCTTTTTTAAAAAAAATCTTTATTTATTTGGCTGCGTTGGGACTTAGTTGCAGCATGTGGGATCTTCAATCTTTGCTCCCTGCATTGGGAGTGTGGAGTCTTAGCCACTGGACCACCAGGGAAGGCTCTACTGGGGCTTTCTTAAATGTCTGTTGAGTTGAATTGATATGTAGAAATTAGAGAGAAATCAGATTTTGGTTCAGTATGAACAAACACTTCAGGAAAAATAGGCTTCTATAACAAGTTGTTTTAGCAATCAATTTTGGGGAGCTCTCTCTCACTGATGTTGTGAATTTGTAACTGATAATGGTTCTTTCTTCCTTTTAGCTACAAAGAAGCTTAATGTCAAATTTGTAGCTCTATAGAATGGCTGGTCTGCTTTTCTGCATGCTAATCTTACTCCTTGTTTTGTATTTTTCCTGCCCTTTTGTCCCTTTGCTGTTCATTTTATCCCTTTGTGTTAGACATATCCATTCAAGCTGCCTCAAATTTGCATATAATTAACTAATTAATGGGGGCACAGAGTGAGAAATTGTAATAGATATGCTGCCTTGTGAGGTCATGAGCTCACTGCCATCAGAGATATGTAAGAAGAGGCAGGAGGACCTTTTGGCTTAAAGATCAGTTCCAAGAGTTTTTGATTATAAGAGTCAGAAATAGGTCATTCTTTGACTGCACCCACACCCATTCCCCTAACAAGCTGCACCCCAGTGCCCATAATAAAGTCTTCATCCTCTCTCAAGCCTGAGGTCCTCTGGCTTCACCGGCTAATGAGACTCTGGGGGCCGGGCATACAGGCTGCCTGGTACTGGGGCAGCAGTGCAGATGACATTAATAGCATGTGACTAGCCATGGACTGATTGAGTAAGCAGATGTTAAGGTCTGGGCTGATAATGACTCATTGCTATTTGGGAAAAACCTGATAGGGACGCTCTCACTCTAAGAATGAAGTAGTTTATGCTTCATCAGTTGTATTGAGCAGAGTGTAACTGGCCCTCCTGGATACAGAACTCTCCAGTTAGAAGAATTAGCATTCCTTCTACCCAGCAAGGTACGGAAACAGGAAGTTTCCTTCCATTGAAGAGCAAGTGAACAGGGGAGGGGAAGAACTTGAAGACAGAGGTGTGCATACTTAATATTTGCATTACCAGCATCCGTCCCCCGCCCCCCCCCCGCTTTATCATTTGGAGATGTGTCTCTTTGCCACTCTCAGTCCAGGCAAGGGTGGGGCTCCTCTCCCACTCAAGTTGGGAGGGTAGCCCAAAGCGGAGCCAATCAGTGCACTGCACTGCCTGGGCCACAATGATTGGTACGGGGGGTACATTTGTGACCCGGTCAGACTCCATGAGACTTGAGACAGCTGCTGGGAATCTAGGGAAAGCCCTTCTCTTACTCTTCCCTAGGGATGTGAAACAGGAGCCGCAGCAGCCATTTTGCGATTTGGACCCCAGGCCTCTGAGTCACTTTCAGCATCTGAGTCTCCCCAGCTGGTGCTACGTGGAGCAGAGAATATTGTCCCCACTGAGACCTGTCCGAATGACAGATTCGTCAGCAAATATAAGACTGTTATTGTTTTAAGCCATTGAGTTTGAGGCTATTTGTTAGACAGCAGTTGATATCTAGGACAGTTCATCTCTCATATCTTGAACTCTGGACTAATCTTTTCTTATTTGCAAACCTGATCATCTTGCCTCTGCTTAAAAAGTCCTCAAGAGCCTGCAGGTTAAAGACCAAACTTCTTCATGTGTTATTCAAGGACTTTCAGGCTCCACCTCTGAGATCTTATCCCCCTATCTTCCCAGTTGGATATTCTGTCCTCAGTCGCACAGAGCTCCATAAACAGCTCCTACTCTCAGCTTATACTCTGTGTCTTATATAGGCTGTTCCTGGTGCCTGGAATGCCTGTCAGTCCCTACCAGAAGACTCATCTGTGCAGAGGTCCTTCTACTCTCTTTTCTCTTTCTCAAACTCCTGTTGGTCAAATTAATTTAAATTAATCCAACATTTGGATTAATTAATTAGATTAATCACTCAGTCAGTCAGTCAGTTCAGTTGCTCAGTCGTGTCCGACTCTTTGCAACCCCATGAATCATAGCACACCAGACCTCCCTGTCCATCACCAACTCCCAGAGTTTACCCAAACTCATGTCCATCGAGTCGGTGATGCCATCCAGCCATCTCATCCTCTGTCGTCCCCTTCTCCTCCCGTCCCCCAAAGCATCAATTCTTCAGTGCTCAGTATATTCCCTTTATTTCTATACATATTCTCTGTTTTTCTATATGGAGATTGCCTTGATTTTATCTTTCAACCCTTCCTATGGGAAATTCCTATGGAGAGTAAAAAAGTTGGCCTAAAGCTCAACATTCAGAACACTAAGATCATGGCATCTGGTCCCATCACTTCATGGCAAATAGATGGGGAAACAGTGGCTGACTTAATTTTCTTGGGCCCCCAAAACACTACAGATGGTGATTGCAGCCATGAAGTTAAAAGATGCTTACTCCTTGGAAGAGAAGTTATGACCAACCTAGACAGCATATTAAAAAGCAGAGACATTACTTTGCCAACAAAGGTCCATCTAGTCAAGGTTATGGTTTTTCCAGTAGTCATGTATGGATGTGAGAGTTGGACTGTGAAGAAAGCTGAGTGCAGAATTGATGCTTTTGAACTGCGGTGTTGGAGAAGACTCTTGAGAGTCCCTTGGACTGCAAGGAGATCCAACCAGTCCATCCTAAAGGAAATCAGTCCTGAATAATCATTGGAAGGACTAATGTTGAAGCTGAAACTCCAATACTTTGGCCACTTGATATGTCAAGAACTGACTCAGTTGAAAAGACCCTGATGATGAGAAAGATTGAAGGTGGGAGGAGAAGGGGACGACAGAGGATGAGATGGTTGGATGTCATCGCTGACTCAATAGACATGAGTTTGAGTAAACTCCAGGAGTTGGTGATGGATAGGGAGGCCTGGCATGCTGCAGTCCATGGGGTCGCAGAGTCGGACATGAACTGACTGATGGAAAATTCTATTTTATCTCATTTTGAATTTTTTAAAAATTCTGTTTTTCACTGTATCTTGTATTGTTTCATGTTTTATGTTTCTTGCTTCATGAATGAAGTAGCTTCTTAAATCTTTCTGCTCTTCTTTATTCTGAATTATCATAGCTTCCTTGTAGGTCTGTTTTTCTATATTATTTGATTTCTTGCTTTCTTACTGGCGACCCCATGGACTGTAGCCCACCAGGCTCCTCTGTGTTCTTCAGGTAAGAATACAGGAGTGGGTTGCCATTCCCTTCTCCAAAGGATCTTCCTGACCCAGGGATTGAACCCAGGTTTCCTGCATTCCAGGCAGATTCTTTACCACCTGAGCCTCCAGATAAGTCCTTTTCTTTTCTTTTTTTTTTTTTATTATTGTTTTTGCCATACATTGTCATGATATCACCATGGGTTTACATATGCTTCCCCTCCGGGTCCCCCCTCCCTCCTCCCTCCCCCCCGGGAAATCTCGCTGCACCAGTCCCGAGCATCAATCCTGGGCTGGCGATTGATTAGACACATGACAATTAACATGCTTCAATGCCCTTCTCCCATCTCATCCCACCCTTACCCTCATCCACAAAGTCCACAAGTCTATTCTATACATCTGCGTTCCTTTTGTTGTCTCCCATGTTGGGTTCTCATTACTGTCTTTCTAAATTCCATATATATGTGTTAATATACTGTATTGTTGTTTTTGCTTCTGGCTTACTTCACTCTGGATAATGGGCTCCAGTTTCGTCCATCTGAGTAGAATTGCTTCAAATGAATTTTTTTTTAATGCTGAGTAATATTCCATTGTGTATATATACCACAGCTTTCTTATCCATTCGTCAGTTGATGGGCATCTAGGTTGCTTCCATGTCCTGGCTATTGTAAACAATGCAGCGATGAACATTGGGGTGCATGTGGCTCTTTCAATTCTGGTTTCCTCGGTGTATATGCCCAGCAGTGGGATTGCCGGGTCATATGGCAGGTCTATTTGCAGCTTTTTAAGATAAGTCCTTTTCTATTGGCAACTTGCCTCAAATGTTTGGCAATTCTTGAGTTGTCCATTCATGTTTAAGAAAGAGCAGCTTGGGTGCTCTGGGGACATAGGGCTTGAAGCGTTCCCCTGTGATGGGTGAATAGGAAGCTATTACCCTGGAAAAACCCGAGTGCCATAGATGTAGGTTGCAACACCCCACCCCCTGAGCTATCTTTGGTTGTCCCAGACAGTTCATTCTAGTTCATGGGAGCGTATGCTTCCTTGTCACTGAGTGATGCTACTTTGATATAGAGCCACTGTACATGGGGTGGCGTAGGAGGAGTAATGAGCCTTATAAAGATTAATGCTCTCTATTCATCCCCCAGTCTACCTTCTGACCCTCCTTCTTACCTGGTAACTTTGAGTCACAAACCTCTCTGTACCTGGACATGGCAGGATAGCCTCCTCACCAGCTATAACCTCATTCTCAGGTGTTTCAGACTGCCTCTTCTTCTATCCAACTCCATCCATATCTGGCCAGTTTCTATATTCTAGAAATACATGAAATTGCCTTTCCATTGCTGTCTCACCCCTGTTCTGTCATATTAGGTTTATGCCTTTTAAATTCTCTCCCTGTCATCTTATAGGGATCTCATCAGGGCGAGTAAGAAAGATGCCCGGTCCACCATAGAGAACAGCAAGTTCAGACTGTGTGCTTCTGCCTTTCTGCCCTGGGAAGGACTTCAGAGACCACAGACTCAATTTGAAGTGAAGAAACCAAATTTAGAATGGATATAGCAACTGGCTCAGAGAAGGCAATGGCACCCTACCCCAGTACCCTAGCCTGAAGAATCCCATGAACGGAGGAGCCTGGTAGGCTGCAGTCCATGGGGTCGCTAAGAGTCGGACACCACTGAGCAACTTCACTTTCCCTCTTCACTTTCATGCGTTGGAGAAGGAAATGGCAACCCACTCCAATGTTCTTGCCTGGAGAATCCCAGGGATGAGGGAGCCTGGTGGGCTGCTGTCTATGGGGTCACCCAGAGTAGGACATGACTGAAGCGACTTGGCAGCAGCAGCAGAGCAACTGGCTAAGGATCAGTGGCCAAGTAGGGAAATAGTAGAGTGTATTAATTTAGAGCAGCGACTCTGAGACCAGGTGAGTTTGAACCCTGGCTCCATCACTTAGTAGCCATGGGATCTTGAGAAGGATTTTTAACTTCACTGTGTCTGTTTTAAATGGGGATAAAATGGGGATAAAAATACTGACCTTTTAGAGTTGTGAGGTATAAGTGAGTTACTATATATGAGGGGCTTGGAAAAGCGTCCATCATAAAGAGTTACCTAGTAGTGGAGAAACTTAGTAAGTTTCAGATCTTGGCCAAACTCAGGCCCTGCACCAGTATGTCTTATGAGTTTCTATCATATGAAGTTTCTAAAGAAAAAGAAACACAACCATTGCTAAATTAAGTACAGAGTCATAATCCTGGTAGCTCAGACCCTCTGCAGGGTGAAATCTCTGCCCCCCACTCCCACCTGGTTTGTCCACCTGTTGCCTCAGACACCCTCCCCTCTTGCCCTATCCAAGCCATGCAGTCTAAACTAGTCCCTTCTGGCCCTAATTCTTTATGGCTGGTTGGGACAGCTTTTAAATGTAGTCCCTAGGGCCCACCATTGATAACTGTGTTATAGCAAATGGCACCCTGAGCACCTGGAGAATCCCTCTCTTGTCTCTTTTGCTGCTGCCTTTGCTGAGTTTTAAATCTGTTTAACAAAATAGACTTCTGTCGTATTTGTGTCTTGCCTCTCATCAGAATTTCCTTGAAGGTAAGGACTGTGTCTTCGTCATCTTAGTTTCCTCCAGAAGGCTGGCTGGTGTAGTACTTCACATCTGCTAATAAGCATGATTAAACAAATTGGAGATGGGTAGACCTGATTGAGGTCTCAGCTGTGCCAGTTAATAGCTGTGCATCCTCAGATAACTAAATTTTCTTCTCTGGTCCACCACTACCTCATGTGCATTTTGAGACTCAAATAAGATAATAAACCTTTTATAAACCTAATAAACTGTGAGAGGAAGATTTCATTGTTATTGTTAGTTGATAAGTTGTTTCCGACTCTTTTGCAACCCCATGGACTGTGGCACACCAGGCTCCTCTGTCCGTGGGATTTCCAAGGCAAGAATGTTGGAGTGGGTTGCCATTTCCTTCTTCAGGGGATCTTCCTGACCCAGGAATTGAACCACGTCTCCTGCACTTCAGGTGGATTCATTACCAGTGAGCCAAACCTAAGGAACTGTGAGAGGAAGATTTCATTGAGGACATGCTTATAAAGAGAAAAGCTTAGCAGTGATGACGAGGACTCCCTGCAGGTAGGATGGGTTAAGGGAGATGAAACCCCAAGGATCTATCAAGGAGGACTTGGTAGAGGCATGTAGTGGTGGCCAGGGGCAACTGGCACCTATGAAAAATGGTAGGTAGGTGATCAAGAGGACAGGGATTTTAAGTGTAACTGATTGGAGAATGGTGTGATGACCAGGATGGAGAATTTGGCAGGAGTGCAAGTTAGGTGCTAGATGAGGTGTTAGGTTTGGGAAATGTAAGGTTTGGGGTGAGGATTCTAAAGAGATGCTCTGTCAGAAAGTTGAACGTGTGAAGTTCTTGCATGGGAGAAAATCTTGGATGTCTCTGTTACTAAGCTGATTGTTGGCACCATGGAGAAGCGAAAGGGAAATGTGGAGACAGATCAGAGAGCTGAGGACAGGATTTTAGGGAAGAGAAGCATCTTCTGAAGTTTTAGGTTAGAACTGTGGTCCATGGACACAGAAAAGTGCTCTGTGACACAGCAGGGGACCAGGAGAGCACTGGTCTCAACGATGAGCATTTGAAGAATGAGTGCTGATTACCAGTTGGGTGTTTGTTGATGTTAAGAAACTATGTGATGTGTTTAGATGTGATAATGGTGTTATGTTTATGTTTTTTAAAAAACTCTTAATCTTTTAGATATATACATTCTTCATCTGAATGATTTACAGATAAAATGATATGGTGTTTGGTACTTGCTTTAAAATAAACTGGTGGGATAGCTAAAAGGGACACACTTTAGATTCAAGATTCAAATAGGATGAAAGTTAAGGATGGGAAAGAGATACCATGCAAACAATAACCCAAACAGAGAGCTGGGGTGGCTATACTATCGCTAGACAAGATAGACTCTAAGACTGAACTTTTTATTAATGACTAAGGAGGATATTTTTCAATGACAAAAGGCCAATCCATCAGGAAGACATAAAAATTATAAAAATATATGCACCTAACAAGCCTGGCAGGCTACAGTCCATGGGTTTGCAAAGAATCGGACATGACTGAGTGACTAAAGAGAGGAGGATGCACCTAACAACAGATCCTTGAAAACACGAAGAAAAAAAAAACCCTGATAGGACTGGAATGAGAAATAGATAATTCAACAGTAATAGTTGGGGCCTTCAGTCCTCCACTTTCAATAATGGATAAAATAAAGAAGATCAACAGAAGAAGTAAATTTGAACAACACTCTAAAACAGTAGAACTAACAGATACCTACAGAGAATTCTAGCCAACAAAAACAAAATACATGTTCTTTCCAAGTGCATGTAGAACATCTCGAGAATTTGGTTGGGACTTGAAAGGGTTTTCTGAGCCTGGCATAACTTGAGGCCAATTTTCCTGAATTAATCAGCCACTGAAATCCCTCCTGGTTAAGGATAGGATAGGACACAGTGTTTGGGCTCAGAGCCTGCTGCATTGGTTAGAGTTCTTAATTATACTTAAGAAGTGGGTAGCTTTTCACTTAAGAAGATGGGCTCAGGGTAGTGGTCTGGATCTGATTCCTGGGTCTGCCATTTACTAGGTCTCTGAACGTAAGCAAATTGCTTAACCTCTTTGTGATTTGATATTTTTTTCACCTGTAGAATAAACAATGATATTAATATTAATATCTTAATATTTGTTGATAGTTGTTAGGATTTAAAAATCTATGTCAAGCATATACAGCCATGCATGGAATCTAGTAAACATTAAACAAGTGTTAGCTATTATTATGAATGACTGGGTTACAGATAACAGAGATTCAACACAACTAGATTAGGGAAGAGGGAGGGACTTATCGACTCTTGTAACTGACAGTATAAGAAACCAAGCATTTATAAATCAATTTATTATCAGGAATATCTTGAGGCTTCACCTTCTTCTGTGTTGGTTTACTTCTCAGGCAGGTTTTCCACAAGGTGGCCACCTGCTTCTCTGCGCTCACATCCTACTTTCTGAGCAATGCCAGCAGAAGACAGAGCTCCTCTTTTCTTGAGGCTCCAGCAAAGGCTTTGGAATTGGCTTTTACTGACCTGGCTGGTGTTCCCAGCCCATCAGTGATCTGATTACTTTGGCCAGGGGAACTCAGTGCTGTCATTGGCCAGTCCTGAGTCACATGTAACCTTTACAGCTGAACTACATGATCTGAGGTTGGGTGGGGGGATAGTCCAAAAAAAGAATGAGGTATCAGAAGAAGAATAAGGATGCTGGGCAAGTAGAAAGTCATTTCTACTACACCTGCAGAAGGGGCAAAGTGGAGAAGGACTGTGGAAGAAGGGAGGTGCCTGTGCCAGGTGGTGGGGCTACTAGCAGCATGAGAGCATGGTAAATATTTTCACATAAGCTGGTAAATATTTTCCAAAGTGAGTCCCACTGAGTGCCAGTTCAAACAAGCATTAACAGACATTCCTGTGAGACAGGTTCTGTGGAGGAGGAAGTTTGGGAAATGCCAGGTATCTTTGCTACAAAATTCTCCCTGCTTTTAACACACTTCTGTATTTGATGATTCTGCAGGATCGAGATACAGATCTGAGATTCCCAAACATATGGAGCCACGGAACCCTTATTCAGAGAAACATTTTGTAGGATTGCAATCTGTGGAACACGATTTGGGAAGCATGGTAGAATAGGATGGTGATGAGGTTGGGAAATGGCAGGAGCAAGAGACTTCCCTGAATGTTCATAGGGGGACAGGAGTCTGCAGGTGACTGTGGGTGGTGAGGGGTGAACCTCTCCTTCTCATGCCTGCAGTCAGAAAATTCTTAGTCCAAAGGGGAAACCAAGATCAGATCATTTTGCCTCTAACCAAGTTGGCCCTCACCCAGAGTACACACCCTCCCCATGTGGCAGGAAACAAATGCAGAGGACTGATGCAGGTTCTTGCCCCTTTAGATTCAGCCAAGAGCAATGGGGAGGAGCCTCATCCCTGAGGAGAGCAAGGAGTTACTAGACTTACTCCTCCAGGCAGGGTGTGGTATGCAGAGATGATGGGGCCTGATCTTGGAAGGTCTCTGCAGGGCAAGTTCTGTGTCCTCCATGTGTGCTCAGGGGCAGGAGAGAACTTCCATCAACAGGTGTAATAGCAGCATCTCAGACAGCACTGTGTGGCCTGGGGAAGACTCTCTTTTATGGGACTACCTGGGAGTAACCATGTTCTCAGGGAGACAGCCAAGTCTTCACAAGCTTGAGTACCAAGGAGTCAGTCCCCTAGAATCCTTTTGAGTTATGTCACTGCAATCCTAACGCACTCTTACCATCCAATGGTAGCTTTTGCAAGGGAATTAATCTCACTGTACTCTAACAGAGCTATGCATTCTTTATGATTTGAGACTAGATGTTTCAACCTATACAGGGGATAGACTGGTGACCTAAGGGGAGACATCTCTTGAAGGTGGCATTTGCCCAGAGGGCCATTCCCCCACAGAAAGGGACCCCTATCACCACATTGCCCCTCAGTGCTGCTGTGAAAGTCAGTTGCTACTGTTAATCGTTTCGGTTTTAGGGACATTTATGGACTAGACTTCCCTGGTGGCTCAGATGGTAAGGCATCTGCCTACAATGTGGGCGATCCGGCTTCAATCCCTGGGTTGGGAAGATCCTCTGGAGAAGGAAATGGTGACCCACTCCAGTACTCTTGCCTGGAAAATCCCGTGGACAGAGGAGTGTGGTAGGCTACAGTCCATGGGGTCCCAGAGTTGGACATGACTGAGCAACTTCACTTTCACTTCACTTTTCATGGACTGGGCACCAAGTTTTCAGTGGGCTTTCATTATTTCTGTTGGTTCATGAGAAATTATTTACAACTGAGGAAATGGAGATTCAGAGGTTAGAAAATTCCCCTGGAATCATACAGATGATAAGTGGCAGAGCTAGGATTCAAATGCAGGTCTGTCTGATGCCAGAGACTGTGCACTTATGTTAGGCAACTGGCAAGAATACTAGAGTGGGTTGCCATTTCTTTCTCCAGGGGATTTTCCTGACCCAGGGATCGAACCTAGGTCTCCTGCATTGCAGGCAGTTCTTTACTGTCTGAGCCACCAGGGAAGCCCACAGAAGTGCTGAGAACAGTCACTGCTGTTCTTTTTGAGAAGCAGGATGTGTTCTGGGACTTGGGTCCTGGGAGTCTCTTCATGTTTTCTCTGTCAGTGTCCTCTGGGACCCAGAAGCCAGGGTTTTGAAGATACTCCTGCCAGTTAGCTCTTGGTCACAAATGGCATCAACTGTAAATCAGTAGAATGTTCTGTCATTGGCTCTAAGAGGCAAATGAGATAATTAGGTCTTGCAAAGCTGGTCACCCTTTCATCTCGTTTCCATGTTTGATGGGGTTTTTAAATATTGGTACCATTTGTCGAATACTCCCTTGAGCTCCTTTTGAAGGAATTTTGCTCTAAAAGGGAGGAAGAGAAGTGAGGTGGTAGCTGAAGGGAAAATTGAGATTAGGAAAGGCTGTTTTTAGTTTGTTTTTAAATCAATGAATGAATGAATGAATGACTAAACACATAAATAATAAGAGCATGTTAGTGTGCTGAAAGGAATGATCAGCAGTGAGGAGGCATGCGATGAAATGAGAAGATGGCTGAAGCGATGTCCTCAAGTAGATGAGATGGGGATAGATTTAAACACAAAGGAATGGCTGTAATCAGACATTTGGCTGGAACCCAGATATCCTATGCTTACAGAATCCTCCAGGCCATAGAGGGGAGGCTGTGGGTCTTAGGGAAGGGACTTGGACTTAGCTAGGAGGACTGATTTCCAATGGGCCTGTGCTTCCTCCAGAGGGTCTTGGAACAGGGTGGATAACTTCTATGAGCTTTGGTTTTGGTCTGCTTGTAAGATGAAGATGATTTTGCATATTCTGCAGAGTCACAGCAAGTATTAAATAAGATAATGTAAGCAGAACCCTTGGCACGGAAAATAAAAGTGATTTCAATTCTATCACTGAGAGATAACTGTATTTACCATTTTAATGTATTTTTGCACCTATCTTTTTCCCACTTAATATAAACATGTACTTAAAAATACTATTGTTCTTTACATACTCTTCTATAACATGCTTTTAGCACTTAAATACACTGAGGACAATTTTCCACAACAATTTCTCTATAACATCATGTTTTAAATATATGCAGGTCATTACAGTATGTGGATGTACCATACTGTATTTTAACCAATTCCTATTGTAGACATCATGGAAGTTGCTCCTTACTATTTTCTATTATAAATAACACTTCCTTTCAGCTGTATTTTCACGTACATCCATGGTTATCCCCCTATGGAAGTTTTCTGGCAGTGGACTTTCTGCTGACCCGTGGGCAAGCTCTTTCACATGGCTACGGAGAGAGGAAGAGGATTTTAGGGGATATTGCAGACAGGCAGAGTGAGGTGTGATGCCTGAAGGGTGCTGAGGAATGGCTTGCTGTCATTCAGGAAGCAGGGCTCTGGGGGCCTGGGATCAATCTCTAGATGTGATATCTCTCCTTTAACAATTTAATTGCTGCCCTGGTTGAAGACATGAAGGCAAGCTTACCAAATATGAGGATACTCTGAAGCTGGCAAGGATATGTTGAATGATGGATGGAATCAAGATGCAAGGGAGACCCTGAATGGCAGGAAGAATGGGCTGAAGCAAACAGGAGAGACTGAACTGGGAAACTGCAGTGTCTTAACAATGATAAATCTAGACTATGCACATCACTGCTGGAGTGGAGCTGGATGAACGCGAGGTCATGCCAAAAAGACATGGGAATGGGTGTCGTGTGGTTGACCCCCAGACTCGTGCAAAACAACCCAATAAACCTCAGGTGGTATTGTATGAGCACAGTGTCTAGACCTTGTGTCAGTGGAATGTTGATAAGCTGGAGCTCAGCAGAAAAAACGCGGTCAGGCTGGTGAATGATCTAGACCATAACTGTTCAATAGAAATATTATTGTTGTTCCATCACTAAGTCATGTCCAACTCTTTGTGACTCCATGCCAGGCTTCCCAGTCCTTCACTATCTCCCAGAGTTTGCTCAAATTCATGTCCATTGAATCAGTGATGCCATCCAGCCATCTCATCCTCTGTCACCTCCTTCTCTTGCCCTCAATCCTTTCCAGCATCAGGGTCTTTTCCAACGAGACAGCTTTACAATGTGGGCCATATCAGTCTATCTATCTAAAACTGAAAAATTTCTAGTAGCCAGTACAATATTTTAGATAACTCAGTCTATCCAAAATATTATCATTTCAGCATGTAATCAATATAAACAAATTATTGAGACATTGCATTCTCTTTTTTCCCCCTATGTGCTAAGTCTTTGAAATCAAGTGTGTATCTTATATTTCCAGCACATCTTAGTTCAAGCTCTAAATTTTCAGTGGTCAAAATGAAATATAGTTCACTGAAACAAAAAGTTATATTTAGTGGAAAAATATTTTATACTGCTTTCATTTTTTAATTTAAATTTAAATGATTAAAATTAAGCACAATAAAAATTGAGGTCCTCAGTTGCCCCAACAACACTTCAAATACTCAATAACCTCACATGGCCAGTGGCTATTGAAACTGGACAGGGAAGGCCTATGTCCAATGGTTGCTGCTCAAAATGTGGTCCATGGACCGACAGCATCTGCATCCTATGGCAAGTGGTTAGAGATGCAGATGTTCAGGTTCCACCCAGAACTCCTCAGTCAAAATTTGCATTTCAGCAAATTCTCTACATGATTCATGTGCTCACTTGAGAAATAGTGATCTAGATGTCAGGTGATGACTTGGGGAATGTATGAAGAAACCAAGAATGCTTTATATGGGAAAAGGAAACCTCAGGAGACTATAATAATTTTCAAACATTTGAGGGCCTGTATGCAGAAAGTGGGAAAGATCAGGTGGAAGAACTGAGACCACAGGTGGAGACGGGGCTGGGGTGGGAGAAAAGGAACTGAACTTTTTTAAGCTTCCATAGTTAATTTCACTTAATCTTCATAATGAGAGAACTGGACTTGGAGTTAACTCAGATAATCTGAGTTGAGATCTCATCATCACTAATCACTCTGCATCCTTAAGGAAAAATTACTTAGCCACTGAGCCTCAGTTTATTGTCTCTAAAATGGGAACAATAACAACCCACGTGCCAGGGCTACTGTGAAGACCGTGTAGGGAAGGACCATAGTCACTGTATTTACCACACTGTCCCTGGGCTCAGACATGGCATAGATTCAGTCCACAATGAGGATTTCTTTGTAAACTAGGCAGAGCTCTGGCATGTGAAGGATGGCTGGTACTACTATTAGCAGGCTTGTGGTTTGGGGTGACAGGTTGCGTTTTTAAGTAGACACAAGTGAACCCCGCCCCGCGTGTCTTCATCGCACCAAAAGCCCTTTTGTTGTTTACAGCCCTGATTGATCTGGGTTGCTTTATCTGCAAACCTTTTCATCAGGAGGGTGAAAATAGAAAACTGGGGAGGGGAGGTCAGGGCTCCTCCATCTCACCCTGCTCAATGGGTGGTGCTGGGTCTCTAGCCACGTTACCTTAATGGGGGTAAAAGATCTCCAACGAGTGATACTGGGTCATTCTAAGATGGGGAGGAACTGGCCCATAAGAGCGTTTCTCAGCAAAAGATCTCATTGCTGCTGCACCAAACCGCATCTGTGCTCTGTCAAGTAAACAAAGAATATCTACAGCTCTCAGGCAGGCACTAACATTAGCCAAGTGAGGGCTCTTTGGGGACCGGCGAGAGTAGGCTCGCATTTGAAAATGAACCACTGTACGTGGATTTATAGCACTGCTTTTCTGATGAAGAGGGGGAAATATTTTTCTCTGGGAGATTAGAATTTACTAGTGGATTCAAGTGTAACTTTGGAGAGTGGCAGAGGTATTAGATGTGGCAGTATCACAGTATTGTTTTATTGGCAATTAGATTTCAAACTGGCACGAATGTATGAAAATAAGTCTCAATTATGGGCCTGCGAAGTTTCTCCACCATCTGTCAACAGTTTGCTCCTTATGCCACAACATGTGTACCTTTGGAGGGAAAATGATTTAATAGCCCAAGTCAAGAGGTACAGCTCACCAAATTATATTGGAGTTTATGGCCAAGGCCTGCATTTGTGATTTCTGATGCAGAGAAAGCAAACATGAACTTGTGTGCCTACACACACACACACTCTTCAGGGTCTCACAGCTGTCAGAGATGGAAGATATCTTCAAAAGGAGTGAATGTAACTTCTGCATTTTACAACTGGGAAAAACTAAGTCCCAGAGGGGCCAGGGACTTGTGTAACGGGTGCTGTGAGACGGGGCAGAGCTGGAATGATAACCAATAGGCAACTTAGGGTAGGGGCAGTGATGGGTTAGCAAATGTGTAACAGCCTCTGGGGAAATGGAAGCCCTGATGCGTAGCACCTGCCTGTTCCCGTGATGTAAGCACTTTCATGACGGCGATTTCATACTGACCTGATACCGCTGAATGTGTAGTTTGGAAGGGATGTATGATTGCCTCTCACAAGCCAATTTCTGTGGCTCCAGGGTACCATTGTGAAGGGGGTTGGAGTTGGTTATAGATATTTGTGGTTTGCCTGTCCAGCATCTGTTTCCCTTTCTAGTAAGTGTACCCTAATTTTCCCTGAGGATGTCCACCTGTACCCTGTTTTCAGCCCATGGCGTTTGGTCAGGGTGACCCCATCACCAACTCCAGGAGTGGCGTGTGATCTAGGCCTGGGCCAACCAGTATATTTCATCTCCCTGGACAGTGATTGGTTCAGGATTGGGCTTGTGGCCCAATTTGGCTCTGGGAGGCAGGCCCAGGACCTCTGTTCGAAGTGGTGGTCTTAGAGCTATGAAGGAGTAGCTTGTATCGAGTGGTGGTCAGTTTGCCACCATGAGAGAAGAGGCTATCTGAGAATGAAGACAAACACAGAGGAAAACAGAGCCGAGAGACTAAAAAAGAACAGCTCTGAGTCTATTGTTTGCTTCTGGATCTATCTGAGCTTCAAACGTAGTTCCTGGACTTCCTGAGAATCAACGAACATGTTTCATTTTTTAAAAAGTCTGTGCATCTGTTATGTCAATTATACCTCACTTTTAAAAATGTATCCAGACAGAACCAGTTGTGGAACAGGGCTCCTCCAGGCCTACTCACTTCTGGAGCAGAAGCTCAGTTCTTAGCTGCCTTTCCCAACCATGCCGTTTCCCCCTCTCTGTCCAAACTTCAGCAAGCATCCTTTTTCTGACTAGGATTTGGGGAAACTGTATGTTTCTTTATCAGCCATGTTGCCTCTGATGGGAAGAGTTCTAATTGACAAGTTTGTCCCTGAGAACTATACTAAGGAATCTCTAGAGCCTTTTTGATGTGTTGCTTATTTAGAGTTCGATCCATGAAGCCACAAGCCTTGTCTATCTTGGACATCATTGCTTTCACAGAACCCAGCATATGCCTGATGTGTGGGAAATGTTCCGTAAATATTAGTGGAATGTCTTGTATCAGGCAGGCTTTGCTGTGTTACGATGCTGTAACAAACAACCTCTAAACTCAATGGCTTATAACAACAAAGTTTTATCTGTCACTCAAAGTCTTTTATCATTTATGTTGGCTGCAGCTTTGCTCCATGTCTTTTTGTTTTAGGGTCCAGGCTGATGGAACAGCTCCCACTGGGAACATGAAAATCTCATGGCAGAGGGAAAAAGAGCAAAGGCAGAACGCGTGATGACTCTTAGACTTTCTGTTTAGATAAGGTACTTGGTACTTCTTTTTATGTTACTTTGGTCAAAGCAAGTCACTTGGCAGGGAGATGTCCTCCAAAGCAAGACACTGCATACCACAGATATCAGTAGAGATGAGTAATCGATCCCCTTATAGGTTGGGAAATGAGTAATGGGAAACTATAATACAGGCAACCACACACTTAAAGGGAGAATGTGGGAATGAGGTTAGAACCAATCTTCTGAAACTGAACATTTGAGTATAGACTGACCCAGCTTTGGGCTTCCCTGATAGCTCAGTTGTTAAAGTGTCCATCTGCAATGCAGGAAACCCTGGTTTGATTCTTGGGTCAGGAAGATCCGCTGGAGAAGGGATAGGCTACCCACTCCAGTATTCTTGAGCTTCCCTTGTGGCTCAGCTGGTTAAGAACCGCCTGCAATGTGGAAGACCTGGGTTTGATCCCTGGGTTGGGAAGATCCCCTGGAGAAGAGAAAAGCTACCCACTCCAGTATTCTGGCCTGGAGAATTCCGTGGACTGTATAGACAATCGGGTTGTAAAGAGTCGGACATGACTGAGTGACTTTCACTTTCTTTCACTTTGACCCAGCAATGCCCAGAGAGCTTCTTGCCTGTGGGTACCAGTGTTATAGGAATGTTTACAGGAGCATGTTTGGTATAGCAGAAAACTCCCAACTCAACTTAAATGTCTGTAGACAGATGAGTGGATATATAAATTAGAATACATTTACACAAAGGAATGTAATGCAGCAATGAAAGTGAATGAACCTCAGCTATTTGGAGCAACATGAATACATCTTAGAAGCATATTAAGTTAAGTGAAATGAGAAAATACAGAGAATATGATTCCAATTTTATAAATCATTCACATGTGAAAAAATTACACAAAAAGCAAATGAATGATAAACACAAAAATCAAGATTTGGCTGCTTTGAGTGGGGCAAAGTAAGACAGTGGGATAGGCGGATACAACTTACTGGTGATGTTCTAGCTTTCAAGTGGGGTGGTAGATTGGGGGTGGTCATTTTCATATTGTACATTTTAACATATTTGTTGCATTCTTTTGTGTCTATCAAATATTATGTTCAAAATGGAATTAGAAAAGAATGAAAAAATAACAGCTAGGAAAAGTAATAATTTTTAAAAAAATGAGTGGTTGTGGAAAAGTGCTGTCTTAAAAAGTGGGATACCTAGAAGCAAATCTGGCAAATACACATTGGGGCAGAATTCAGGGACCTGGAAGGAAGGTGGGTCCTCTTAGCACCGACCCTAGACTGTGGGCAGTTCACACCATCAGCCCTCTGCACGCCTGGGGGATGACCTGTTTTCTCATTGGCCCCAATATCATGCTCTTTAGGCTGCTGCAGGGACTGAGAAGCATGCAGGGACCCTGCCTATGGGCTGAGACATTCCAGGTTCACAAAGAAAGGTTCGCCACTGTGGATGAACGCAATTGGTGATTGGGTTTGTTCAACAGGGGTCCTGATTTAACTGTCCCTGAGTTTGGTCCTCTGTGGGTACATAGAGAAGGCTCCTTTTGGCCTTGTAAAGTTGAAGAGGCCACACCCAGATAGCTCTTGGTCACCCCCATGCCACCCTGACCACTCCAGTGAGGTGGCATTCTGCTAGAAGAGTCCCTGATCTGGTCTCCAAGCTCAGGGCAGGAGAAGGAAGCTTCAGATTGGATATTATGGATCTCTAACAAAATAACCCAAGAGCGCCTGCCTCCAGATGTTTCAGCATCTTCCTAGTCAGAGCGAGTTACTTTACTGAGGGGGAGTGCCTGCTGCAGTGACTCCAGGGGCCCAAGTGGCGTCCAGGTCTCTTCCATCAGAAGAGAGAAGGAGAAGGGCACTATGGGGCAGCTTGGAGATGAGCCAGAACTGAAACCAGAGCATGGGTGAGACCTACCCAACCTCTGCATGAGGGGGAGCCTGCCCACACCAGCTCTGCTGAACTTCCTTGCCCACCTGTGGGGCACAAGCAAAAAGCTGCCAACTGCTCCCTTTTGGGGGCAGTGCCTGCTTGCCAGTCTCTACACTCTCAGGCTCATTTAGCTCATTTTAGTTTGGTTGCTTCTGGTTGCAGGTAACAGAAATCCAAAAAAAATGTAATTTTTATCTATTTGCATTTATATAGAAGTAGATATAGATTTAGGTGAAACTTGGTCCAGGATTCAAAAAAATATCCCTGAGCCCTCTTTCTCTCTCATCTCTTCTTGGCTCAGCTTTCCAGCCTGGGCTTTATTCAGAGAGACTTCTCACCACTCCCAGCCCTAGGGGTCTCCCAGAGCTTCTGGGACTCCACTGAAGTCCAGCGGGAGAGAAGTAACTTCTCAGTCCCCATGCCCATTAAAAGCCCTGAGATTCATCCTGTTGGGGTCACGTGCCCCTTCCAAGCCAGTCACAGTGACTGGGGACTTGGATGCATTGATTGGTGTAGTCAGGTCACATGATCTCCTCAGGGCTGGGGATGAGGTCAGCATTTCCAGAACTTGTGGGCTCCAATTAGAAATCCAGGACTGTGAGGAAGAAGGAAGGGGGATTGGATGCTCAGAGAGTCATCCATAGCCACTTCCTGTCTGCTGATGCTTGTTGTTGTTCAGCCAGCAAGTCAATGATGCCATCCAACCAACCATCTCATCCTCTGTTGCCCTCTTCTCCTTCTGCCTTCAATCTTTTCTGGCATCAGGGCCTTTTCCAATGAGTCAGCTGTTCATATTAGGTGGCCAAAGAATTGCTGATGCTTGTTAGTCATTTGGAGGAGCACTTTGCACCTTAAAGATAACAATGGTTTATATGCCCCATGGATGTTAAAAAAGTATTTTTCTCTATGGTTGTTTGCCTTTTAAATTTATGTTTTTTTTAAACTTTTATTTGTAATCATGGTCATTTTCAAACACATACAAAAGCAGAGTGAATACAGTAATGAATGCATCTCTGTATCCATCAACCAGCTGCAACCATTGTCTTATGTTGATTTTTGTCTTTCAAAGTTTCAAATTTGTTCAGAGGTCAATCTTCATCTTTTCTATTGTGGCTCCTCCCAATATTTGTGATTGTGTTCAGAGGGAAACTAGATATGTAGTCTCCTACATTTTTTCTAGGTTTGTTTTATTTGGATATATGCTGTGAAGTGAGACGCTAACAGGATTTTTCCCCAGGTATCCAGTTTCCCCAGGTCTGTTTATTGAATCATCTATCCTGTTCTCACTGGTTTGTGAAGCATCCTTGGTTTGATAGTAAGTTCTCACATGTAGTAATATCTGTTTCTGGCTACATATTCTGTTTTATTGACCTATGTTCTTGCACCAATATCAACATTTTAAATTTAATAGATGTATAAATAAATTTTCATATCCAGTATACCAAGTTCCACACTAGGTTTCTTTTTTTAGTATTTTTTTGCCCAACTTTATCTATTCATTCTTCCAGATGAAATGTAGAATGATTTTTCTTAAGTTCAAAAAATAATGGCCTTAGGATTTTGATTAGAATTGGTTAAAGTTCTGTGTAAAGCTGGAAAAAAGAACATTTTCTTCATAGTCTTCAAATGTATAAATATAGCCCATCTTCCCATTTATTCAGGTCTTGTAAGTCCCTCTATAAAAATGCATGGTGTTATCTCCTATGAGGGCCATTCCTGGGTTTTTTATGTATTCTGCTTTGTTTATGGATGAGAGATTTAAAACTTCCCATTTTATTTTCTTTATTCATTCTCTCTCACTTTTTATTTCTATCAAGTCTGAGTCACTCTGAGGTTTAGACCATGCTTGCTAGGAACCCACCACCCAATCAGCCAGAGTTTATATTTGCTCTAAAAGTGGAGTCCCTTGAGCTCCACATTACAGTGGAAAGAGCATGAGATCTGACCTCCAGACAGGCCTGAGCTCAGCCCCGGCCTTGCCCTTTATCAGCTGTGCATCCTTGGGCAAATTATCATTTTGCTTCTCCAAGTCTCATTTTCCTTACCGGCAAATGAATGTTGGTTGTTTTCTCCATTTTTAATCTATTTCCTTTTATTGTGTTTGTTTCCGAACTTCTCTTTCTTCTCCAGGGGAGGCTAGACTTTCTGAAAACAGAGGTTATGTCTCCTCCATGGCTGCAGGTGGAGACCGTTACCAGGTAACAGTGGATGTTTGGGGCTGCCAGGCTGTACTGACTTCAGAGTCCAGCCTATGGACACCATTTTGGTTCATTTGAAATAGAAGATACTTCATTTATTTATTTTTATTTTTAGTAGGAGGATAATTGCTTTACAATGTTGTGTTGGTTTCTGCCATACAACAACATGAATCGGCCACAAATATATATATATATATATATATATATATATATATATATATATACATATAAATATGTATGTACATCCCCTCCCTCTTGAGCCTCCCTCCCACCTGCATCCCCATCCCACCTCTCTGGGTCATCACAGAGCCTCGAGATGAGCTCCTGATGTTATATAGCGCTTTCCATTAGTTGTCTGTTTCACACGTTACTTTTTAAAGTTTGTCCTACCCTTTCCTTCTCCCATTATGTGCACAAGTCTCTACATCTGCATCTCTCTAAATAAAAGATACTTTGAAATAACCTGGAGCCCTCACCTGGATTGTGGTTCTTTAATAAAAATTTGAAATATGGATAATAGTTTTCAAGAGTAAAATAGTTGAGGTTTATTGAGTTCTTAGCATATGCCAGGCACCAGGTGATCACGGTCCAGGTGTGATCTCATGAGACTACACAGTACTCTGGGGAGGAAGTCATAATCCCCATCTTAGTTCAGAGATGCTAAGAAACAAAAGATCATGCAGCCCAAGTAGGGTGCTGCCGAGACTCAGACCAGCTCAGTGCCCTGAATCTGCGTACCCTACCATCTTCCCAACCACAATCAAGTGGTGTGTTAACAGTGCCTCCGGCCTTGGAGGTAGCCCTCTGGTGGTCTAGGTCTTGCTTTTAGCAAAGTAGTGAAGTCACGGAGCCATTGATCATGTTAGGTGCCTTCTCTTTCTCCTTATATTTTAAGCATTCCCAGAAAAAGACTGTGATCAATACTTCTCCTATGGTGTTGAATTCTTACTCATCCAGTCTTTGCCACCCCTTGCTCTCCTGACTCATGAGTGGCAGGGCAGCAAGACCTCATAGGACTTCTGGGTGGAAGAGTGGGTATGTAGCATGAAAGGGGCACAGAGCATGGAGGTGGAGGACCCACAGCCTGGCAGGATGGCAACGGGAAAGAGCTCTGGATGAATTTGTGCACGGGTGTGGGGTTGCATGGGAGAGAGAATGTAGGCATGTGGGCGTATGTGCTTATGTGTGTGAGTCTGTGCGTGCATGTTTGACTACATATGGGTGCTAGCTTAAGCACATGTGTACATACAGTTATGTTTATCTTTGTTCATGGGTGTATGCATGAGTGTGTGACTACACATCGGTGCGTATGTATGTCCGTGTATGTGTGTTCGGTTGTCATTTGTGTATATTTATGTGTTCACATGTAGGGCAGGATGTGTATATCTTTGTGTAGGATTTTATGGGTATGGTGCATGGGTGAATGCCAATATATGTGTGTATATAACTGTGTGTGTGTTTGTACATGTGTGGGAGTGTGTGAGTGTATGTACAGCAGGGCCCTGGACTGCAGAGCTGGGTGCCTTTCCTTCACTCTTGACAGATGGTCCAGATAATGAGGGCCCCTCTGCCACCTGCCTGAGTGCCCCCCTCCCCAGGGCCTTGCTCCCTCCCTCGAGTCCTGCTGCCTTCCTGTGGCTGTTTCTCCTCTCCCCACCCCCTCCTGACATGTGTGCTTTTTTGGCGGCTGTGCGGGCTAGGTGGGATTAGGACAGAGCTGACAGTCAAGGCTGCCCTGGCCTGAGCCCACGGTGACAGGGCCAGGAGGCAGGCAGGGCTGAGAGTGTGTGTGCGTGTGCCTATGCATATGCATGTGCTGTGTGTGTGTGTGTGTGTGCGTGCGCATGTGGTGGTTACCATGGCAGGGAGGCAAAGCCCAGGCAGCCCTCACCAGTGCCTGGCCTCATCCGCAGGGCGGGCAGGCAGCCCAGGGTAGAAAGGCCTGTGCTTTGCAGACAAAAATGCCAGATGGTGGGGGGTTTGGGGGGGCCTTCCATGGCCTGGCTGCCAAGGGCAAGGAGGTTTTCTGGAGCTCTGGAGAATGAGCTGGGGGCTTGCTTATGTGCTGCTGTGAGTTTTTTTTGGTGAATGTGTGTGTGTGTAGCCTTGTTTTTGCATATTTTAGAATATATTTCCCTTTTGGATTTCTATCAGTTTGCTGAAAAATTTGACCTTTAATCTTTAGTTTTCTTTCTTCTTTTATTTTTTTTGTATGAGGAGAGTACATGTTCCTGCAAGGAAGTCAAAACATCTTTTCTAAATAGAAAATATTTATTGATAGGCTATAAAAAGCAGCACCAAATAAGGCAGACATTTAGATTGGGTGTTTCAGTTGTGAGTGAGCCTTAGGGCCGTGGCGAGTGGCTGGGTTCGGTTCATGTTATGAATGGGTTTTGCCTCCTGCTGGCTAGTTTTCTAACTTTGTCTTCAGTGCAAGTTTTCCTGGGTGGACCCACTCATTCTCGACGATGTGCACTACCTAGTCCTGTTGGAAAATGCAGAGCTTGCCCAGGTGCAGGCTCAGACAGGTGTGGGGATGGCTCTGCTCCTCCACCCTGAACCAACATGGCATCTCCATGGAGACCACCCCACTCACTGATCTCACTAGGATAGCCACACCTGAGCATACAACCTTGGTTAGAGACCAGCTTTTCTTTTTGGAAAAGAGAAACAATGTGGGAGAAGGATGACTTCATGTGAGTGAAGTACTCCCTGGCCCCCACACAGCCCAAGTGCTAATGTCTGCATGGGAGGGTGGTGCTCATGGGAGCCCTGGGGATGATGGGTGGACCTTCCAGTGGAGCTTGCTTTGGAAACAGGTCTTCCCAGCCTCAAGGAAATGGCCAGCTGTCTACCTCTGGCTCTCCTGTTCCCTCATCATCAGGCTTAGAAACCCTCCATGGTGTCATGCTGAATAAAGTCCAGACTTCTTAACAGGGCACTGCAGGTGGTAAGCATAGCGTCCTTCCCAGGGCACCTTCTTTTTGTAGCTCATCTGTTGCTACAACTTTGATATCTTGCTCCAGGCTCTCAATGACATTTTCTTTTTAAAAAGTAATTTTCTTTTTGGCTATGCTGGGTCTTCCTTGCTGTGTGAGCTTTTCTCTGGTTGTGGTGAGTAGGGGGTTACTTTGTAGTTGTGGTGAGTGGGCTTCTCAGTGGTGGCTTCTTTTGTTGTGAAGCACGGGCTCTAGAGCACGTGGGCTTCAGTGATTGCATCTCGCAGGCTCTAGAGCACAGGCTCAATAGTTGTGGCTCAAGGGCTGAGTTGCCCCATGGCATGTGGGATCTTCCTGGATCAGGGACTGAACCCATATCTCCTGCATTTGCAGGCAGATTCTTTACCAATGAGCCATCAGGGAAGCCCTGCTTTTAATTTTTAAGCAGAAAAAAATATGTATTAACATGCTATAAAAGCAGTACCAAGTACGAATGAAGACAATAAGACTATCACTCATGTTACCTCTCTCCCCAAGGATGCCCTTCATGCTCCTTTTCCTGCCTGAATCCCATCTCTCTTTCTGGGCTCAGCTAGCTGACACTTCCTCCTTCCTTTCTCTGTGCTCCTATGACATATCATAAACTAAAAAAAATCTCATGTGATTCCTGTCTAAAGTGGCCGCTTTCTTTTCTTGAGGTCGAGGAACTGTATTTAATCCTGACACCTAGCGAAGCTGCTGGCATGTAGGAGCTGCTCGGTTGGCTGGACGAATAAACAGAAATGCAAGCCCTGGCTTCCTTTTGAAATGTGTACCACTGAGAACATGCATTATGATTCTGAACACTGATCTACTCATATCGCCATCATCATTATTGTTATCGGTGTGTGTGTGTGTGAGTGTGTGTGTGTGTGTCTGTGGGTGTGTGTAACTGCATGTGTGGTGACACTGGTCCATTCAGTGCACACAGAAACAGAGCATTTACAAGTTTCACTCAGGAAATAAGAGATGATGAGTCAGAAATTGTTACTCATCTGCCCAATATCCACAGTTTCTTCTTTCAGAACTTTCTGTCTTGAGCATAGCCTTCATCAACATCATCTTGCATATGACCTCTCCGTTGCCATAATTATTATCAACCTCTCTTCCACCTTCCAACATGCTCCTGATTGAATACATTTATACCCTAGTGGGAAAGATGGGCCAGTGATTCTTGGCCAAACCTATGCTGGGTGCTAAGGATGCAGAGATGAAAGAAGCAGGACCCCTCCAACAAGGAACTCACATCCTAGGAAGAGAACTGTACAGATACCGACAAGGCTTAGCTAATTCTTTAGTAGAAATAGAAATAGGAACAGATTCACTTCTGATGCATAGGGGAGAGAGATCTTCACACTGGAAAGCTCCTACTCATTCTGAAAGTTCCTGCTTATCTGCCCCCCTACTCTAGAATGCCTTACTGTCCAGAAATGTGGGGATTCAGATATGTAATTCAACCCCTTCCCCCCACAACCTTCCCACCCCTTTTGTATCACACACAGACATAGACAGACATTTGTGTGTAGAGTCCTTCACTTAAGGGGAGTAATTTCTCTTGCAAAAACACAAGCAACTTAAGATTTAAGATTAGATGCTGCTTTTATATAATGTCCCTTGATTGTTTCCACGACTTGAGTTCAACTATTCCATTGTGTTACTTGATCCTCTTTCCTCTCTGCCTACTTTTTCTCTCTCTCTGGATCAACACTCCAACCTTCTTCATTTCTTGGGAGAACAAATGCTCTGTCCACAGCTGATAGCCCCTGGGATGTGCCTGGCTGGCCTTATGGTGGTTCATGGCAGGCATCTGCCCTGATTGGTCAATGCTCATGCCATAGTTTGTTGTCAGCTATTTTGAATGTTGCCCTGGCTTAGTTCCAGTCTTGGCTCCAGGACCCCCACTGCACATCAAGGACTTGGCTTGGCAACACTTTACTGTTGGGTCCTCTGTCTGCTTTTGTGTTTTGTTAGGTATGGGTGTGTTGAGTAGGAGGAGCCTCTACAAGCTACATCGACCTACTTCCCCTCACCCAACTACTCCTGGGAATGATCTGCCCTCAGTGCTGTGAAGCAACACCCTCCTTCTGGGCTCACACTCCTGGCTGCTGAACCAAGTGGCTGGGAGCAGGCTTGCTCTTCAAACAGTATAGGGATAGGAGGAACACCCCCAATCCTCCAGTGGAAAATAAAAAGGTCAGGCAGTATTAATTCATCTGCACAACTCACTGGGCTTAAGAAGCACAGCCTGAAATGGCTTCTTGATTGAGAGAAGATGCTTCATTAATCTTGGCCCTCTCATTTAAGTGTGTGAATAATGGAGACTAATGGCTGGCATTTCAGTCTTATTAATGGGACACAAACCTGCAGACACTGGACTGTAATTTCAGAGAAATCACAAGAAGAGGAGTGAGCAGGCCAGGGAGATGAGCAGGGAATTCAGTATCCCGAGGATGGTGCTGGTGGGGAAATGCATGTGTATAAGTCCCTTCTGGTATATGTTACCTGTTAATTCAACATCCCGAATCATCCTGAAGACAGTCTTCCAGGTCCTCAGTGTGAGAGCTCTGGCCTGAAAGTCGAGAGTCCTGGGTTTGAGTCTGGTTCCTCCATAGCCTGGCTGGGTGAGTGAAGCAGGTTGGTGCCTCTTGCTGTAAAATTCAGGGAGAGATGACTTCTCCAGTCCGTCTCAGCGTTGGGCCACTTGACTCTACTGAGTAGCTGTGACAGACACCACTTGGGTTAGGCCTTGTGGCCTGGGGTTGAAGGCAATGCCTCTGCCTTTGTGGGGTAGCCACACCTGCTCATGAGATCCAGTATGCTAAGAGACCTACACAAAGAAGGTGTCAGGAAGTTAATATGCCCAAAGAGTGTAATTGAGGTAGAACGCTAATAGGGAAGGAGGGAAACCTCTTTGCAGTTAGGTGTGGGAAGGATCCTAAAAGGCTTCCTGGAAGAAGAGGGCCTTATGGCTCAGGACAAGCTCTGGCAGGCAGAGAAGACAGAGGTGGAAAGTTTTGACTTCCAAGTATCAGATTCTGGGGCCCAAGGAGAACTATGTATTTTCTGTAGGTTTCTGGGATGAGGGGAGAGAAAGAACTGGCCATGGCCTGATCACCTAGAAGGAACCCTCAGTAGCTTTTGAGCTGCACCAAACCTTGTTTCACACTTCCCAGGTTTCTACTGTTGGGCAACCATTCCTGGAGACATAAAAGATTTTTCTTCTTGGTTGCTTACCCATTTTGTGATTCTGGACCAGTGACATAGCTACTCTGAGCCTTGTTTCCACATCACTAAAATGTGGATAATAGCATAGCTTGATAGGTAGATAGTTGGGATTATATGATTTAATATATATAAAATGTTTACCATGGTGTCTGGCATGGCATGGGATAAGAGCTCAAAAGCATTGTTGTTGTTTAGTCACTAAGTTGTGTCTGATTCTTTTGTGACCCCACAGACTGACTGTAGTGTGCCAGGTTCCTCTGTCCTTTGGGTGGGTTTCCCAGCCAAGAATACTGGAGTGGGTTGCCATTTTAGCTACTATCATATGGCTGTCTTAATGACATCCTTCCTGAGTACCTACTGTCCCCAGGCACTGTGCACTACATTCTGATAGTAACTAACACCTTGTGATAACAGTTCTACGTGGGAAGCATTGTTATCATCCCTTTTAGAGAAACCTGAGGCACAGAGATGCTAAGTAACTTGCTCAAGGTCACACAGGTAGTAAGTAGTGGAGGTATAATTGATTCCAGGCACCTATGCTCTAAACCACCCTGCCACCCCCTCTCCTGGAATTAGTGTTATTATTTGGCTTTCAAAAATCAGGCTGCAGATCCAGCCGACCAGTGTGGGGAGAGGGATGAGTAAAGGAGGCAGTCTGAAATGGTTTCCTTGTTTTCAGCTAACCTAAGGAACCCAGAAGGGAATGGTGACTCCTGGGGGTAGGGAGATGATAATCCTGCTTATACATAGCAGCAGGAGTTTGCTGTATGGGTGTGTGGTCAGACTGGGATGGTCCAGACTAGAACCTAGGTTAGAAGGCAGCATCTTAGAAATGTGGTTGAATGTGCTGAAGGATGAATTGGGGGCAGACCAGAGGCAAACTTATATCATGTCTGTGAGGATTCATCTGTCCAGGTTTGGGGAGATGGTGAGCAAATGTGATCAAATTGCCAACATCTATTTGACCATAGAAAAAGCAGGAGAATTCCAGAAAAGCATCTTCTTCTGCTTCATTGACTATGTTAAAGCCTTTGACCGTGTGGGTCACAACAAACTGTGGAAAATTCTTCAAGAGATAGGGATACCAGACCACCTTACCTGTTTCCTGTGAAACCTGTATGCAGATCAAGAAGCAACAGTGAGAATTGGACATGGAACAATGGAGTAATTGAAATTGGGAAAGGAATACATCAAAGCTGTATATTGTCACCCTGTTTATTTAACTTATATGCAGAGTACATCATGTGAAATGCCGGGCTGGATGAAGCACCAGCAGGAATCAAGATTGCCAGGAGAAATACCAGTAACTTCAAATATGCAGATGATACCACCCTTATGGCAGAAAGTGAAGAGGCACTAAAGAGCCTCTTGATGAAGGTGAAAGATGAGAGTGAAATAGCTGGCTTAAAACTCAATGTTTAAAAAGCGAAGATCATGGCATCTGGTACCATCATGTCATGGCAAATAGATGAGGAAACAATGGAAACAGTGGCAGACTTTATTTCCTTGGGC
Source organism: Antilocapra americana (assembly GCA_007570785.1). Lineage (NCBI taxonomy): Eukaryota > Metazoa > Chordata > Mammalia > Artiodactyla > Antilocapridae > Antilocapra > Antilocapra americana. Next base: position 6,629,807 of record ML662446.1, read on the forward strand.
TCCAAAATCACAGCAGATGGTGACTGCAGCCATGAAATTAAGATGCTTACTCCTTGGAAGAAAAGCTATGACAAACCTAGACAGCATATTAAAAAGCAGAGACATTACTTTGCTGAAAAAGGTCCATCTAGTCAAAGCTATGGTTTTTCCAGTAGTCATATATGGATGTGAGAGTTGGATCATGAAGAAAGCTGTCATTTAGTTGCTAAGGTGTGTCTAACTCTTGCAACACTATGGACTGCAGCCCGCCAGGCTCCTCTTTCCATAGGGGTTTTCCAAGCAAGAATACTGGAGTGGGTTGCCATTTCCTTCTCCAAGGGATCTTCCCGACCCAGGGACTGAACTTAGGTCTCCTGTACTGCAGGCAGATTCTTTACCAACTGAGCTATAAGGGAATTCTCTAGTAAGAAAACTGATCACCAAAGAATTGATGCTTTTGAAATGTGGTGCTGGAGAAGACTCTTGAGAGTCCTTTGGACTGCAAGGAGATTATACCCATCAGTCCTAAAGGAAATCAATCCTGAATATTCATTGGAAGGACTGATGCTAAAGCTGAAGCTCCAATACTTTGGCCACCTAATTAGAAGAACTGACTCACTGGAAAAGACCCTGATTCTGGGGAAGATTGAAAACAGGAGGGGAAGGGGATGACAGAGGATGAGATGGTTTGCTGACATCACTGACTCAATGAATATGAGTTTGGCAAGTTCCGGGAGTTGGTGATGGACAGGGGAGCCTGATGTGCTGTAGTCCATGGAGTTGCAGAGTCAGACCCGACTGAGGGACTGAACGGATGATGAGCAAATGTGATTCTTCGGTCCTTATAAGGTTATTGCCTCAGACCCATCACCCCTTGGAGAGGGCCTAGCTTGATATTTCCATGGACTCTTCCATGGAACATGAGGCCCTGGAGCTTCTTTCCTCAGAGTGTTGTGATTGAATCAGCCTTGAAAACTGCAGCTTTCTTCCACATAGTAGATATTATTGGGGTACCACCAGTCCCTCCCACATTTGCCAAGCCAGTGCACTGGGCTGAACTTCCAGCTGTCAGCATCTGCAGCCCCTCTGAAGTCTTTCTTCTTGTGCCTGGGAAACAAGAAGTACTGGACCTTTAATGAAAATTAATGACACCCCTCCCTAGCCAAGCTTAGTGACTGGCTACAGTTGGAGTATAAATACCCCAGTTCCCTCACTCTGATAGGATAACTCTGAGGCATGTATCCCCCACCATGTCCCAAAGATCCCCAGTGGATGAAGCTCCTGCTGCCCACAGTAAGAGCTTGCTTGGTAACTCTTCCTTCATGGCTGCCTTCCTTTTGCTATCTCACTTCTCTTTTAAAAATAATATTTATTTACTTGGCTGCACAACAGGTCTTAGTTGTGGCATGTACGCTCCATAGCCCAGTGGGGCATACATGCCACTAGTAGTCCATAGCCCATGGACTGTGTACACTCCACAGTCCATGGGCTCGGTAGTTTCTGCATGAGTTTAGTTGCTTTGAGTCATGTTGGGATCTTAGTTCCCCCACCAGGGGTCAAACCTAGGTCCCCTACACTGCAAGGCAGATTCTTAACCCCTGGACAACCAGAGAAGTCCCCCTATATCATTTCTTTATTTTCCTACCAGGGTTCCCTGACATCACCTCCCAAATAAACTGCTGGCACTCAAATTCTTGTATCACAGCCTGCTTCTAGGGAAACCCAAGCTAAGATAGCTGCTCTGGGAGATTTCTACAGCATATTGAAATATTCAAGGCTCTGAGTAATTTTGTAGTGAGACCTAACTAACTTAACCACAGTCTTTCCCAGACTTGTCTGACCAGAGGATTCCTTTTTAACCTGGCATCCAGTAACCGCCCTTGGAACGTTCCTCTGCAGAACACACTGTGGGAAACTGTGATCTCACCCTACCTCACAGCTTAAGGCTGAGTTATCTGAGGCCCAAAGAGGGGAGTGAGTAGCTGAGCCTGTTCTTGGCAGAGCTGGGTTTAGGACTCATGGCTCCTCCACTCCTGGTCCAGGTGCATTTTCTAACTATTTCCTCCTCATCTGTGAGATGCAGAGAATAATATTTCCTCCATAAGAGCTAATGTAACATGTGTGAAATCCAGAGTGAGCTGAAGAAGATTATATAAATATGTGGAATGATCATTCTGACAGTGGGAGTGGGGGTGGGGAGCCCCAGACATAAGAACCAGGTTAGTTCAGTGGCTCAGGGGCGTCTGAGTCATTCCTGGAGGAGACAAAGTGCCTGGAATTCTTAAACCCACCAAGCTTCCCGCAAGAGTACCCCCTGCCCCCACCTCTCCACAACCTGTCAAACCCAAGGCTGACCAGAAATATCAGCTTAGAGGAAAGTCAGAAAATGGCGTGGAGAGGGCCAGCATCCATCTTGGAATGTACTTATCTCATTTTCACAGTCACCGGAGACAGCCAGGGAGGAGAACCAGATGTTCAAGCATCCCTTTCTTGCTCTCATTCACTTGCTTGCTCGCTCTATCTTTTTTGTAAATTGAATTTAGAGGACCTGTTTCTTAGCAACAGCAGCAGCCTGTGATTACAGAGTCCTTCTTGGCCATTTCAATGCCCAAGGTTTCAGTAAGCAAATAAACCTCTCAGTACAGGCTGGGGATTGGGGACAGATAGCAGGGCCACAGTGGAAGCCAGCACATCCAGTGGTGTGTATAGAGGGGATCCCAGAGGACCCCGGGTGAGGGCAGGAGGGCCTGCGGAACCCTCTGTGGCTCCCAGGTACACATGGTATGGCTTTGTAAAAAGAGCAGTAGATGAAATCTCAGGAAACTCAAGTTTGGCCCTAGCAACACTGCAGGGTTACCTTGGCAAGCCATTGAATTTTTCTAAGCCTTGGCTTCTGCACCTGTCAGATTGGTGGTAACACCTTTCCAAGCTGAGGTGTATAAGTGATCAGAGCATGCAGATGTCTGAAATGCATGAGGAATGATGATGGGTGTCAGGGGTTAGGAATGTTTCCTTCCTTGGCCTGTAATGCTCTGCTCCCTATCACTGGAGAAAGCAAACCAGATCCTGAAAGCTCTGAGATAACCTTCCCTCCTCCCCAGAGCCTTGATGATGTCTTCAGGCTTGTGGACGTAAAAATTGTGGGGTAGGAAGAGGTCCTGTCTGGGAAAGGGGAGGAGACGACCTCTTGATACAGTCCTGGTGATCAGAATGACAACAGGCCTTTGGGGCCTCTCTGCTTATTTCATATCTTTCTGGTCCTTGTAAGCACTTGAATTTGAGATCTCTGCTTTACTGGCAATCCCTTGAACATTTATAAGATGAGGATGTTAATAAGATTTATCTAAAATAATGGTTATTAGCTGTACTGCCTGGCTTGTGGGATCTTAGTTCCTGTGTTCAACCTGTACCCACTGCAGTGGAAGCATTGAGTCCTAACCAGTGGACCTTCAGGCATGTCCCTAAAATAGTTATTATTAAGGTGAAATGATGTAATGCATGTAAAGTTCCCACCACATGGCAGGGGTTGAAAAGTATTGGGTTTTGTCCCCCTAAAGCTTTCAAAACTTTGAGTCATTTGTATTAGTGGGTCAGCCATAGGAACCTAGAATGGTTCTTTCTAGAGACAACCTTTGTTTAGGCATGAATTCCTTCTGCCCCGTTCCATTCATTCATGCATACATTTATTTTTTGCTAGGCATCCTGGTACTTGGTGATGAGGCTTTAGTGATACATAAGACAGACAAAAGAAAGTCTCAGTCTTGTTCCCTAGAAGCAGAGCCTGAAACAGGGGTTCAAGTGCATGTAATTTATTAGGGAATGTTCTTAGGAAATACCTTTAATGGAGGGAGTGAAGCAGGATCAAGAAAGAGAGAAAGCTGAGGTCAAATCTTGCCTCTATCTGGTCCACAAGGTGGTGATTGGGTCCTATATTGTAAACCGCACTGTAAAGTGTTCCCCCTTTAGGCAAGAGGAGCAACATTTTATACTCCCAATTCAATCAGGTATTGGCTATGGACCAATGCTTGGGTTGTGTGATCTCTGGACAAAACAGCTCCTGCCAGCCAAGGACAGTTCTCTGGAGAAGGGAGGCAGCTGTGACTGTTAGCAGCCAACATTCACAGCAGTTGGGAGATTGAAATCCTGGCCAGGTAAGAGCATCTGTGCCGGGCACTGACTTTGTCTACCACAGCCCACCACTTGTACCACTGAGATCCTCTTGACTTTCACATTCAGTTCATTCCACCTGGTGCCAGCTTCTCGAGAAATCCATGGTCATAATTCCTGGGGAAACTTTTAAGAGGAGGATTAGTGGGACATGCTACAGTTCCTTTTGCCACAATCTCAAGACCACAGTTGGTCATCACTGTCTTCCTCCTCTTCTATTTGCTTTTGATTCTTCTTATCCTTGGCTAGCACTTTTGCTGGTCTGGGTGGCTTGCCAGGTGGGGTGGCCTAGGCACTCATCTCTAAAGGAGTCTGAGCACCTGGTTACTATGCCGTTCTCAGGCTGTGGTTGGTGCACCTGCTGCTTATACACAGTACTAGGTGTGGGAGTATCAGACACTCCAGTGAATCACATGAGTTCCAAACACATTTCGCTATGTTCCCATTATATGGTCGCAAGCCACTCTTCTTTATGATGACCTGGGCCAGTGATCCCTGACAGTATAGAAACTCTTTCTGTGCTTGCTGATCTAGTAACCCAGGAAGCAATGATAGAACCTTGATCAACCTGGCTAACAAGAAGCCCATGCTGTTGGGTTTGTACCTAACTCAGTCCCTGCCACTGTGGTTACTTTGTTTACGAGCTCATTGTGCACACTACTGGTGATCAAGAACAGACTAGCTACCGTTGCCTGGCTAAGTCATCCTGTTTAGTCTTTCACAGAAGGTGATCCCTGGTGAATGTTAACATATGACACAGGGATCTTCACACTTGTGTTCACTCCCGTGAGCCCATTCCCATGCCTCCACACCAGACTTCCTTGTCCTCGAACTTCAGCCTCATTCCTTCCAGACTGCTGGCTAACAAGCCCTGTTGTTCACTGTTGCCCATCAATCTACATATGTCCTAACTTTAGGCCACTTCTTTCTTCACACAAAGCGGATGATCAGATGCCTTGCCTGAAGCTTTTGCACTAGAAGGACCTCTTCTCACTATTGTCAGTTAGGGTCCCCTGAGTGGGGCTGTGGTGCAGCAGCGTCCATTTTCTATTTGTACCAACATCTGTGAACCAACCTTGGGCTCCTTCCTCTGTCACTTGGTTGTGGGGAACCTCTCATAGGACTATAGGTGTGAGTGGAGGGAGAGACATTGGTGCAAACATGTTTAGTGACATGGGGTATGGGACCCCTGTTTATTCAGTTACTTCTATTCTTGGACCTGTTTGAACCTGATCCTGAATGTACCATGTCCAATTGCTGACATTCCCAGATCACAATGGGTTGTTTTGGTCTCATGGTTACTTGGTGTCCGATGATCAAATACTCTTGTTACTGCTTACCTACTCGTAAAGGTTTGATGACAAAATGTAATAAGCATAGTGAACCAGTGATGGTCTGTGGAATATCTAGATGTTTCAGGCCCCCTTGGATATTTGATGACAGAATGAAGAAGAATGAACAGAGTCCTATGAGAGTATGAAAAGAGAGCTGTGGATGAATACTGCTGTTCATCCCTTGTGAGTATGAACTGTTCTGGGTACTCCTTTCTGCTGGGTATGGGAAAGAAAGCATTTATCAGATCAAAAGCTGCCTGTCCCTTACCTGCAACTGTACTAATTCACTCTAGCTAAGATAACACATCAAGCTGAGCAGCTGCATGTGGGGCTCCTATTTGGTTAAGTTTCAGGTAGTTCACTGTGATCTGCCATGGCAGAGGCCAGACTAGTGTATTAAATGGGAAACATGATAGGGGCCATCTCCTCTGCACTTTTAAAGTCTTTGTGGATGACACTAATCTCTGCCATTCCTGCGGGAAGTGGTAATGTTTTTGATTTACCACTTTGGTCCAGGGATGGGGACAGCTTCAGAAACTTCCACTTGGTCCTTTGCACCAGAAGAGATTTTACTTTACTTGTCAAGGAAACATTGCTAAGTAGATATATTCTAATTATATACTTGGGAACTGAGAAATGACCACTGATCTTGGGCCATGATTCCATATTTTATTTGACCTCCATATGCTTCTACTATAATGAAAGAATCATGGTAGGTGATTGGGTCTCAAGGTACCCATAGTAGCTTAGATCCTGTATCTAACATCCCTTAAAGAAGTTAGATATTCCATTTCCCCATTGTAATTCTCCTTTTCCTTGAATAAATGATAATAGTTCCAGAGGTGAATGACTTCCATGTGTTACTTACTATAAAGTTGTAAGATCTGTCTTATGGGAACTAGTTACTGTGTTCTGGGTCTAAGAACTGGCTCAAGTCTAGAAACTGGGCAAAGAACTATAAACCTCCACTGGAGTATCTAATCTTGGCATTGGACTCATCTGTTCATCTCATTCATTTCTATATTAATACCCTTAGCTATTTGGAACTTTATGTTATTATTAACCATCTCAATGCAACAGGAATCAGCACATTTTTTCTATAAAGGCCAGAGAGCACATGGTTTAGGCTTTAAGGGCCATATGTCCTCCATTGCTCGTCGAATAGTAGTCTCACTTGAGTCTTTGGATCCCTGTCCCTACAGCCTGTGACAGCAGCTTCCGAGAGCCATACCAGCAGCATATCAGAACGGCCCTCTAGGTTTCTTCACCCGGAAGTTAAATCCTGTGATCTAGGGGTGCCTCCATGTCAATAAACTTTTACATCCAGCTTTGTATTCTGCTTTCCTCCTTCAGCATCCACTTCCAGACATACTCTTCAGGTTTGTGCTGGTTCGTATTAGCTGGGTCTTACAGCTGCTTTGGTATTTAGTGTCTCTTTCTCTGAGCAGGCTGAGCACGTGCCCAGTGAGTCATGTTGCAGTTTGGTTCTATCCATGGCGCTGGTGGCCAGGAAAGGAGATGGGGGTGCATCCTGAGGAGGTTTAGTGTTGTCCTCTAAGCCACCAACCTCATCTGAGTCTGTAAAGACTTTAAGGGGGGTGCAGGGGGATATACAATCAAAAAGTGGGAAAAAGACCTCAAAAGACATTTCTCCAAAGAAGGCATACAGATGGCTAACAAGCATGTGAAAAGGTGCTCAACATCACTCATTATTAGAGAAATGCAAATCAAAACTAAAATGAGATACCACCTCAAACCGGTCAGAATAGCTATCATCAAAAAGTCTACAAACAATAAATGCTGGAGAGGGTGTGGAGAAAAGGGAACACTCTCGCATTGCTGGTGGGAATGTAAAGTGATACAGCCACTATGGAAGATGGTATTTAGATTCCTTAAGAAGCTGGGAATAAAACCACCATATGACCCAGCAATTCCACTCCTAGCCATATACCCTGAGGAAACCAAAATTGAAAAAGACACATGTACCCCAGTGTTCACTGCAGCACCATTTACAATAGCTAGAACCATGGAAGCAACCTAGATGTCCATCGACAGATGAATGAATAAAGAAGCGGTGGTATATATACACACTGGAATACTACTCAGCCATAAAAAGGAACACATTTGAGTCAGTTCTAATGAGGTGGACAAACCTAGAGCCTATTGTACAGAGTGAAGTGAGTCAGAAAGAGAAAGATAAATGTCATATACTGATGCATATATATGGAATCTAAAAAGATGGTACTGATGAATTTATTTTCAGGACAGCAGTGGAGAAACAGACATAGAGAATAGACTTATGGGCACGGGGGGATGGGAGGAGGGAGAAGGGGAAATGCATGGAGAGAGTAACATGGAAATTTACAATACCATATGTAAAATAGATAGCCGATGGGAATTTGCTGTATGACTCAGGGAGCTTAAATAGGGGCTCTGTGACAGGCTGAGAGCATGATGGGGAGGGAGATAGGAGGGAGGTTCGGGAGGGAGAAGATATGGGTGTACCTATGGTTGATTCTTGCTGATGTATGACAGAAAATGACACATTTCTGTAAAGCAATAATCCTTCGATTAAAAAAAAAAGCATGGAGTGTAGGCCTTTTCAGTACACTCAAAGTTTAGGGAGATGGGGAGTCAAGGGATTCAAGTGTATCTACTTACATGTCTCCGCCCCGAATTTCAGGATCCCCTTTCTTCCTTTCAGGGCTCTGACTTGGTGTATGAGAACTGCTGGGCCTGAGAAGGCAAACTTCTCCAAGTTCTGCTACTCTTACGACTGTGTCCTGGATCTAGCCCCAGGTCTCTCGTTTAACTGCGGGAGGTGGGGGTCTCTAACTCTGTAAATGCCACTGAAGAAGTTGTCTGCCTCTCGTAACTGCTTTAAATTAATGATTGATTGTCCCAAACTTGCTATTTTCTCTTCAAAGCATTGAGTGTTCTGGAGCAGCTACCAGTTTGATGGCCCTTATACTTACCCTTTCTCCTTTTTGTCGTTGTTCAGTGACTTAAGTCATGTCTGACTCTTTTGCAGCCCCCTGGACTGCAGCTCGCCAGCCTCCTCTGTTCATGGGATTTCCCAGGCAGGAAGACTGGAGTGGGTTGCCTTCTCATCCTTTCTCCTGCATCTCTCAGCTCCAGAGATGTTGCATGAGTCTGTGCTTCCTCCTCTCCCTGTGTCCCATCCCAGTCACCACAGGCGAAAGTCAGCAAGTGCGCTGCCTCCTCATGCTCTGGACTCCCAGTTCTTACCTGTCTCCTGGCCCTGAGGGATGCACCCCAGAATCCCATCCTTAGATCTGCTTCCTAGGTCCACCCCTGGTACCACCTATCTTTATCTGGTTTCCCAGAGCCTGAGAAGGGATTCAGGTTTCTGTGATTCACTCAGGGGGTGCTCTTCAGTACAGCCTGGGGTGGAGTGGGGAGTACGGCTAGGAAAGGAGAAGAAACTGTGCAGGGACATGCTTGTGAATAGTCTACCTTCAGCCTGACCCATGGTGGTGGGGCTCTGCAGCAGGAGTCATCTGCTCTTAGAGCAAGAGGGCTAGACTTTTGTATCCCTGTATCAATTAGTCATTGGCTGTTAGTGTCCCTGGGATGGAGCTGTAACTTCCCTGGCAAGGTGACGTGGCTCAGCCAAGTCTCTGGAACAGGGGCAGCTGTGAATTGTCATCAGTCTGTCAGCAGAGTGGCTGGGGGTGGGTGGGTGGACCTGCTGAGTAGGAACCTTGGCAGGAACCTTAGGAACTTGAGAGGATGGAATATTCTGGAAGAGGAGGAGTTTCAGCAGGGCTGGGGCCTATAGAGCAAGGCATCCAGGTAGCTGTAGCCTTTGGATCAGAGTGGTTGGCAGTGGAGTTGATATCCAAAATGGTTGAATTTTGGATATTAAAAAGAAAACCCCAACCCCCAATAAAGCAGCTTTATTGAGATATAATTGACATACAATAAATCACATGTACAGGAAATAATTTAACATGTCTTCAGTTCAGTTCAGTCGCTCAGCCATGTCTGACTCTTTGCGACTCCATGGACTGCAGCATGATGTATGTAAATATTCATGAAATCATCACAATAATCAAGATAATGAACAAATTCATAATTTGAAAAACTCTCATTTTGTCCTTTGTAATCTCTCCTTGCCCATTCTCATCATACCTTGCCCACCACTTGTCAAATCCTAGTCAGCTACAGAGCTTTCTGTCACTATAGGTTAGTTTGCATTTTCTAGAACTTTGCATAAATGAAATCATACAAAAGAAAGTATGTACTCATTTATTCTTGTTCTACTTCTTTCACTCAGCATTGTTATCATTATTATATTGAAGTATGGTTGATTTACAGCATTGTATTAGTTTCAGGTGTACAGCAAAGTGATTCAGATATATATATATATATATAATTTTTCAGATTCTTTTCCATTATAGGTTGTTATAAGATATTGAGTATAGTTCCCCATGCTATGCAGTAGGACCTTGTTGTTCATCTGTTTTATATGTAGTAGTGGATATCTGTTAATCTCATGGGCTTCCCAGGTGGCTCAGTGATAAAGAATCTACTTGCAGTGCAGGAGGCACAGGCTCAATGCCTGGATCCCCTGGAATAGGAAATAGCAACTCACGGTGGTGTTCTTGCCGGGGAAATCCCATAGGCAGAGGAGTCTGGTGGGCTACAGTCCATGAGGTCGCAAAGAGGCAGACACAACTTAGTGACTAAACAGCAATGTGTTAATTCCATACTCCTAGTTTACCTCTCCCTCACTCTTTCTCCCTTGATAGCCACAAGTTTGTTTTCTGTGTCTGTGAATCTGTTTCTGTTTTGTAAATAAATTCATTTGTATTAATTCTTTTAGATCCCACATATAAGTAGTACCATGTGGTCTTTGTCTTTGTCTGAGTTCCTTCACTTACTATGATAATCTCTAGATCTATCCATGTTGCTGCAAATGGCAGTATTTCATTTGTTTTTATGGCTGAGTAATAGTCCACTGTATTTATATAACCCTGTCCTCTTTATCCATTTGGTTTGTGTTTCTCTAATAATTAATGATGCTGTCAGCGTTATTATTTTGAGTTTCAGCCATGTCGTTGCACACATTATTCCTTTTCTTGGTGCACGCGCATTCCTTTTTTATTGTTGAGTAATATTCCATTGTATGGAGACATCACATTTTGTTTACCCATTTTCCTGCTGACAAACATTCAGGTGGTTTTCAGTTTTTGGCTATCACAGATAAAGTTGCTGTGAACATTTGTGTCCAAATCTTTGTGTGGACATATGCTTTCTTTTCTCTTGGCTAAATAGTTGTGAACTGATTGGATTATATGGTAAGTATATGTTTAACTTTGTAAGAAACTGTCAGACTGTTTTCCAGAGTGATCAAGCCACTTTACCTTCCCACTAGCAGTGTATTCAGTTCCCCATATCCTTACCAACACTTGGTGTGGTCAGCCTTTTTAGTTCAGCCATTGTAATAAATGTTCTCAACATTTAAAAAATGTTTATTTTAAAAAAATATTTAAAAAAATGTTTATATGTCTTTAAAAAACATTTTAAAAGATGTTTTTTCTTTTATTCTTTTTGACTACATCATGCAACATTCAGGCTCTTAGTTCCCTGACCAGGGATCGACCCCTTGCCCCCTGAAATGGAAGCCCAGAGTCCTAACCATCAGACTTCCAGGGAAGTCCCCTGGATGTTTTGGAGGCAGAGCCTAGGGGGATTTTAATGGATTGCATCTGATATGAGAATGGGAAACAGAGTTATTTATTTAACAAATACTGAGTGCCTTCTCTCTTTAGGTGTTACTCTAGAGGCTGAGGGGATAGTAAAAAATAAAGTAGACGTGATCTCTTTTCTCATGGAACTGACAATCTATATCTCTTCTATGCCTATTTGAGGAAGACTAGGGTGGTGTGGGGCTCTACTGGGGATGGGATGAGAAAGTGAAGGGGGGGCAGGTGCAATTGATGAAGAAGGTGAAGAGAGAAGGTGAAGACAGGCTGTGAGCTGTAAAAATCAGTGGATCTGGTTGAAGAAGATGCAGTGATGTCCTGACTCCTGTTTCCTATTAGTGTGACCTTGGCCACGTCATCTCTTCTCTAGGAGAAGCCTCAGTTTCTTCATCTGTAAAGTGAGAATAACAAATCTAAATGCTTAGTGAACTTCCTAAAGTCAGTGACATTGATTCATTCACTCATTGAGCTCTTTAGACAGGACCACAGTGTTGCAAGTGTTCCCGGGAGGGTCCTAGGAACCTCAAAGTCCGCCTACAGTCAACCACCTCATCTCTACCCTCTCTGTCAACCCCTCAGAGGCAGATGCCAACTTGTGGGCCCTGAGCACAAGTTGTGAAGCTAGTTTGCAGCTTTATTTTTAGAGCCGCCCCTGGAAGATGGCTCTGGTTGCCTCTCCGTGGGGAGCTGGAGTCAGGCTATATTTAGGAAGCACAGCTGCGGTGCTCTATCCCTCCTGCGTCTCTGGGTTTTAGTCATCATGGTGTTCGAGGGCACACATCACTCTACCTAAGCTGTCTTTGTTGTCTACGGGTCCCCGGGAGTGGCAGGCCCTCCTGACTCAACCTGTATCTCCAGCTCTCTGAGGTGGAGGTTGCAGCAGGGGACAGTCTTCCTTCCCTGAGTCCAGTGGTTTCTGTCTCATCACCACTCACAGATGGGATGTGGCTCCCCTCAGTGCCCTGCGTGTAGTCATGGCAACTATGATGATCCACTTTTGATCAGTATTTATATTTGCTAAGTGCTTTCACAGCCGTCACCCAGGTATTCTCCAGGTGGTTATGGGGTGTGGCATCATTGTCACCATTCCTTCTGCTGAGTCACAAGCTCCTTTAGGGCAGGGCTCATGACTCATCTTTTCATTATTCCCCATGTGCATATTCACCTAGTGTAGACTGCATGAGTACACAGTAGGGGCCTAAGAGGTTCTGACTGAATTGAATTCCAATCAAATTCTGCAACTGGACATACTTCACAGATCAACTAGATCCTTGAACTCATAGCTGGGCTCTGCCATTTGCTAGCCGGCTCATAACAAACATCAGGCCTCAGTTTGTTCAACTTGTAATGTAGGAGTAATCATAGGAATTATATCTCATAGGAGTTAAAAATCAGAGGCATACTCATAATGTAGGTATTGTCTATTGTTGTTGTTCCGTGTTAGGATCTAAAGCACTAATGCAAATAAAGACCATGTGTGTTACACAGCCTGGTGCATAATGAATGCTAAAAAAGGATTTATCCACAGGAGATTCTTGTTCTTTTCTCAGCAATCTTGTCCAATTCTGTTGGCAGGACCAGGGATCTACTGACATGTTACATCAGCCAACACTACGAATATCCATTCATTAAACCTCTGTCATGTGGCATTCTTTCATTCATTCTCTCATTCTTTTCTCCATTCAGAGTTGATATGACTCACCTGGGGGCATCAGAAAAAGGTGGAAGCTCTCCCACATCTTCCCTGTCTCATGTCAACTCTGTCCTTTGACTGTAGAAACGGGGACTTCTCTGCTTTACTAATTGAGAGGTCAGTCATTTCCCTTCAGCCTCTTTTTATTGTGAACTTAATGAATGTGACCTCCAGATGGACCAGGAAGTAAGAGGAATAAAAACATATGAAAAAGTGCCTCAAAGGACTGATGGGCTGTGAATATGCCCCTGTCCCATAGCCAACCAGGACTGTGGGCTGAGGACTGGGCACTAGACAAGAGGAAGGGCCTTGGTAGCTTGGCAGGAGGATCTGCCTTGGATGGTTGCCAACTGAGGCAGGGAGATGGCCAGTGTGTGTTGGGAGCCTTAGGTTCTTCCAGTGGGCAGACACCTGCAACTGGAAGGGGCAGTAGGAGCTGGAGGCAGGGGTCTAGCCGTGGCAGCCCATGGTGGCGGGTGTAGTCACTAGGTGATTTGGTTTGGTTAGAAGTAGAGAATGCCCAGGTGGCATGCAGCTGGGGACCAGTCCTGTCAGCCCCATGGCAGTAGGGGTTGGGGTTGCTCTGAAGCTGGGAGTGGCTGGGTTGGCTTAGTTTGGAAGTGGCACCAATTAGACACTTTTTTGCCTTAGACGAGGGCTTGGTTGACCTTTCATCAAGGGCTGATGACATTGGCCCTGTGACGGGGGACACTGATGTCCTGCTGGCTTTCTTAACAGAGAATAATTTTATGGGGGACAGTTTGGCTTTACTCTAAGGAGATAAGAGGTGACTTAGTTGACTCTGTAGACTGGAGGGTGGGGCTGGGGGTGTCCTTGCATGTGGCAGAGACCATGGTGATTGCATCACTGGTAGACTATTTGCTTCTCCCGGGCCATGCGACTACTTTGGTCATGGGCTGTCCCTGGGGGACATTTGGGGGAATCCCTTCTGGGGTGAACATGGAAGGTCTTACAAATGTCTCTCCCTCTGCTGCAGTGAGGGAGGAGGCTAAGACGTTTAGGTGGTTCAGCTCTAACCTGGAGGAGACTGTTGGCCTCAATTCCAGAGTCACCGTGTGGAGCAGAGTTCTCCTGAGACTTAAGTTTGTTCTTTGTTGTTGTTCAGTTGCTCAGTTGTGTCAGCCTGTTGGAAACCCCATTGTCTTCAGCATGCCAGGCTCCCCTGTCCTATACCATCTCCCAAGTTTGCTCAGATTCACGTCCATAGCGTCAATGATGTGCTCTAACCATTACACCCTTTGCCGCCCCCCTTATCCTTTTGCCTTCAATCTTTCCCAGCATTTGGGTCTTTTCCAATGAGTCTAGGAACAGCAGCAGCAAACCTTTGTTTTGTTGAGCCACAGCGACTTTGGGGTGTTTCCACAGCAAAGTGAACACTCAGGATGATTGAATGTTAGTTGTAATGATGTGGGAGGATACTGCTGTTGCTTAGACGCAACCAAATACTTTTGGTCAAGTACCATTTATATTGTATTCTAGGGATAAACTCCTGCCCTAGAGCTCAGCTGCCTTACCGATCCTCTTGACCTCACTCAACAGACAGGGAAATCGGGGCCCGGAGAGGTGACAAGCATGAGTCCACATGACCGGTTTAGAGGCAGAGTCATACGTTACAAGTTCTGCCTTACTGAGTTGTCTGTAAATGGATGTATTTTTGCAAAGAGAACTTCATTTGCTCGTTGGCTTTATTCAGTCCTCTCAGAGGTGCTTCATCATTTTGATTAGGCTTAAGTGAAGTTTATAGAACTACAGCCAATGGAAGCTTCCTTTCCCTTGTAGTCAAGCAGTTTATGTTAACAAACGAACCCTCAGATATAGTGGGAGAACCCACTCTGCAGGGGACCCTGGGATGACTCCTTAAGTGAAATAAAAATTCTTCGAGAAAATGAATAACTGCTTTCTTACTGATGTTTGCAAACAAGAATTTTTGTATATTGGGGATAAAAAAAATAATGATGCCCCATTTACTTGTGTGTACATACGTATGTTTGTAAGTTTGTGTGTGCTGACTCCAAGGGAAGAGAATGAACTTGCAGAGAATACGTTTTTGATCAATACACACCCAGTGAACTGGGCTTTTTAATTAGGGGTGGCTAAGTGGTAAAGAATCTGCCTGCCATTGTAGGAGATGCAGGAGACTCAGTTTGATCCCGGGTCAGCAAGATCCTTTGGAGGAGGAAATGGCAACCCACTCAGTATTCTTGCCTGGAGAATTCCATGGATAGAGGAGACTGGTGGGCTGCAGTCCATAAGGTCGCAAAGAGTCAGACATGACTGAGCAACTGAGCATGAACACACACACAGTAATTTTGTGAGAATGAAGAAAGGGGTGAAAAAAGCAGGAGTTTGTCTTTGAAAATGAAAAAATATTTAGTATTATGGAGGTCTTGAATTTTCCTCAATCCCAGGCCCCTAAACGTTCAGATTGTATCAAGAATGAATGTTCAGTTTTTTAAAAATATTGAAGTATAGTTGATTTATAAATTATATTAGTTTTAGGTGTACAAAAAAAGAATGACTGTTCATTCATTTAAGGAACAGTTATTGTGCACCTACTGTATCCCAAGTCCTACGTTACTGGCACTGGGGCCTCTGAGGCAAGGCCCTGACAATGACCTTCAGGAGCCTGGAGCTTCCAGGGGAAAGAAGATCAGAATGTGTTAAGTGCTTTGTAAGAGTATTCTCCAAGGGAAGGAAGATTTCCACACGTGAGGCTAGCAATCCAAGAGAGCCTCATGCAGGAGGAAGTATTCAGATTGACTCAGAGTAGAAAGAGCAGATAGAATTTTGATGGAAAATGCAGAGTAGGGGAGGCCGTTCTTAACAAAGACTCTAGCTGGGGCTCAGGCACGAGTGTAGGGTGAGACCAATGGATTTCCACAAGGAGAGTGAAATAAAAAAACAATCGCAGGTTAACCTCTAATTAACCGGAAAATGCCAGTAACTGGAACCACTTACGGAAGGTTGTTCCATTAATTAAGATTTTCCTGCATGTGTGCATAACGTGTGCAAAACCGTACAGTCACAGACACACACACACACACACACCCCTGTTCAGTCCCAGACTCCCCTGAGCACCTTCCTGCGTGTGTGCATAGCGTGTGTGAAACTGCACAGTCACAGACACAGACACACACAGACACACACACCCCTGTTCAGCCCCAGACTCCCCTGAGCACCTTCTTTACGCAGCCAAAGGGCGGTGATCTTTGCACCCCTTCAAGGCCGGGGCGGCTGGTGGGGGGTGTGCTGCCTATCAGCCAGGAAGACACATTCTCGGCAGGCTGCTTTGTGGCCCCATGGAGGCCCCATTCGGAGAGGATTGGAAATGTAATCACAACAGTTTTTATTAGCGAAAGAACAGCAGGAGCCCTTCTGCTGTCCATATGGACAGATCCCAATGGGTATTCATGAAGCAGTTTGCTGCGGGAATAGCCATGCTTAAAACTCCTCGTCCAATTACCTTTGAACTTGCCTTTTTTGCTGCGGTGGCTGTTGCCGCTGCATGTGAAACATCTCACACATTTGTTTCTCTCCAGGAGGGATGGGTCTGTCTCACCCTGTTTGGTGTTCCTTTGCCTGGAGACTGGTGGGCCAGAGAAGACCCAGGAGTCTGGGACCTGGTCACCTCTCCTGGATGTCCTGGAGGCTGGTTCGGTCTCATCTGTCCTGTGATACACCGTCCAGGTGATTGGAGCCAACAGTAGCTTTTGGAGAAGGCCCTCAGGCCTGTTGGAACCTGGGACAAAGAGTGATTTTGCAGAGACACCTGGCGAGAGGTAAAGAGCTGCCAACCCAAGCATTGCTTCCTGGCCTCCTCCACATGCTCCTGGGTAGAGGACAGTGGACACAGTGACCATACAGCCTAGGTGTTGGGGACATTTCTAGTTCCAAATGCCCTTCTCATTGTCGCTAGTCATGCACATCACATTACAGGTCCAGATTCTGGGAGAAGACACACAATTTTTATGTATGGAGGACAGGCATGTATAAATCTGAAATACGGTCGTCATTTTTTTTAATTAATTAATTAAAAAAATTTTTTTACATTATTGTGTTGGTTTTGCCATACATTGACATGAATCTGCCATGGGTATACATATGCTCCCCTTCCAGAACCCCCCTCCCACCTCCCTCCCGATTCCCTCTCTCTGGGTCATCCCGGTGCATCAGCCCTGAGCATCAAACCTGGGCTGGCGATTGATTTCACATATGATAATCAACATGTTTCAATGCCTTTCTCCCATATCATCCCACCCTTGCCCTCTCCCATAGAGTCCAAAAGACTGTTCTATACATTTGTGTTTCTTTGGCTGTCTCGCATACAGGGTTCTCGTTACCATCTTTCTAAATTCCATATATATGCGTTAGTATGCTGTATTTTTGTTTTTCCTTCTGGCTTACTTCACTCTGTATAATAGGTTCCAGTTTCGTCCACCTGAGTAGAATTGATTCAAATAAATTCTTTTTAATGGCTGAGTAATATTCCATTATGTATATATACCACAGAAATAGGGTCATCATTAAAGCAGAAAGAAGCCCATGCTTTCTGAAAGATGTAGGTGCCAGAGGTTGGACTTCATTGTCTGGAAGAGGACAAGGAGGAGGATTCAGCAGCTGGAAGTAGACACATGTTTCTGAGTTTGTGAAGATCCATAACAGAAGGGGAGCCCAGCAAGGCAAACACAGTGTTATCGGTTGATGCCTTGTGGGCTGGGCGGGGCTGCCCTGAACATTTGAGTCTGGGACAAGTCAGAGCGCACATCTGTTGTTCTGCCTGCTGCACTGACCATCTTCTGGCAGTGGTCTCTCCACTTTCCTTCAGGGCTCTTTCACTCTTCTGTTCCCTGGCAAGGTGGTTTAACTGAGTTGGTTCTCATCCAGTGACTCAGGAGTGACATGGAACTTCAGAACTGATCCAGTAGTGTCACATGGATAGGTTCTAGAATGATCCTGAAGGTGTTAGTGGCTCAGTCATGTCCTACTGTTTGTGACCTTATGAACTTTAGGCTCCTCTGTCCATAGAATTCTCTGGGCAAGAATACTGGGGTGGGTGGCCATTTCCTTCTCCAGGGGATTTTCTTGACCCAAGGATCAAACCCAGATTTCCTGCATTGCAGGCAGATTCTTTACCATCTAAGCCACCAGAGAAGCAGAAAGATCCTATTTGAGTCAATAGGAGTCTGACTTGAAATTTTTGCTGGAACTCTTTAAGAGAGGTTTTTGAGCAGGGGAAATTAAGCCTGGAGGTGTGGGTGGCCACACAGCTGCCATCTGGAAAGAACTTGCTGAGAGTGACTTCCCTGGTGCATAAAACTACAGTATCTCTGCCCGCCCAATATCACGAATCCTCTTTTGTGTTTAAGCCAGTTCAAGAAGCCTCCAGGGGTGAAGAATCCACCAGATTACCCTCTTCCACAAGATACTGGCACCCCTAGGTCTTTCCTTTCTATTTTCAAATCTGTCATGGAAGGCCTCCCCTCTCTGGTCAGGGAGTGGCTTTCCAAGTTGTCTAGAAGAGAGTCGGTCATCTTCCTTGCATGCATGTCACATATGGCTATATCAGATGGTCCTGAGTACAGTCCTGGCTCATAGTAGCAGCTTATTAAATCGTGCTATTCTGACTGTACACATCTATGAGGCTTTTCCAGTCCTCATCCTTAAAGACAGAATTATCCTGGGGTTCAGTCTAGAGTGTGGGCCTTGGAATTGGACAGACCTGGATTCTTGTTCTGATTTTGGTACTTGCAAGCAATGACTGAGGCAAGTTATTCAACCTCTCCAGGTCTCGATTCATTTGGAAAATGGGTGTAAATATACTCCTCACTTACCGAATGCTCTAAGGACTGAATGAAAAGATTATGGAGAGCAAAGTTTAGCACAGAGCATAGCTTATCCTATGTAGTAGCTATTATTATTTCTAGAGAACTTCCCAAACTGCCTTTAAAGCTACTGAAGCAATGCCCAGCAATTGTTATTCCTTTGGCTTTCCCAATGTACACGCCCATTAACTTTTCTTTCTATCGTTTCCCTTGATGTCTACTGAGGGCTCATTTTTTTCTGTTCTGGACTCCATGGTTACCCAGATGTAGAAGCGGACAGCCTGGGAGCTCCTCAGGGCCAGAAACCACACCAAACAACCAGGAAAGACCAGAGCAGAAGAGAGAGTGTTCTAAAGGAGGGACAAGAAGCCATGCCCTGTGCCCAGAGGGAGGGGACAGGCTATGGGGAGCGCTTGTGTCCATGACCTTTGACCCTGGGATGCTTTGTTTGAAGCACAAAACCACCCTTGTTCTGTCTTGGAGACTGGGAGAGCATTCCTTCAATGCAGTCAGTCTTCCTGAGTTCTTGCTTTGTTAGGAGCTGTCGCACCAACCCCACCTCAGTCTCTTTCCTATTTGTTTTCTTGTCAAATGGTTCAAGGACAAGGAGGAGGTGGGCAATAGCATAGAAATTGTAGAAACCGGCAAGCTGATTCTTCAGTTCATATGGAAATGAGAAGGACTTAAAATAACCAAAACAATTTTGAAAATGAAGGAAGTTGGAGGACTAACACTGCCTGATTTTAAGGTGTATTATTAAGCTGTAGTAATCAAGACAGTGTGCTATTGGCCTCAAGACTGACAAATAGATCAATGGGATGGAATTGGAAGTGCATAAGTAGTCCTACATATATGTGGACAACTGACTTGTGACAAAAGTGCAAAGACAATTCATTCAGAGAAATAGTAGTTTTTTTCTTTTTTAAACAAGTGGTGCTGGTACAATTGGATGTGCTGTGCTTAGTCGCTCAGTCATATCCAACTCTTTGCGACCCCATGGACTGTAGCCCGCCAGGGTGCTCTGTCCATGGGGATTCTCTAGGCAAGAATACTGGAATGGATTGCCATGTCCTTCTCCAGGGGATTTCCCAACCCAGGGATCGAACCCAGGTCTCCCACATTGCAGGCAAATTCTTTACTGCCTTAGCCACCAGGGAAGTCCAAGAATAATGGAGTGGGTAGCCTATCCCTTCTCCAGGGGATCTTTCTAACCCAGGAATCAAACCTGGGTCTCTTGCATTGCAGGTGGATTTTTTCCCAGCTGAACTACCAGGAAAGCCTGGTACAATTGGATATCCATAAAAAAAATGAACTTTGACCCAAAACTTGCACCATATATAAAAAAGTAGATAAAAATGGATAATAAATATAAAACCTAAAACTATAGGCTTTCTAGAAGAAAACAGAAGTATTTGTAACCTTTGTTTAGGCAGAATTCTTAAATATAACACTGAAAGCACAATTCATGAAAGAAAAATAGTAATAAATTGTACTTAATCAAAATTAAAAACTTCTGCTTTTTGAGTGATACTGTCAAGAGAATTTTAAAAGCAAGTCACAGACCGAGAAAATAAGTGCAAATAATATATCTTATGAAGGACTTGTGTCTATAACATACAAAGAATTTCAATAATAATAAGACAAACCAATTAAAAATAGATGAAAGATTTAAGTAGACATTTCACTGAATAAGATATGCAAATGGGTATTAAGCACATGAAAAGAGTTCAACGTCATTAGTCATTAGGAAATGCAAATTAAAACCACAATGAAGCATTATTACACACCTTTTAGAGTGGCTAAAATGCAAAAGACTGACCACACCAAGTGTTGGTGATGTGAGGGACCTGAAACTCTCATATGCTGCTGGTGGGAAGTGAAATGCTGCAACATTTTGGAAAACAGCTTGATGATTTCTTATGAAGTTAAATGGACACTTACTGTGTGGTCCAGTCAGTCCACAGCTAGCTATTTACCCAAGAGAAAAGAAAGCATGTGTCCACACAATGGCTTGTATATAATTGCTCATAGCAGTTTTATTTATAATAGCCCAGTCTGAAAACAACCCAATATCCTTTAGCAGATGAACAGGTGTATCATGAGGGGTGTATCCATACCATGGAATACTACTTAGTAATAAAAGGGAATGAACTATTTTAAAATATATATTTATTAATTTGACTGCTCTAAGTCTTAGTTGTGGTATGTGGGATCTAGATCCCTGACCAGGGATCAAGCTCAGGCCCCCTGCATTGGGAGCACAGAATCTTAGCCACTGGACTGCCAAGGAAGTCCCAGGAACAAACTGTTGGTACATGCTGTGACATGGATGAATTTCAAAAGAGTTAGGCTGAGTGGAAGAAGTCAGGAACAAGGTGTAATACTATGTGATTTCATTTAAGTAAAATTCTAGAAATGCAAACGAATTGATAGTGAGAGAAAGCAGACTGGTAGTGCGGGGGAATGAGGACAGGGCCAGCGGAGAGAGGTGGAAGGAGATTTCTGGAGCGGATGGATCTGTTCATCATCTGAATTTCGGAGATCATTCCCTGGTGTCTACACATGTCAAAACTGATTCGAATTTAGTTATGTGCAGTGTGTTGTATGTTAATATGTGGTCCACAGTGACACGAAGAGTCGGATACGACTGAGGCAGCTTAGTGTGCGTGCGCACACACATCTTAATAATGCTGCTTTACAAAGAGAGGGTAGACTTCCCTGGTGGTACAGTGGTTAAGAATGCACCTGTCAGTGTAGGGGACACGGTACGATCTCTGGTATAGGAGGATCCCGCACGCATTGGGACGACTAAGCCTGCGGGCCGCAGCAGTCCACGCCCCGAGCCGGCTAGGGTAGCCGCAGCTGCCGCACGCTGCTACCGCTGAGGCCCACGCATCGAGAGCCTGGGCTCTGCGACCGGAGATGACACTGCGACGAGAGGCCGGCAAACGGCGACCAGAGAGCAGCCCCTGCCCTCCGCAACTAGGGAAAGTATGCATGGAGCAACAAAGACAGAGCAATCAAAAAAAAAAGAAAGAAAGGAAGGGAGAATAGAACTCTGCCAGCACTCCCTAGACCAGGTAAGGCAGCCTGAGAAAGCTGCTGTCCTGTCCAGGCAACGGGGAAGAGATAGACAGGGATGCTAGTTCCAGTGTCTCCCTATTTTGCATTTGCCTACTTTTCCTTCACTGTCCCCTAGGTCAGGTCATGCCTTCCTAATCCACTTCACCTATTTAGAATCTGTGTCCTTCTACATCTAGAGGAGAAATTGTCTCCTCCATGAAGCCTTCCAAGACCACAACAAACTTGGGGTTTTTTTCATCTTTTTATACTCATGCAGCATCTGTTTTATATGTTACCACTGAGATCATTGATTGTGTTTCTTGTGATGAGAAAACAAACAAGAAGGGTTCAGTCCAGCATCAGTACCTGCTCTCTCAGGCTCTGTTCATACTTCACAAGGCTGCTACCACTCTTTTCCTGGAAGTTTTTCCACCTCCCCTCAGATAAGAAGTGGGGGTATACATACTAGTATTTTTTTGTGCTGTGCTATGCTTAGTTGCGTCTGACTCTTTGCGACCTCAGGGACTTGTAGCCCTCCAGTTTCCTCTGTCCATGGGATTCTCCAGGCAAGAATACTGGAGTGGGTTGCCATGCCCTCCTTCAGGGGATCTTCCCAACCCAGGGATCGAACCCAGGTCTCCCATATTGCAGGTGGATTCTTTACCATCTGAGTCACCAGGGAAGCCGCCCTCCCCCAACTTTTTAGTCAATAGCAACGCCAGCTACTCAAGGACAATGCCCATGAAAGCCCCCTCCTCTCCCCCATACACAGTCAATCACAACATACTCTTGGCTCTCTCCAAATCTTGAATCAAGCTTCTCCTCAGTAGCCAGGACCCTAGTCCCAGGCATACCATTGCTTGCCTGGATCACTGGAACAGCCTTGTCCCTGGGTTTCCCATGTCAACCCTTCCTACCATCCCCAACAAGTCTATTCTTTAAAAAAATTTTTAAACAAAAATTTTTAATTAAAAAAAAAATTTCTTGGCCACACAGCATGTTCCCTGACCAGGGATAGAACCCTCATCCCTTGCATTGAAATCACGGAGTCTTAACTGCTGGATTACCAGGGAAGTCCTCCCCAATGGTTCTATTCTCAATCCAGTGCCCAGACAGTCCATCTGAAACCTACATCAGCATGTGTCACTTTTCTGCATAAAACTTTTATCTAAGCTCTAGTTGGGCTAGGATTAAAATCAAAACCCCTTGCATGGCTGAAGATCTGGCCTTGCTCTGTGCCAAGTACTAGCTCCCTTCCCACACTCTGTGCTCCCTGGACTGGCTTTCTTTACATACCACATGCACACCAGACTCTCTCCATCACAGGGCATCCCTCTCCCTGGACCACCCTCCCTACTCCATCCTCCCCGACTACCTGTTGCTGGGGGTCCTTGCTTTTTAACTTCTCTCACAGAATCCAGTACTTTCTCAGAGTGTATTTCTATTTATAAGTGCATTTTTATTTGTTTGGTTTACTAATGTGAAGACTGTCCACCCCTTGGCTGGAGGTCTTGCAGGGAGCAAGCCTGTGTTTTCCGCTCGATGTGGTGGCCCCAGTACTGGGCTCTCAAGAAATATTTGTAGAATGACTGAATGACCGAACCTCAAGGGGAGCTTTGACGAGACTGGCTCTTTGCTATATCCTTTGTCCAAGCGACCTTGGAGCATGAGGATATAATTTTCTATCTTACAATGTGCATTTCTGAAATCAGGGTGACTCTAGTAATTGTCACATAAAGCAGATGTTTTTCCTTTAGAAAACTGCTAATTTGGTGATTCAGTCTTGCAATTGTTGTTCAGTCACTAAGTCATGTCTAATTCTTTGTGATCCCATGGACTGTAGCATGCTTGGCTTCCTTGTCCTTCACTATCTTCTGGAGTTAGCTCAAATTCATGCCCATTGAGTTGGTCATAGTATACTTTATGTCTGAGAAGTGAAGTAATAGAAAACCTTTGTGTCGCCCAGTAGGCGACATGTCTAACAACAGAGGAGGGCATCTGGAAGCTTTCCTGTTGTCTCTAAGCTGTGATATGGGCTTTGTGACCTCACCTGTGCTGTGTTCATCAAATATTTAGTTTTAACAGTTTTCATATAGATATGCAGCTTCTCCTTAGCCGAGAATGTAACCTTCCTGAGGGCAGTCACGGCATTTCATATTCACTGTGTAAGGACTCAGATTGGGCACGGAAGGGAAGGGGAGGGGAGGAGAGGAAGGGGAAGGGGAGGGCAGGGAAGAGAGGGGAGGGGAGGCCACTAGAAAGGCTCTAGTGACTCAGCTGTGAGGCCTCTTGAGCCAGCCGGGCTTCGTAGGCAAGTCTTGTCTTGAGACCTCCGGAGTTCTAGGCTGGATGTCTGAGCTCTCACCTCAAGGACATCCTTGTTAGTAGTAGGGCCCTCTCTGGCATGCTGTGCAATTCTAATAACAAGGGTTTACCTCGTCTATGAGACAGGTGCCGCTGTTTTATGAACTGGGTCTCTCCCTTGCCCTCTGAATCCAGGGCCCTACACAGCTAACCTGAGCCGAGGCTTCAGCTCGCTCTATGTGTCCCCGAGGATTTGGAGCCCAGCCCGGGCCTCCGGCCTTCAGACCTCCATGCTGATGAGGAACGGCTCTGTCTTGTGGTTGGGAACTCTGGCTGGGCTCAGGCCAGCTTAAGCTTCGTCCGGCTCTGCTTTGAGCTAGCTGTGTGACTCTGAGTGAGTTGGTTTTTTTCTCAGAGCTTCAGTTTCCTCATCTGTAGAACAGGGGTGATAATAATACCTCACTTACAGGATAGTTATAAACAAGATTATGGTAAAAATATCACCAACCTGTAGTGCATGAATAATGGCTATCAGCTAGTGCTAGAAAAGGCTCAGCCACTAACCTTTAGTGGCTTCAGGGGAGGGGCTGGTGGCCAGGATGGAAGGAACACACCATCCTGGGGCAGAAGTTTTTTTTTTTTTAATTTATTTATTTTTTACTGAAGGATAACTGCTTTACGATGTTGTGTTGGTTTCTGCCATGCATCAGCATGAATCAGCCATAGGTAAGCATATGTCCCCTCTGTCTTGAGCCTCCCTCCCACCTTCCACCTTCATCCCACCCTTCTAGGTTGTCACAGAGCACTGGTTTGAACTCCTTGAGTCATACAGCAGATTCTCACTGGCTATCTATGGGACAGCAGTTGTTTACCAACCCCAAAGAAAGTGGTTTGATATTGTAACAACCCACATGCCATACAGGTGTGTGCTGCCCAGGCTGTCACATGACACACATGAGATGTCCAGCATGATGCCAGGTAGAGAGGAACTGCTTGATTTAGGGTAGCAAATACCAGTAGGGTGTTGATAGATGCTAGTGCACACAGGCTTTTCAGGAAAATTAAAAAGAGACCCAATTTTTATTAATAATATTTGCCAAATTCCATGGTGTAAAGACCACCAACATGGTTCATTTCAAAGGAAGCACAGTAGCCACTATGATATAGAATTTCCATCATACAGATATAATCTGTATAAATAAACTCAACAATATAGAGAATAGTAAGATGTAGTAAAATAGTTAGGAAGGAATAAGTTTTGAGTACCTTTTATCTTTGTCCTTAATATAATTTAATTATAGTTTATATAATTTGATTTTTGCTAATGGCCGTGTTTAACAACTACTGGTAGACTTCCTGAAATTTAACAATTGCCTCTTGACAACAGTATAAACCATGTTGGCATCCCTTTGAAAGAAGATGGCTACTGTGCCTACCTTTCTGTCTGCCAGATCTCTGCCTATTCCCCTGTCTGAGACTTCTGGTCACCCTCTTGCCTATTACCTGTAGCTGGCCCCACCTGATGCTCATTGCTGGTCCTCCTTACCTACTGCCAGTGCTGGTAGCCAGGCTAAGTATGTGCCCTGCCCTATGGGGCATCCCTGGTCCCTTCTTTCTCTCTGGCCACCTACCACTTCTTTGACCCCCAGCTTCCCTCCTGGGGTGGACCCTGATGGGACAGTGCTAATGGGGGGATGAGAAGACAGTGTGTTCTGGGGTGTGAAAGCAGAGAAATGCTGCTTTTCTTCTCAGGGTTAGAGAGAACCACTTACCAAAGAGGGTTTGGCTCACGATTGCCAGGTTGTCTGCACCCCTCAACACTTGAGAGCAGTCCTTGGTGCTTGGCAAATGAATCTCCCAAATGCATAGAAATCTCTCCTGCCAAATCCAACCCTCCAACTGGTGACAGATACTCACCACCAGTCTGCACAGGGGAAAACAAAGCACAAACCAGAAGCACAAACCAGGAGCATAAGCTGTGGCATCAGCATGGGGAATTTACAGCTCTTTGAAACCCTGCACTGCACAACATTATCAAATGAATTAAAAGAGGAATAGATGATGCTAAGAAAAGATGCCCTGCTTTGTTCCAGATTTTGTCAACAGGCAGATCTATCATCAAGCCTTTATCTCAGGGAAAGCTGCTGGAAAGAGTTGTTTGAGAGGCTAGTTCAGAGAGAGGGAACATTGGCAGCAGACAGGACTGTCCCTTGTTTTATGTCTCTGGGATGAAGAGGAAGAGGGGAGAAGAGGAAAGCTAGACCTGGAAGACAGTGGAAAAGACCAAGACTTTGAACAAGAACAGTCAGGCAAACTGTCCATGTTTGGGCTCCATCAGTTTCTCATTGTGTGACCTTGGCCAAGTGGGTCCATTTTTGAGCCTTGAATTCATCATCTATGAAAATAGAAATCGTGGTATTGTAACAGGTGCTGCTGAAACTTGGTTCATGTCTCTGGGCACTACCATCCCTGTGCACTCTGACCTGGATGCGTCTGAGGCACTTGGGGGTATCTGGCTAAGGGGTTGATCTGGGCACATACCTGGCATGGGCTGGATGCAGTGGGGAGTTAATGTACCCATGATTGATGGGAACGGAGGACAAGTCCCCTAGCTCCCTGACCCCTCAGTGGGACGACTGTGGTGTTCTCTATAGAGCAGAGCCTCACCTGCCTGCAGGAATGATGTACTCCATTGCACGCCCTCTGTTGGCTTCTGTCCCTTTCTTGTTTCTCTTTCCCTCTCTCACATGGGTGGTTCCTGGAATCACATCCCAAATAAACTACTTGCACTTGAATCCTTGTCTCAGGGACTCCTGAGGGGAATCTAGCCTAAGGCAGATGTCTCTATCACAGGATCATTTTGAGGACTGACTGAGCAGTCACTAGCAAAGTGCGCAGGGAGGGTACCTAGTAGGGCTGAGCGGGGCCGACGGTAGTCTCCAGTGTCTCTCTTCATCTTCCTGTCTCCTTCCCAAGAAGCATCTGCCACAGTGAGAACCTCTTCTCTCAGGGTCTCTTGCTGTGTGCCTGGCAGCTGTTTGAGTTACCAGCAGGCAACGGAGCGGGCGAGTGGCTGTCTGCAAGGCTGTCTTCTTGAAGCTGGGTATTCTGAGCTTCAGAGAGTGTGAAACTCCCCTCCCGTGGGGTACAAGTGGAGCCTCTGGGAGTTGTTTTGGGGGCTAAGCAGACTCGAGGATTAATTAGCTAATGCCTGTGGAGTGTCTTGGAAATGTCAAGTGCTGAGTGTGAAGTGGTATCACTTGAGACGGTTTCCCCTGAGCCCCCGTGAAAAATGCCGATTACTGTGTGTGGAGGAGCTGTTGCTGAGTCTCTAGTTGAGGCTCTTAACCAGGCAAAGATTGACAGCTCCCACAGGTGCTCAGGGTTTGGTTTGCAGGCCCCTAGAAACTGAAGCTCACATGGGGAGTGTTGGGATGATGGCTCCCCCAAGGCACCCCCTTGGGAATTCCTCTGCCCAGTACCCTCCAGTTCCATACCACTCTAGGACCCTCTAACTGACGCAGCCAAGCCCCGAGGTTGTTCACTGGTCTTTGACTAATCATCCATCTAGAACATGGGTCTGCAACCATCCTCTTCTCCCTCCAAACCTGTTCTTCCTCCTCCTTCTGAGGGTGCCACCCTCATTCTCCTCAACATTGCAGGCATCTTTGTTATCACCAGTGTCCAACCATTACCAAGCTGTTTGGATTATTTCTCGGTATCATTTATGACGTCTGTCTCCTCCATCCCATCTTCATTTCCCTGGCTCAGGCTGTCATCCTGCTCCCTGACCTGTTGTTTCCATCTCCTGGCCGTGCTCCTAGTTGCCAGTCTGCTCTCATATATCATGTGGAGACTCATTCTGAAACTCAATGCTGATGGAATCTCTCCTTCAATGAACATTCACTGGCTCCCTATTGCTTACAGAATAAAATGCAAACCCTTCTGTTGGCTTACAGTCCATCATGATCGGGCCCTAATTGATCTCTCTCCTTCCATGTTCCCACCACTCCAGTCAACATGAACGACCTTGGAGTTGGAGGCTGCTCACCCAATGGACCGTCCAAGCCCTTCTACATTTCTACATACTCCCTCTATTTGCTCCCACTAGTGCCTTTTTTGTGGGGAGGGGCACCCTTCTTGTACCTCTACATGTCTATTAGTGCTAAGTTGCTTCGGTCGCATCTGACTCTTTGCAACCCCATGGACTGTAGCCCACCAGGCTCCTCTGTCCATGGGATTCTCCAGGCAAGAATCCTGGAGTGGGTTGCCATACCATTCTCCAACATGTCTATTTAGAGAACATCAATATTACCCTCTTCTCCTCTCACCTTCTTGTGCTACAGAGGCTTTTTCATTTCATGTTTCAGTGGTGAGTAAGAAGTCAGCCTCGTGCCTCATATTAATGCTGTGTCCCTGGTGGCTCAGAGGTTAAAGCATCTGCCTGCAATGAAGGAGACCGGGGTTTGATCCCTGGGTTGGGAAGATCCCCTGGAGAAGGAAATGGCAATGCACTCCAGTGTTCTTGCCTGGAGAATCCCATGGACAGAGGAGCCTGGCAGGCTACAGTCCAGGGGGTTGCAAAGAGTCAGACACAACTGAGCGACTTCACTTTCATTGGTGAAGATGTTTTTGACAGCGAGTCTGTTGCTGTGATATAATGATCCCTCCGTCAACAGAGAAGACGGCTGCATTTAGCCCCAGATTGCCTGCTCACTAGTTGTTCTCTAACTGAACGTGTGTATGCGTCTGTCTTTTCTCCTGGCCCTCAAGGAATTCCTTGTACCTAATATTTTTCCTCACTGCCAGCAAATATTGGTTGTTCAATACTTGTTGAAATAATATGAACTTGTGGCTTCAGAGACCACCAGGTATGTTATTAAAATGTGGCACCTCTTCCTTAGGATGTATTTTTATACGCTGAGTTGATGGCACATCACAGCCAGTTTGAGATTCCCTGGGCAGAGGTCTGCTTGAAACTCTTCTATAGTCCCTTCCAGGTCCTGAGGTCCTCATGTGACTTTGCTTGGAGGTGTCCCTTGCTGGGGAGTGGCGGTTGCATCAGGAAGGCAGGATTCAGAGACTAAGACCCTGGAGTGCAGGAAGCCAATGTCTGAATGAGCAGGTAGGAACTCAGGTGGCAGAATCACTTCCTTGGCCACATAGAGGTGTGGGTGCCAGGAATCTAGGTGCATCGTCTGGTCCTACTGGGTGAGTGGCAGGGGCAGTGATGTGGTGACATTTGGCAGGCTCCATAGGAAGGAGCCAGGCTGGGATCAGCCTGGGTGTTAGATGGCAGGAGATCTGAAGGTACTGGGTTCAGTTTGATTTCTCTTCTCCACCCTTCTCTTTTTTCTTAAAACATAAAGGATATCTTTGCCCAGTGTAATCCGTCCAGTTCCAGGAATAGTACATTCTGCAACTCCAGGGCTCTGTGTGATGCTGCCCCTGCTACCCAGTTGCCATGTCAGGCCCTGACTTTACAATCTGAAAGCCTATCAAACAGATGGGTCCCTAATAGGGACTTTGTTTGACCTGCTAGGGTCGGCAAGAAATTGAGCTATGTTTCTGGTTTCTTTTTAAAAAAATTGGAAGACTTCCGAAGACTGGGCTTTTTTTCCCTGTAAGGCGACTCCAAGCTGGAGCCAAGCAGTGGCTGCTGCTCTGGACAGGGCAGGTGGGCACCTGTGTGCCATGGGGTCACCTGGCTTACTTCATTCATTGACTTTCCTGACTGGTAGCTTGGCCTTAAGGTCACAATCCAGGAGAATGTCATTGCTACAGCAGAGGATCCTTTGTTATCAATACCTGATGCCAGAACAAAGCCATTGAGATATGTGAATCTGAATCACAGTCAGAGCTGGAAAAGCCATTCTGAAACTCTGTTCCCATTTCTCTTATTTGCAGACACAGACTTGAACCTCAGAGCTTGGAAGGGACTTGCCAAGGCCACTTGGTGAGTTGATGGCAAAACTGAGACCAAATCCCAGGTCTCCTTACCCACCTCTAGGAGTCTTTCTCAGTCAGAGAGCACACTTGTCTCCTGGTTCCTTTGTGCCCCTCATTTCATGGCCATCAGCTCCATTGCAGACCTGTGCAGAAGCCGAGGCAAGCTCGTGATGGGGAGGGCAGGGGAATAAAGTTTAGGGAGGCCCCAGGCTGCTGGGGATAAAGACTGAATGCAGGGGTGTTCAAAAGCCACTGGGCACTGAGTGAGTTAAGCTGTGCCTGTCTCCGTTGCCTGGGTACTCTTTATGCATCGCATAATGCCATTGTTCAGCCAGAGCCAAGGGCCAGAGTGAGCACTGTCTTTACAGGTAGACATCTAGCGCCGGCTCGGCAGAAAGCGAGGGAATAGGAGAGGCTGGAATATTCCAGCTTGAAAACAGCAGCTGTATAATAAAGCCAGGCTGGTTTGTCTCCGGGCCCCGCTGTCCCTTCTCCCCGCCTCAAAGTAGCAGCATGAATCAGTTCACTGCGGCAGTGGTCCAGGCGATGTGACTTGCATCCCCATAAGCTACCTGATTGCAGTCCCTGGATGCACAAGACACCGGATGTGCCTGGAATACCAAACTGCCTGCCTCGGTGCCGCAGCTGCCAGAAGATCTCTGGCCCCGCCCGGCCTCGTGGACAGAGCAGGGCATCCTTCAAGGCCACCACTGGCCTTTTATCTTGCCTGGGGCTCCGGGACAGTCACTGCGATGCTGGGGCTGCTTTTGATGGGGGGAGTGCCACCAGCCTGTCTCAATGATGCCCTGACAAGCCCCTCCAGCCCTGGGCAGACAAAGGCTTGAAAAGAGAGGAATTGCACACGGTCCAGACGCTGCTGTTTCTAATACGTTATTCTGACACACAATTAACTGCAAATTTGCTCTAAGCAAAGAGCTCGAGCCCTCGTGGGGTCTGCACGGCACAGTTCAGGCAGAATTCGATCTGGTGCAATCCTTGCCCTTCCCTATGGCCCAGGGGTTGCCTGCTACCCACGATGATGCCACCCGTCTCAGGGCTGGTGGGTGTGGGCACTCAATCAGAAAGCATGTAACAGCTTCCCTGGGCCCCCATTCGGGGCAGGGAAACCACAGCACAGGGGAGGTAGGGGAAAGCCTGCATGAACCCTTCTAGCAGAGCAGCTGAACAACAACCCTTCCTAAAATGGTGGTGCTTATCCTTTGCTGACAAAAGGCTGATTTGAGCTCTCCCCGGAGGTGGGATGAAGCCAATGCATTGCCTTTTATCTCCCTGTCACTTTGAGGGGGGGAGACAACTGGTACCCAGCATGGTGGGGAGCCCTGGAGAAGGCGCTCTCAAATGAAAGGCATAATCTCTGGCTCCCCAAACCAGGAGGCTTTTATCCCCCCCCCCCCAGCCCCCCCCCCCATCCTGGAGGCATCTGAATGGGAGCAGGAGCTCGAAGGAGAGGCTCCCGCCGCTGCACAATGCCGCACAATATTGCTTCTCCCTGGGAGCCCGGAGAAGGCCACAGGCAGACGGGGTCTTACTTTGAAACCAATCCTCCAATCAGCTATTTAAATAAGAAATATAATCTCATTGAACACCGAGAGCTGTCGGCCTGAGACGCTTCCATTTACAAGGCACTTGAAGAAAGTCCCCAAGCCCCCGGTTTATCAGGACAGCCAGCTTAGGGCTATTTACTAGGGGAAAGAGAGGTGCCAGAGGAGGAAAAAAAGAGAATTGAGGTTGGCTATTAGAAATCAGCTACTCGGGGGTGGGGGGGGAACCCACACCGCCAGCTCTGGGGGCCTCCACGGAGCAGGTGGGAGAGTCTTTGGTTCTCAGAAAACCACCTTAGGGCCAGGGTGGTGCTTGGTCAGTTGTCACGGGTCGGGGAGAAGGGGGTCTGTGGTGGTGACTGCTGTGTCCCAGGCGGCTTTCTAGTGTCCGGAAGCCTTGCCTGTCACTCTTTCAGAAACATCTCTGAGCGCCTGCTAAGTTCATCACTCCAGCAATACATTGCTCCAGTCAGAGGTGGAATGGTCGTTAAGACCCAGTGAAAAAAATTTCCCTCATAAAAATAGGCCTGGCATGGAGGGTGGGCATGGTTTGACTGAGTCCTGTGCTTGAGCTCACAGATCTGCCTCCTGGACCAGCTGTGTTCCTAAGCTTCCCACTGTGGTTCCTTGTGGGTCCTGAGGAGAGGCTGGGGAGCCTGGTACTGTGTTTAACGGGGTGGGCCTGGATTTGATGGCTTTAGTGAGAATCCTGGTTCTGCCACTTACTAATTTTCTAATCCACATGCAACTTACTCCCTCAGAGCCTCAGTTTTCCTGCTCTGCCCATCAACTCATCCGAGTGGGTTGTTAGGGCCTGGCAGGGAGTCTGTGCCCTACACAGGACAGCTATTACTAAATTGTAATGGAGTGCCCCGTCTTGATGCACGGCTTGTCAGACGTTGACCCCCTGCTCTGGTTCTGGTGTATCATTTCTGGTCAACAGCTCTGGCCTAACTTGCCTCACTCTCTTCAGCCCAATCTTGCCCTGCTTGACCTGTCCTGGGAGGGGCCAGGGAGAGGAGTGTCAGCTTGAGCTAGAAGGCTGCCTGGAGGAGGTGTGGATTGAAGGGTGGGAAGAACCTGGGGATCAGAGGAACAAGGGGTGTATAGAAAAGGTTTGAGAGTAAGAATGAGCAAGAGGGAGGGTCAGGCAGCCAGCCTGTAGGGAGGGTAAGAGAGGAGGGTGGGGGGTGATGGACGTCAGTGACTCTTTTCTTTATTCCTTTTCACCATCTGGGCACCACGGCTCATCAGAGGCTGAGTTCGCCTTAGAGGGAACCAGATTTGAGCAGGCCCTCTGGGTGAGCCACTCTGAGCCCCAGTGCATGAGTTCGTGTTGGTCATAGGCAAGTGTGGCCCTGGTTGTGTACAAAGAGGAGCCTTAAAGCCCTGGAGGGGCCCTGGTGGACCAACACCCCAGTCTAGAGTGACGAAACCTAGGCCCAGAGAGGGCAGGGAACTTACTCAGAGTCACGCAGCAAGTCAGCTGTAAAGCAGGACATGGCCTGGAGCACCTCACACCTGTTTCTTTCCTCTGTTATTAGAGCTAGCTCTGATTGAGTGCCTGCTGTGTGCCAGGTGCTGTTGTAGTTCTTTGTATATATTTCCACATTTAACCCTACTGCAGCCCTGCGAAGTAGGGTTATTATTTTTGTTATTATCCTTATTTTAGAGATGAATAAGCCAAGGAAGAGGGGAACCCAAGCGTCTGGCATCGGAGCTCCTTTCTTGCCTTTGAGGCTGCCTGGCCCAGCTCCCCTCTCCTTTCCTGAAGGAACGTGTCCTTGTCGAGATCTCAGCTTCATTTGGTATTCCCTCCCTCCTCAGCAAAGCCCCTAAGTGCCTTCTGCGCTCCCAGAACATCAGGAAACATCAGTAAGGCAGGCAAGGAGGCCCCCAGACCCGCGCCCTGTGCTGAGGGAAGGGCTGGCTCACTCCGCTGACTTCCATTAAACATTTGACGCATCGCAGAGCTGCCGAAAGCCATCCATCACGGCCGCCTGACTCCGTCTGCCTTTCTGACCTGCTCCCAAAGTGGGATCTCTGCCTTCACGGCCAGCATATGGGAAGCGGGGTTGGAGAGCGGGGCCATGGCCATGGCCAGGTGCCCGTGACCACCTCTTCCCCTTACAGGGGCCCAAGGAGGAGCTTCAGAGCTTCAGAGTCGACTGAGCCCTGATAGTAACGATCGCCGTCTACTGAATGCTCAGTGCGCGGAGCAGACCGGAGCGCCTCCGGTAGTTCATCTGTCCGAAACCCCACCTCTCCCACCACCAAAAGGCACGCTTATCATTGGCCTTCGTTATATGTGGCGCCTGACATTGGAAGGTTTGGTCACTGTGGGGGTGCTGGAGCCACACTGGGCCTCGGAGTGCAAATCCAGTCCCTCTCCTCACCCCTTCTCTACCTGGGGATGGCTGGGAGGACAGGCGCTCAGCAGGGGTTGGGGGATGAGCCTGAAGGTCAGAGTGCCTTGGGTGGGCCCTCCACTGGGTGGGCACTCCACTCAGTACCCAGTGGAGGATCCCAGCATGGGATGAGCCACAGGACAGCCTCTGTGGGTGGTGGGGTCCTGCCCCTCCCTCCACCCATTACTCCAGCCAGAATTGGGCTCCTCCTTGCACCTCCGTCACCCCGGTCCTCAGTCGGCAGTCTCTCAGCTCCTCCAGCTAAGTGTTCTTTAATCCTTAAGCCAGCCCCCTTTCCATATCACAGCTGCTGGTGGGGACTGCTGTAGCCCCTGCTGGTCCCTGGCCTCATCTTTAGGTTCTGTTTCTTCTCCCCACTGGAGCCAGACAGGTCCTGATGTGTTCTGTACCCCACATCTGCTCCTCACTGCTCTGAACCCACCTTGGGGTAGAGCCCACACGTCTTACCTGGCCAGGCTTGCAGGGCCGCTCAGCTCTCCAGGCCCCTCTTCCCCTTGCCTCTGCCCACATCCCAGGCTCTTGCTGAGGTCTCTGCTCCTGCTTTGCCCTCAGTGGGTGCACCATTTCACGCCTCACTGCCTGGCTAATTCCTGCCTGTTCTTCAAATCTCAGCTTAGATGGTATTTCTTCCAGGGAGCCTTCCCTGATTTGCCAGCCTGGGCTTAAGGGGCCCTTTCATGTTCTTCCCTCCATTGTGGCACAATCCTCACTGTCCCAGTTGCTTCCCTGTTTGGTTGTCTCCCTCTGTTGACTGTCAGATGTGGGGAGGTTGTGAGTGCCTCCCTACCAGTGTTCCCTTGGGGTTTAGCATGGGGCCTGCTCTGTAGTAGGCACTACATGAATGAACAACTCATGTGATGAATGAATGAATGATGACTGATAAGGCTATGGTGGGGCCCTGACAGTGTGGCACAGGTCAGGGGCTCAGACCCATGGGCCATCCCGGCAGGAGGAGGCAATATGGAGTTTTGGAGTTTAAACCAGACCCCAAGGGGGGAAGGGGGGTGAGAATAATTGAGAGATTGGGATTGACATGTATACACTACTATGTATAAAGTAGATCATTAATGAGAACCTACTGTATAGATCAGGAAACTTTACTCTATGCTGTGTGGGGACCTAAATGGGTAGGAAATCCAAAAAAGAGGAGATATATGTATACATATGGCTGATTCACTTTGCTATACAGTAGTAACTAACCTAACGTTGTTAATGAAAGTTAATAAAACAAAATGAAAAATCACCAGACCCCCCTGTTTACAAGCTGTGTGTTTTTGGGTTTAGCCTCTCCCAGCTGTGATTTGTTCATATGCAACACAGAAATAATAATAATAACTCCTTTGCTGGGCCCTGGTGGAGAGAGGCCCTGGACACAATGGTTGCACAGTGCCTAGCCCTGTGTTGGGCTTGGCAGAGGATGAAACAGGGTTCTTTCTAGGACTGAGCAGGGAACCCAGGCATCCCCCTTGGGCATGAGACCAGGGCCAGGCTGGAAGATTCTCTGAGACCTGAGGTGGGACTGACAGGCCTGGGCTCGGCAGTCAGGAGGGGGCTGAGGCCTGGACTGACCAGGAGCATAAAAGAGGGCAGCATTAGGCCTGGCAGTTTCTCCACGCTGCCCGCAGGCTGTCTCGCATCCTTAGCTCACCCCTCCTTTGGATCTAACCAGAGTTAGAACTGGCAGACTGAGGTTTTACGACGTGGTGAAGCAGAGGGTCTCACTCAGAGTCTGGGAATGTTGGGGTATGAAGGAGAGGGAAGTGGGACGTAGAGAGGGGAGCAGATCACCATTTACTAATTAATAGTTGTCACTATTGCATGCAGACACTTTTAATTCTATTTTACATGATGATTAAGAGCACTGGTTTTTTTGAAAAATGTATTTATTTATTTATTGGCTGCATCATCGGGTCTTACTTGTAGCACGTGGGCTTCTCTCTAGCTGTGGAGCATAGGCTCTGTAGTTGACACACACATGTTTAGTTGCCCTGCAGTATGTGGGATCCTAGTTCCCCAACCAGGGATCGAACCCATGTAGCTTACACTGGACGGCAGACTCTTAACCATTGGACCACCAAGGAAGTCCCAAGAGCATTGGCTTTAACGTCAGGAAGGCATTCTGGGTCTTATTCCGGGTCCAATACTCTAATTCTGGGTCTGTGACTGTGCATACACTGTAAGGACTGGGAATAAGACAGTAGCCCCGTGGTCATTGTGGTGAGCTCTGGTGACAGTGTGAGAGAAACACCCAGCACTGCCATGTGTGAGCCCATGATGGAACCTTTGGAACGGCATGCTGGTAGACATAGTCTTTGTCTCCAGATGAGGACATCAGGTCCAGGGAGGTGAATTGAGGAGCCCACTGCGGCCAGAGGAACAGGTGACCTGGCCCGGACCCCATGCTAAGGAGTTTGGCCTCTGGAGCCACAGGGGGCTGCATATGGCGGGTAGTCTTTTTCTCACCGCCCTCGCTTTGCGTTTCTTAATTTAAAGTGGGAAATTCCATATTTGGTGCCTCATCAATCATTTTTGTGAGCTCAGCTCCGTGGAAAGCACAGAAAACATTTATATTTGCAGCTCAAACTGTCGAACATGTAAAACAATTTAAATAATATTAACATTTTAACAGCCTCCACTCACAGTTCTGTGAAATTAACCATTATCTCTTGAAGTATTTGTTTAAATTCAGCAGTGGTTAAGTAGTGAGGTTCCAGGTGTTGCCTGGGTTTGGGAGGCTGGGTGGGAAGGCAGCCCATGTGACTTCTCCGGAGCCATTCCTGCCCATGCCCTGCCAAGGGGGCAGCCTCCTACAGCAGGAAGGGTGGTTCCATGAAGACCTCCCAAGTGGGCTAGGTATTGGAGGCAGAGATGAACGTGACACAGACTCTGCCCTCGTGGGACTTCAGTGGCGGGGCAGGTGCCTGGAAAAATATACACTAGGGTGGAATATGTGCTACATATGAGAATGGGGTACTGCTGTCTTGGGAGCACTACAGAGGCAATCAGGAGCACTTCCTGGAGGAGGAGGCATATGTGCTGCTCTTTGTACCAGTTTGTCCCTAAATAGGGGAACAGCCAGATCACCTCTGAGGCCTGGCCCTGTGGGCAGGGTCTGCAGTTTATCCTTGGCAGTGAGGAAGAAGGGCCTCCAGAGACAGTGTTTCTTTCTGGTCCTGTTGTAGGCCCCACACACCTACCTGGGATGGGTGGGGTAGACACTGGCTGAGCAGTTGTGTGGCTTAGAGGTGTTAAGCCCAGAACAAGAAAGACTCAGGGGTAGAATGATGTTATTTTCAAATAATGGGAATGAGAGATGGACTTTTTTGATGACTTTAATAGGAATAAGTGGGCTAAGTAGGTACATGTTATCATTTTTAACCTCTTATCTCCATATCTATTCTTGCTTTGTCACAGAGTCATGATAGAGTTGACAAGAATGAAATGGTAAGTTTTCCATCTTGGGGGGAGGGTCCAGCAGATGGGTGACATGTCAGGCACTTGTAAACAGGGACTCCTGCAGGGGCCATATGTCTAGCCCTCATGCTGGCCTTCCTCACATAGGGGCTTCTCAGGTGGTGCTAGTGGTAAAAACTCAGCTGCCAATGCAGGAGACACAAGAGACATGGGTTTGATCTATGGGTCAGGAAGATCCCCTGGAGTAGGAAATGGCAACCCACTCCAGTATTCTTGCCTGGGAAATTCCATGGACAGAGAAGCCTGGTAGGCTGTTGTCCATGGGATTGCAAAAGACTTGGACACGACTGAACACATGTGCACACACACATGTTGGCCAGGCCCTGGCTAGACACTGTCTCCTTGAAAGAAGAGGCAGACCTGGTTGTTACAGACTGAATTAAGTGTCCCTCCCCACCCCCACCCTTGGCCATGTGACTGTATCTGGAGATGGGACCTTTCATATTGTAATTAAAGTTAAATGAGGTTATAAGGGTGGGGCCCTAATCAGATAGGTCTGATGTCCTTTTAAGAAAAGGACAAACCCGAAATCTCTTTTCCCAAGAGTTCACAGAGAAGAGGCCCCGTGAGAAGGGAGATGTCAGCTATAAGCTATGAAGAGAGCTCTCATCAGAAACCAACTCCAATGGCACCTTGGACTTCCAGCCTCCAGAATGATGAGAAGATAAGTTTCTGTTGTTTAAGCCACCCAGTCTGTGGTACTTTGTAATGCCAGCCTGAGTAAACTGATGAAGGGGGTTCACGGTTTGGTGAGAGAGATACTGAGGTTGCTGATGATGATAGAGCATGATACAGATATGCCCAGGGGGGTGGCACTTGCCTCAGCCAGGTGGACATCAGGGCAGGCTCCCTGGAGGAGGCAGTAGTGCTGGAGCTAAGTGCAGAAAGACAAGGAGAAGCTGGTCATAGGGAAGGGGGAGAGGAAGCAGGGAAGTTGTGTCCAGTGGAGAGAACAAAATGTGCAAAGACACAGAACTGTTGAAAGGATGGCAGGTTTGGAAGCACTGAGAGGAATTCTGTGTAACTTGAGTGCAGGGTAGGGAGGGAATATGAGGGAGAGAGGAGGTGGGGGGACAGGCAGGGCCCACCAACCATCGGAGGCCCTGTTGCTTCTTCCAGGGACGGCCATGTAGGATCCAGTGCCTTCCAGAATCCCTGGCTGCGAGGACTCCACGATTAGCAACTCACTTGCTGTGTGACCTTAGGCAAGTCACTTAACCCCTCTGCACAGCAATTTTCTCATTTGTAAACCAGGGAGAAGGATCCCTGCCCTGCCCGCCTCCCGCCTGCTTTGCAGGCTCAATAAGGTAATGCCTGTGAAAGCACTCTGGCGAAAACCCCACAATAGCGCCACAGACGTGGAAGGTGTTATTATTATGTACCCACGCTGACTCCCATCAGAGGAGCACGGAGTCAATGGGAGTCTTGAGGGCTGTCAGGGAACTGGCTGCTTTCTGAAGCTTGTCACAGAGACCTGTCTTTTCATTGTACTCCTTTCATATCACTGTTGGCTCGATGAAAGAAGGGGAAAGAATCTTTGATATGTCTAAATATTCCGTTCCCACCAAGACGGGAGGAATTCCGAGGAAGAGCTATTATTAGAGGCTGAGCTGGAAGCAGGTGCCTTCGGCGGATCAGAGCTGTCAGTTTGCATCAGCAGCCTCCTGTGCTGCAGAGCTGGCCAGGCGGCTGGGGCCCAGGCTTAGAGCAGGCGCGCCAGCCCGGCTGGTTGAATTCTGATGACACTTACCTGGGAGGCAGGAGGACTTGCTTCTGGTCCTGAT
Source organism: Antilocapra americana (assembly GCA_007570785.1). NCBI lineage: Eukaryota > Metazoa > Chordata > Mammalia > Artiodactyla > Antilocapridae > Antilocapra > Antilocapra americana. The sequence continues at coordinate 6,669,120 of ML662446.1, forward strand.
TCTGCATTCACTTTGCTGGGCCACCCAGGGCCAGTTGCTCACCCTCTCTTAGCCAAACAATGATAGTATATAGAATTGTTACTAAGGGAGAGGGCTTTTACATGCAGGGAAAATAAGATGCTGCAAGTACAGAGGTGTGGGTAGGCTGAGAGGTGTTCAAGCGCAGGCTGTCAACACCTTCGTGTCTGGAAGACAGAAAATTTCCTCTCTGGGAAGGATACATTAGGATCTTGCATCAGAGCCACCCGAGGGTTTGAAAAATCCGATTCCCAGGCACCACTCCAGGACCACACAATCAGAATCTCTATGTAAGCTCCCAGGTGGTGTAGATGCAAGAAGCCTGACCCAGCATTCTGTGCTCCATGCTCCTGCAAACCCTCACACTGGGTCACTGGCCAGGCTCTGGGATGCTGTGATTCCCTGAGGACAGTGGCACGGCATCCAGCCAGTGACCCAGTGAATCCATCCTTTTCTCTGTTTGCCTCTAGCCCACACTTGGCCCTCCAGACACCTGTGGATCCCAAGAACTGGACGGATGGTGACCTAATGCTGGCTCCTGCCTAGGGACTCTGCCTTCCATACTGGTCTCACTGAGATTGGCATGTGCTGACAAGCTGTGGAGAGACCAAACAGGGAGGGCTTCTGGCAGCTGAAGAACGGACTCATTTTTAGTGTCTAATCACTTACAGAAAACCTCAGAGGGTCAGGGCCAGAAAGGGCTGAGATGTCACCTAAATCTAGTCCCTGTTTCAAAGGTGAAGACATTGACTCAGCTGGCAGAGCCAGTTACTTTAGCTAGGAACCGTGATCTATTAAGTCTGGTTCATCTAGGACCGGGTTTAAGTGAGAGAAGGCAGAGACCCATAGCTGTCCACGGCCTGAGAATGTTCAGTGTTCTGATGTAGGCTGACATCCTGGGGGCAATTTAGAGCCTGTGCCTGTCCTGGCTCTAAGGGGTACATCTGAGCAGCCCATTGTGGAGACACTTGACTTGGAGACCACCTGGGTCCCTCTCGGTGGGTCGTTTGGAATTTCCTGGGAGTGGCTGTAAAATGCCTTGAGTCTCTCTACTTCCTCTTGAGAGAACATAGCAGAATGGGGGTGAGGGTGACATTTGTAAAGGAGATGAATCATTACAGATGTTGGCATTTATTATGACTCGTGACACACCTCCCACCTGAGTGGAACACTCTGAATGATGTGTCATCAGGGCTGGTAGCAGAAGATGCTGCCATGCATTGTGTTTGGTTCAGCCTCTCTGGCATTTTGGGGGAAGCTGAATGAAGCTCAGCGCGGACTCTAGTCCAACCATTTAAGGGAAGGTAGACCAGCCTGCGAGGTGAAGCTTCCACTTAGGAGAATTTACTGCCTCTGCTTTCAAAGCACCTCCATGCCCTGAAAACACTTGATGCCTTTACTGGAAGGAGATTTCTTAGGCTGGGGCTGTGTATGTTTTTTAGTCCCAGATATATATTTTTTTACTTTCCCCAAATTAGGCAGTAGTGCTGGGCTTTCTGCCCTCAGGGTAGCAGTGGCCGGGAGGAAAGAGTTGTCTGGAAGATAATTCCGTCCCTAGCTTTTCTTTCTAAAGCTACCTTGAGGCAGTGATGGGCTTCCCTGGTGGTTCAGACAGTAAAGAATCTGCCTGCAATGTGGGAGACCTGGCTTAGATCCCTGGGTCCGGAAGATTCCCTAGAGAAGAGCATGGCTACCCACTCTAGTATTCTTGCCTGGAGAATTCCATGGACAGAGGAGCCTGGCGGGCTACAGTCCATGGGGTGCAGAGTCAGACACGACTGAGAAACTTAACACTGAGGCAGTGATACTGGGAGGTGGAGGATGGGAGAGACCTGAGGGAAACAGGAAAAGAAAGAAAAGAAGCAGTCCCTCCATCACCCCTTTAAACCCGACGTCTCCAGACCAGAGCAAAGAGTGGCTTCCAGTTGTGTAAGCAGTAGGGCCGTGCATCTCTCTGCAGGGACCCCAAGAGGAATGGCTGGCTGTGTGGTTTTTAGCCTCCCTGAGGAGTTCCAACCCCAGTATGGGACAGAGGCAGAGTGTAGGACACACCACCGGACTGAGGCTGGGGACAGTGGTGTGTCTGCAGAATTGCTCAATCCTGGAGGTGTTCCCCAAGCCTACACCTGGTATAAGACCCAGGGACCTTTGCATCATTTTTGCTAGGAGGAAGGGCTCCTGGTCATGAGTGACTAGGGTTACGTCTCTAGCCAGCAGGATCAGGCCTATAGAATTCAAAATGAAAATGATGTGTAGGAAAGGCCAAATATGATTCTTCCTGTAAGCTTGAGTTCGGGAACTGAGATTCTGGTCCTCAGAATAGATAGTAAAGCAGGTCGGTGCCAGAATCACATCACAGGTGGTCAGAGATGGCTAACGTGTATCATCTAGAAAACAACTAAGATTAACTGGGAGAAGCTATCTAGGGCTCTGTGTTGAGAGGATTCCGAAGAAGAGTCCCTGATTTTGCTGTTGTTTAGTCTCTAAGTCACATCTGACTCTTTGCGACTCCATGGGCTGCAGCATGCCAGGCTTCCCTGTCCTTCATTAGCTCCCAGAGTTTGTTCAGATTCGTGTCCATTGTGTCAGTGATGCTATCTAACCATCTCATCCTCTGCTGCCCTCTTCTCTTTTTGCCTTCAGTCTTCCCCAGCATCAGGGTCTTTTCCACTGAGTTGGTTCTTTGCACCAGGTGGCCAAAGTAGTGGAGCTTCAGTTTCAGTTATCAGTCTTTCCAATGAGTAGTCAGGGTTGTTTTCTCTTGGGATTGACTGATTTGATCTCCTTGCAGTCCAAGGGACTCTCAAGAGTCTTCTCCAGCACCACTATTCGAAAGCATCAATTCTTCAATTTCAGCCTTCTTTGTGGTCCAACTCTCACATCCATACATGACTATTGGGAAAACCATAGTTTTGGTGATACAGACCTTTGTCAGCAAAGTGATGTATGTCTGTCTCTGCTTTTCAATACACTGTCTAGGTTTGTCATAGCTTTCCTTCCAAGGAGCGAGCATCTTTTAATTTCATGCTGCAGTCACCATCCACAGCAATTTTGGAGCCCAAGAAAATAAAGTCTATCCCTGCTTCCACTTTCTCTTCTTCTCTTTGCCATGAGGAGTCTTCAATTAAGGAGAAATTAAGCTTTCATTTTGGGCTTACCAGGTGGGCTTCCCTGGGGTAGGAAATGGCAACCTACTCCAGTATTCCTGCCTGGAGAATCTCATGGACAGAGGAGCCTGGCAGGCTACAGTACATGGGATCGAAAGGATGACTGAGCGACTAACCCTTACCGGGTGGCTCAGTGGTAAAGGATCGCCTGCCAATGCAGGAGACGCAAGAGATGTGGTTTTGATCCCTGGATCAGGAAGATCCACTGGAGGAGGAAATGGCAACCTACTCTAATATTCTTGCCTGGGAATCCCATGGACAAAGGAGCCTGGTGGGCTATAGTCCATGGAATTCACAGAGTTGGACAGGACTTAGCAAGTACTGAGCACAGCATAGGTGTTCATTGACTAGTGAGCTGTAGCATATAGGCAATTTTATTTTATTATCTATTTATGTAACATTTTAATTTTTTTGGCTGTACTACTTGTGAGATCTCAGTTCCCCAGAGAGGGACTGAACCTGAGCCCCTGGCAGTGAAAATTTGGAGTCCTAACCACTGGACCATCAGGGAATTCTTGTATATAGGCAGTTTTGAATATTACTTGATTCTTTCATTTTATAAGCAAGGACACTGAGGCCCAGAGGGTTAAGCCTTTGCCAAAGTTTGGGACAAAGCTAGAGATGAGGACTCATGATGCCAGTGCTTTTTTCCCCTTAACCATAGATCAAAAATTATTTATGAATTAAATACAAGTAAGATTACAAAGGGCTTCCTTGGTGGCTCAGTGGTAAAGAATCTCCCTGCAGTTCAGGAACCACAGGAGACATGGATTCAATCCCTGTGTGGGCAATCCACATGCCCCCTGGAGGAGGGCATGGCAACCCACTCTAGTATTGGTGTCTGGAGAATCCCCATGGACAGAGGAGACTGGTGGGCTACAGTTCAGAGGGTCACAGAGAGTCAGACATGACTGAAGTGACTTAGCATGCATGTACAAGCTTAGAAAAACAACAAAATCCAAATAACATCCATTTGTGATGTCAGTGCTCTTTAATTGATGGTAGTTCACTGGGAATGTTTTATTCCTTTACTTATTCCAGGCTCTGTGTTAGAGCAGGTAGAAAGAGTAGTAGTGATATCAAAAACTTACTATTAACTGCTTGCCTGCCATAGTATTTCTAATCCTCATGAGCATGCTAGGTGACTAGCATTTCTCTTTGTGAGGATGTGGGAACTGCATTTGTGAGCAACCTCAGCCTTTCCTATAATAGTAAAGGCAATGCAGTGTTCCACAGGTGGAGCCACTTGGCAGTCGCTCAGGGGTTCTCATAGCTCTGTCACCTCCCAGGGCCTCACTAGTCTCTGCTGGCAGACAGGGACGCAAGAGCAAGTGTGGAGGGCTCTGTGAAGCAGGTCAGCTGGGGTATTATCACTCCCACCCACCATCCACTGGCTGGGACTCAGCCGCCTTGCCACACCTACCTTCAAAGGATGCTGGGAATGCAGGTCGAATATATGAAGATGGGAAAAGAGAAAGGGGTTTGCGTTAAATTTGCTGTTTCCATTTTAAAGAGAAGGAGACTGAGACTTAGAGACTTCCATGGATCGCGTTAAGGTCAGCCAGCCAGTAAGAGGCAGAGTCAGAGTCAGAGATTTGTATTGGTTTGCTAGAGCTTGCCAAGGCCAAGTACCACAAACTGGTGGCTTAAACCACAGAAATTTATTGTCTCACTGTATGGATGCTGGATGTCCGAAATCAAGGCCAGACTCTGAATGGTGAGACATGCATTTTTATTGTTGGCAGGATTGGCTACTTCTGAAGGCCATGAGAGAGAATCTGATCATGCCTCTCCCTTGGCTCCTGGTAGCCTTGGGTGCTCCTTGGCTGGTGGATAACGTTCTCCTTGGGTCTTCACATTGTCTTCCCGCTGTGCAGGTCTTTCTCTTATCTAAATTTCTTCTTCTTATAAGGACACCAGTCATACAGGATTAGGACCTGCCCCAGTGACCTCATCTTTACGTATATATTTTTTGGCATTTTATATATATATATATATATAATTTTTATTGAAATATAGTTGACTTACAATGTTGTAGTAGTTTCAGGTGTGTGGCACAGTGATACAGTTACATGAATGTATAAATATATATTCTTTTATAGACTCTTTTCCATTATAGGTCATTATACAATATGAATAGTTTCCTGTGCTGTGCAGTAGGCCCTTGTTGGGCCTATTTTATGTATAGCAGTGTATGTATTTTACCATGACCTCATCTTCTCTCGATCATCTGCAAAGATCCTGCTTCTAAATAAGGTCACATTCACAAGTACTGGGGGCTCAGACTCCAACATGTTTTGAGGGGATGCAATTCAACCCATGTTGTCCTTGTTCAGTTGCTAAGTCGTGTCTGACTCCTTGCAACCCCCTGGACTGCAGCACACCAGGTCTCACTGTCCCTCACTATCTCCCAGAGTTTGCCTAAGTTCATGTCCATTGAATCGGTGATGCCATCCAATCATCTCATATTCTGTCACCCCCTTCTCCTCTTGCCCTTAACCTTTCCCAGCATTGGGGTCTTTTCAAATCAATCAACTCTTCGCATCAGGTGGCCAAAGTATTGGAGTTTCAGCTGCAGCATCAGTCCTTCCAATGAGTATTCAGGGTTGATTTCCTTTAGGATGGACTGGCTTGATCTCCTTGCTTCAACCCCTGACAGAATTCAAACCCAGGTGTGTCTGGAAGCCATGAGAAGGGCATGGTGAGTCTGCCCAGAGGACGGAGGGAGGGCTTCCGGAGAGGGCAGTGTTCACACTGGGCATTGAGGACAGATCAGGTTTCTCCATGTAGATAAGGGAGAAGGGAATCTTAGACAGAGGCCTGATGTAAGCCGCATTCACGAGCTACTGCACGTCATGAACTGAAGGAATAGCCTACATTTCTTTTTAGACATCCTAGAACTCAGCTGTGGCATTCAGACGGCCTTCCTCTCTTGAATCTAAATTACCAAGGCCCAGTTAGAGGGAAACAACAAATATGTACTGAGAACTGCTTTATGATAAGCAATCTGCTATCCCCTGGGGACTCAGTGACAAGTAAAATAGAACCCCTGCTCCCCAGAAGTGTATAGCTCGGGTAAGCACACAATGAGCCCTCATGGAAAGGCAACTAATGAAAGTAGAATAAGAAACTTAGAAATGTGGAGTGAGTGGAACAGATAGGAACCTGAGCTGGTTTGGGTTGTGGAGGGAAGGGTTGTAGCAATCATGGAAAGCTTCCTGGTGGAGGAAGACTATGGGTTGGGACTTGACAGAGGGCTTGGATATATAGAGCGAAAAGGGAAGGGAATGGGATTTTATATAATGGGAACAGAGTAGCCAGGATTGGTGGAAGCCAGCCTGGGATTGGAGAATAATAGAGCCTTGAGCGCCAGCCTGCAGGTTGGAGTTTGTGCTGTCTTAGGACCTGGCTGCTGACGTTCTCCTGCCAGTGGGCAGATTGCGTGTGAGGCCCTACAGCTGGAGGTGCACAGCGTCTGACCACTACAGCGACATGTCCTAATGATGCACACCCCGGGGCCTGCGGGGACCAGCAGGGGTTGGTGCGAACCCTCCCCCACCCTCTGAACTCCGAGACAGATGCAATGAGATGACTGTTAGGACCTTGGCTTGATGACTAGATAAGAGCAGACAGCCCAAGCAGGCAATTGTTGTTCTTGCCACAAAGGGCATTCTGGGGGAGCGGCCCTGCTAAGATCTCAGCCCAGCGGTCTCCCTGCGGGGGCCCAGGCACAGTGGCAGCACCACTGCAGTCCCAAACTCACAGTTATTGACTTAAATGACTGCCGTTACAGAGCACAGCGTGGCACCGACCCTCTGTCGATTCTCAGGCCGCGCCAGGCGGCTTTTGTCTCTTGGCGCCATCTCGCCCCCCTCCCTGGCCTTCGGAAGGTGGGGAGGTGGGACATCCTCCCCCATCTGCTGGGGCCAGAGAAAGCACACCTGTCAGGGAGAGAGGAGAGAGGCTGTTTAAGGTGCATGCTCACAGCAAGGGTAACACTTCTGGGGCCAAGAGCGAGACCCAGAGGTGGTGGGTGGAGTCCTGGCCTGGGCTGCGGGAGCCCCAGTTCTGGTCCTGGCTCAGCCCCAAATCACAGAGGGACCTTGGGCCCAGCTGGTCTCTCTGGGCTTCAGTTTCCCCTGTAACAAACAAGAAAATAGAGTTTATTGGGGAGGCTAAATATTTTGATTTTGATATGAAAAAAAAAGAGCTTTTTAAGACATAGGCTCTGTCTGAATATTTTGGAAAATTTAGAAGCAATACGATTCTAGTCTGTTATAATAAACTTAGTAAGGAGGGAGTGATTGAGGCCGGCAGCTCTCCTCCCCACATCCGGGTGTCTCTGAAATAGACCTCTGATCCCACCCCATTTGTGCACTGGTTCTAAGGTCTTTAATTACATGGTGAAGAACTGGGAACAGCCTGATCAAAAGTCAGCCTTTGCTTATGAAAGAAGTTTTCATAAATCAGGAGTTAGGACCCATAGACTGATGTAGATCTCAGCGGGAATGCTAATCCCCGTGCCTCTTTCCAGGAATACACTTGCCAAGTGAGAGTTTCCACGCGGCCAAGAGGGTGGCTGGTGTAAGGTCCAACTTCTCTAGGAAGGCTCCTGATTTCTCATATGCCATGCCTCTGTCTATACCTCTGCACAGGGGGGTTATTTGTGGTGTGTTTGTGTCCTTCCCAGGCTGTGAATGCCCCTGGCAACGGGATCACATCGTTGCTGTCTGCAGAGCCTGGCACAGGGCCTGGCAGGAGCAGATGCTCAGTGAACAAGCAGTAAGTGGAACACTTGCTGAGCACCTCCTGTGTGCCCAGCCATGTCAGGCACTCTGTGGCATGCTGAGGACTGGTCTGATCACTGCCCTAAACCTGTGCCCAGGAGGAAAGCTGATCAGCTGACAGGGTTGAGCAGTGTAGACAGTGGGTGAAGGGCAGGAGAGAGTTCTTGGGGAGGTTGGCTTGTGTCTTGGGGATGGACAGGAGTTAGGCAGGCAGCAGGGAAGAGCAGGGACATCCCAGGGGAGTAACCAACGTTCCCCATCCCAGGGAGTGCAGGATCTCTAGGAAGCATGTCCCATTCTGTCCTCCCAACAGAGTTTACGGATGTTATGGTCTCCATTTTACAGACGAGGGAACTCAGGCTGTGCCAGGTTAGGTGATTTTCCAAGCTCATTCACAGAGCTGCATCTGAGCTCAGGTGTGTCTAACGCCTAAGGCTGTGCTCCTGTGTGGGTCAGAAGGACTGCAGGGCCTGGATGGAGCAGGGAGTAGGCATGGTTGGCAAGCAGTAGGGAGGGGATAGGCCAGGAACATCCTGGGGCCTCACACTTTCAGAGATTGGTCTCCAGTCTCCATCAGTCCTGGAACTTCCTGGCAAGTGGACCAGATTTTGTTTCCCATTGGGCGGGTGAGAAAATTGAGATTCAGAGAGAGTGCTTTGGTGCTCTGCTAGAAATCTTTTAGGATAGGTGATGATGGAATAGGGGTATCAGCTCAGAGAGGGCAGAGATGGGTCAGCTAGCCCTTCGCTTTACTGCTGGGGCCAGAACAGTGCCTGGCTCGTGGCAAATGTTAAGTAAACTTTTGCAGAATGAATGAATGAACAAATGAATGAATGTGGGAGCTGTCTAAGCATTATGTATGTGTGTGTGTGTGTGTGTGTATGATTGGTTGGTGGTGTTGCCTTTAGAATAAGATCTAGATGGTCTTAGGAATTCTAGGAAAGGTATTCCTTCACCCACAACAAAGAGAGCTCCACAGAGGGAATTTGTAAGTCCTTGCTCTGTCTTTGAACCTGTGCTAGATAGACTCTGGAGCAAACATCCCCTTCTCTAACAACATGCTGGTGGGAATGGGAGCAGCAGCACCCTAGGTCTTTGGGGATAGAGCAGTGAATGAAACAGTCAAGGTCCCTGTGTTTAGCAGCTTACTTCCTAGTTGGGTGGCACAGAGAATAAATCAGAAAGCAAAAAACGTTCCCTGAAACCATTACTGTGAGCTGATTTTTAGTGATAATTGCTATGAAGACGATAAAAGAGGGTTAGACTGATGGGTCTGGAGGATGTACTGGAAAGGGGAGGATTAAGGGAAGGTCTCTCCTGCTTGGGTGCAAATAAGCCAGATCAGGAGGAAGAGCACTTGAGGCAGAGCAAACTACACGTGCTGAGCCCTGAGGCAGGCAGGGCTTGCCTTCCGGAGGAACAGGAGGAGGCTGCTATGGCTGGACAGTGAGTGGACAGGGAGGAAGTGGGAGGAGAGGATGCAGGCAGGAGGGTGGGACCCACCATGCAGGGCTGTGTGAGGACAAGGCGGTGTGAGGTCATGTAAATGCTACAGGAGGGTTTTGGGGCAGGCCAGTTAGCATTCTCATATTCGGGTGTTGAAAAGATAAGCAAACCCATTAATGAATGATGTAAGTGTGATGAATATTATGAAGAAGAAATAAAGGGTGCCTGGTGGTGATGGTGGGGGACTTGGCTGTGTCAGAGGAGGTGACATCGAGGTGAGATCTCAAGGCATCCAGGCAGGGACACTGGTGTACAGGACTCCTGCTGGGTGGTGGGAGGATGTGGCCCAAACTGACCCCGTAGGGGATGTGCCTTGTAAGGGTGGCAGGGTGGTCAGAGGGCAGACCTGGCGGGTCCTCTCGGCCGTGATAAGGAGAGTTACCAGCTCTGGGGAGCCACTGAGGGCCAAGAGGAGGAGTGACAGGGTCAGGTGGGCTCTTTAGAGGGACTGCTCCAGCTGCTGGTAGGGGACCCCCTGGAGGGGTAAGCATGACAGCAGGGAACCAGTGACGAGGCTGGCTGGGGTCCCGAGCCAGGAGGTGGCAGCGAGAGGGCATAGATGTGGACAGGTGAGAGAGCTTCCTGGGCTCTGGCAGGATCTGTAGGTCTGGTTGGTCCCATGATCTTCCTAAGAACAGAGGAAGCTCTCTGGGAGACGGACGGAGAAGTGCAGTGGGTTGAATGGTGTCCCCACCATAAGAGATGTGTCTACCTATAACCACAGGGTGTGATCTTATTTGGAATAAGGGTCTTTGCAGATGTAGTTAAGGTCAGACTCTCAATGTGAGATCATTTGGAACTGGTGGCTCTTATTGTTTAGTTGCTAAGTTGTATCCAGCTCTTTTGTGTCCCCATGGACTATAGCCCACCAGGCTCCTCTCTCCATGGGGTTTCCCAGGCAAGAACACTGAAATGGGTTGCCATTTCCTTCTGCATTCTGAATTGGACTGGGCCTTAAATCCAATGACAAGTGTCCTCATAAAAAAGTGAGAAGATCCGGAAACCAAGGAGGAAGGATGTGAAGGCAGAGATGGGAGTGATGCGGCCGCAAGTCAAGGAACACCAGAAGCCATCAAAAGTTGGAAGAGGAAAGGGAGCAGTCAGAGCAAGTGTGGCCCCCCCTGACACTCTGGCTCCAGACTTCTGTCCTCCAGAACCATAGGATGATGCCCCTCTGTTGTTTCAAGCCATCGAGTTTGTGGCCATTTGCTCTAGCAGCCCTAAGAAATGACACAGAGCCCGAGGAGAGACCTGGCTGATGCTGCTCCGATGGTTACAGCCCCTAGCTTGGGTCCCTTTGAAGAGCTCTGCTCTGTTCCTGTTTTGCTGCCCTCCCCCTTGCTCACCCCCTTTCCTATATTAAAATAAGATTGAATTTTCTAGCTTGGGTTACTAAGCTTTCAGATCTGGAAACTGTGGCCATTAATCAGCTGTCACGGGATGTCGTAAACAAGGGGCTTTAAAAACCATGTTTGCTTTTTAGGCTGATAATACTTGGAGGTGAAGCCAGAGAGTTATACATAATGCATGCATTTTAATGGCCCGCGCACTACAGCCCTCTTTAGTTGGAATGATTCGTTTTAATGTTCAAAATAAATATCAGAGACAATTTGCCAACAAAGCTGATTTTCTCCGCCCGCCATTAACTTAATCTTTATACCTCAGCCTAATGACAGAGGGGCTGGGGGCGGGGGGTGGTGACTTGTGTTTCAAGTGATGGAGAGACGCAATCAGTACGGTCATGAGCTATAGGCGACAGCTTGTCCCAGTTTGCTCCGGACAGCCCTGCTTTATGCTCAGTGTCCTGGAGTAATTATTCTGAGATTGGGTCAAGTGGGATTGCCGATATTTTTGACCTACAAGATAGCAATTCCATATGGTTTACTCAAAACGTAGAAAAGTTATAAATTAGTTTGGGATTAACATACATACCTTAATATATAATAGGTCATCAACAAGGACTTACTGTATAGCACAGGGAACTCTACTCAATAATGAGAAAAGAATTTGAAAATGAATGGATATATGTATGTGTATGACTGAGCCACTTTGCCATACACCTGAAACTAACAGAACATTGCAAATCAACGATACTCCAGTATACGACAATTAAAAAAGGAAACGAACAAACCAAAAAACCATTAAGTACTGTTTTGAACCTTGAAGGAAAAAACAGAGAAGTTCCCTGATTTATATGATAAATGAGATCTGGCACTACAAATGCCCTTTTCTCTATAGATGGGAAAAATGAGGCCCAGAGAGCTGAGAAATATTCCCTGGGGATACTGAGCTTCACAGAGTCTGAGTTGTAGGCTTCCTGGGTGCCCCATGCTCCTGTTCCCAAGTCAAGTGTTTTTCTCTTGTTGTTTAGTTGCTAATTCATGTCTGACTCTTTGTGACCCCATGGACTGTAGCCTGCTAGGCTCCTCTGTCCATGGGATTTCCCAGGCAAGTATCCTGGGGTGGGTAGCCATTTCCTTCTCCAGGGGATCTTCCCAACCCAGGGATTGAACCCGCATCTCCAGGCCCATTCTTTACTGCTGAGCCACCAGGGAAGTCCATCCATACCTGCCTCCTTTTGAGTCTTCTGCCCTGAGGGCTTCTTTCTGTCCTTCTGAAAGGCAAACTTTGGAATCTCACACAGATTTCACACCCTGGTTTCCTGGGGTGCTATTTTCTAGGGTATACCCTGGCTGTGGCCTGCAGTCTGCTCCCTGTGAGTTCTAATCACCCCAAACACATAACCCTGGGGATGAGGACCACATGCTGACCATTCATTAGTTCTGAAAACTGATGCATAATTGCAATAAGATAGGATCCCTCCTTCTTGACAGGAGAGACAGGATGAATATCCCTCAACATGTAGAGGATGTTAACTCATTTAACATCCTTGTGCAATTGTGGTGAGTGGGGGAGGAATTCAGAAGGAGAGGAGATCAAGGTGTGGGATTTGCTGAACAAGGCTGATTTTAAACCCACAGCAACCTTGCAAAAAGGGGTGTGTCTTCTCCCCCTGCAGCCCCTGGAAAACTCACATCTACTTGATGGTGGGTCTGTGTGTGTTGGGGTGGGTGGTTTCTGGGAGACTGTTGCTGGGGACACAGAGAGAGCATGAAGCATAGTAGGCCTTGCCCTGCCCACCAGTCCAGGGCTCTGCATCTCTTACTGCAGAGGTGGAGCCCTCTGCCAGACTGAGCCGCAGAGGGAAAAATGTGTGCTTCACAGTTGTTCATTTTTTCTTTATTCATTCAGTACATAAGGAGTCCTCAAGTGCCAGCTGTTCTGCTAAGTATCAGGATAAATTCACCTAAAAATCCAGGTTTCTGTCTTTCTGTAAAAATTGTAAGATCTGGCTCATGGCCTGGCATTCCTGCCTGGCGTTGCTGGAGCTGAGCTGTGGCTGCTCTTCTTAGCGTCACCTTCGACCAGCCCATGTCACCCTTCTAGGCAGCCTGCCTGGCCCCTGCAAGTGTTTGATTTTGGGAAGCCCGGTTTAGTCTATGCTTCCTGTACCAAAGAAAGGTGCCCAAGAAATTCTTGCTGTTTGTTACATGAAACTGACTCAAGATGGTTCTCTAAAGAGGTCCTGGACTTCTTTCAAGCCTTTTCACAGTTCAGTCTAAGTGCCCTGGGGTTCTGGAGGAGAGCTAGTCCCAACACCCACCCTGGCCCCAGCCCCCAGGAAGCTCAGATATGGAAGGGATCTTGATGGACCAGCACCCTGCTCAGTATTTTAGGAGAAGTGGGTTCACAATACTATGGATACAACAGCCTTGGTGAGAACCCAGAGTCGCCCAAGCACTTGGAGGACAATTTGGCCACATCTCTCAAAATTTGAAAAGCCCATGCCCTTTGCCACAGTTGTTCCAGGGCCACAGACCACAGATGTGTTTGCAAAAGTGCATCAAGATATAGACGCAAGCCTGAGTATTAATGAATGTTTGTAACAGCAACTAGAAGCCACCAAAATGTCCATCGGGGGCTGAGTATGTAAGATATGATGCTTCCATGCCAAGTGGCTGCAGGAGAGAATATAGCTGTTTTTGTGCTTATATGGAGAGATTCAGAGTTGCATTTTCAGCAAAATAAAGCCAGGAGCAGAAGCAGGTATATATGAACACATTTGTATTATCAAAAAGGACTGTTGAAAGTGTGGCCTTTGGCACAGCCTACTGGGGTGTAAGTTTCTGCTTTCCCGCTTACCAGCTGTGTGACTTGGGAAAGTCACTTGACCTCTCTAGGTTTAGTTACCTTGCCTGTACAATGGAGCTAATAACAGCATCTGATCGTAGGGCTGTTATGAGGTTTCAGTGTATTTCATACACATAAAACATAACTAGCGCCGGGCCTAGAGTAAGTCCTTGTTAGCTATTCTTGTTACTATATATACTTCTATAATTTTTTTTTTCCCCTAAGAGAAACACAAAATATTAGCAAGGGCAAACAATGCAAGTTACTTAGAGCAGTGTGTGGCACATCAACAGGGCTTATTGAGTACGTGCTGTATGTATGTGCTAAGTCGCTTCAGTCGTGTCCAACCCTTTGTGACCCCATGCACTGCAGCCTGCCAGGCTCCTCTGTCCATGGGATTTCCAGGCAAGAATACTGGAGAGGGTGGCCATTTCTTTCTCCAGGGGATCTTCCTGACCCAGGGATTGAATCTGTGTCTCTTAGATCTCCTACATTGGCAAGCAGGTTCTTTACCACTAGTGCCACCTGGGAAGCCACTATATATACTTCTATAATTTATTTTCCCCTTAAAGAAGCACAAAATATTAGCAGGGGGCTAGTTTGGGTATTGAGGGTAGGGAGTTCATGTGGAAGGTGAGACTTCCTTTTTATTCTATACATCTTTAGGAAGAAAGTTCAAAATTTTTATCAAAGGCATTTTCTACTTTTATTTATAAATCAGTTAAATACACACATCCACACATACACATATCACAGAGGAGGAAGCTATTTCTGTCTGGAGTGAAGTGGGAGCTGGGAAGCTTAATTGAAGAGGTTATAGTGAAGCTGGACCTTAAAGGATCATCCAGGCAAAGAAATGGGCTAGGGGATGGTTTATGGGGTGGAAGAACTGGCATGTACAAATGTCCTGAGGCTGCAAGATCATAGGGAGCAGTGCAAGGTCAGGTTTCAGAGTCACAGAGGAGCTGGAGGGGTGAGGGTTCTCAGAAGTGCTTGTGGACAGGGCCCAGGCCTCATGTCCTCAAATTCACGCATGTTCTCAGATGAGGGAGAATAGATGGTACGTTTTTGAGTAGATGTGAATACACAACATCCCCATTTCTCAGATTAAAAAACTGAGACACAGATGATGAAGTGATTTTCCCAAGATCACCCATCAAATTAGAGGTACAGAGTTCTCCTTGACTACTGGTGTCATCTTGTTCTACTATGTAGTACATGCTTGATCAGTCCCACCAGATAGCATCTCAGTGTAAGGTTTGGGAAATGAAGGTTTGGAGGGCAGATTACTTGTTAATTTCTTGTAGTCTGTCTCCTCACTCAGCCATTAGCTCTAGTAAGGCAGGAACTGTGACTGTTTTGTGGGCTAATGCATGCCCCAGGGCTCAGGACAATGTCAATTACATGGTAGACACACGGTAAATGTTTGTTGAATGCATGAATAAATAAGGTCACCTAGAAAGTCAGGGACAGCCACAACAGGAATCCAGGGCTCTGCACGCTTAGGCTGGGCTCTGTCCATTGCACAAAGAAACCTAGATTCTGGAGCAAGGCTGTTGTTGCTGTTGTTCAGTCACTCAGTCATGTCCAGCTCTGCAACCCCATGGACTGCAAGCACGTCAGGCTTCCCTGTCCTTCACCATCTCCTGGAGCTTGTTCAAACTCATGTCCATTGAGTCAGTGATGCCATCCAACCATCTCATCCTCTGTCATCCCCTACTCCTCCCGCCTTCAGTCTTTCCCAGCATCAAGGTCTTTTCCAACGAGTTGGCTCTTTGCATCAGGTGACCAAAGTATTGGAGCGTCAGCTTCAGCATTAGTCCTTCCAGTGAATATTCAGGACTGATTTTCTTTTAGGATGGACTGGTTGGATCTCTTTGCAGTCCAAGAGACTCTCAAGAGTTTTCTCTGACACCACTGTTTGAAAGCATCATTTCTTCAGTGCTCAGCCTTCTTTATGGTCCAACTCTCACAGCCATACATGACTACTGGAAAAACCATGACTTGGACTATATGTACCTTTGTTGGCAGAGTAATGTCTCTACTTTTTAATATGCTGTCTAGGTTTGTCATAGCTTTTCTTCCAAGGAGCAAGGGTCTTTTAATTTCATGACTGCAGTCACCCTCTGCAGTGATTCTGGAGACCAAGAAAATAAAATCTGACACTGTTCCCATTGTTTCCCCCTCTATTTGCTATGAAGTGATGGAACTGGATGCCATGATCTTCATTTAGCATTGCTATTTGTTCGATTGTCCTGGCACCAGGTGCTCCAAAGATGAAAGCATTTAGTGCTGCTGGAACACTGTCTCCAAGCCTTTGCATGCACTGTTCCTTTTGCCTGAATATCCTTCGACCCCTGGGCATTGAGTCCCACCTGCTCATGCTTCAAGGCTCAGTTCTGGCCTGCCTTGCTTCTCAGAATTTCTCTGGACTGGAGGCTTTTTCCTCTGGGTGCCCCTTGAGGGCCTTGTGCACTAAAGTGCAGACCCTCCTTCTGCTGGCTCCTATCTGCTATCTCCCACTACTCTAGGGGACTTGTCCTTACTCTCCGTGGCCCCTGCATGTCTCTCTCTCACTTCAGTTCCCCTTAGGCCAGTGAGTGCTTAGTTTAGGCCCCTTGCTCCCCCAGGAGGTGATCAGCCTCACTCTTTAGGAAAAGAGAACTGAGCCACAAAGAGGGTTCAATTCCCAGCTCTGCCACTCCCGACCTCTGTGGCCTGGGGCAAGTGACCTTGTGTCTCTGAGCCTCAGTGCCCTCATCTGTGCAATGGGGATGCTAATGATACCCACCTTACAGGCTGTTGTGGAGGTCATGTGAGCTGACCTACAGAAGCTGTCTGAAGGCGACTTCTCCTAAGGGCTAAGTGTGAGCTGTTATTATGGTTGTTATTTTTGTTGCTGTCATTATCAATTCTCCCAAGACCCACAGAAAATATAGAAGTGGGGTTTCCTAGTGCTGAAATCCCTCACCCATCTCCCTCCCACCTCTGAGGCTGGCTCAGCAGCCAGATTTTAAGAATGGAGGTGGGCTAGGGTTTCTCCAGGGGAATTGGCAATGCCCTTCTCTCCTCTGGGGTGGCTCTGAAGGTGGCGGCTGGTGAGTGGCCAGTGATGTTGAAACAATAGTCTCCTATTTGCTGTGAGGGTCCTTGATATTGGGACTTGCTTCTGTGATGCCTCCCTATGTCTCACTCGTCAGATATGCTCCCTGGGGACCAAGCAGGACTGCCTGGCTCCCTTGAGTTCCTTTGCTCACGGCACCTCTGCTCCCTCCAGAAGCTTTCTCTCTACTTTCCAGGTGCTATCCCTGTCTGGGGAAAGCACAGCTCAAGTCACAGCAAGAGATGGCAGAGAGGACCTGGCCTGGGACCCTGGGGAGCCTCTGAACCTCTGTCCCACCTCAGCTTGCTGTGTGACCTTGGATGCTTGCTGTGTGACCTTGGATGCTTGCTGTGTGACCTTCCCTACCTCTCTGAGCTTCAATTCCCTTATGTAGGGAATAAAGAGATTGGACTCTCACTCTAAGACACTATGAAAACCAGGAAAAAAAAAACTGAGTCTTTTATTCAGAGTTCTTGCTGCTGTTATTGTGTGTGTGTGTGTTTGCCTGGAATGCCACTCTCCCTCCTTTGCTCAGGAAGGGCTCACTTCAGGTATGCCTTCTTCCTTTAGGAAGCCTACCCTGACTACTCTCCCTGGATAGGTTAGGGCCCCTCCTCTGGGCACTCAAAATCTTAGACATCCTTCTATCAAGGTACCCATCTCTCTGTGGTGCAACAGTTTCTGTGCCTCCCCCCTGTTTGGGAGCATCCAGAGGGCAGGTGTGGAGTGTCCTGCATCTTGGAACTTCCATCCTTAACAGAGAGCCTGGTCCAAGAGGGCCTCACTCAGTGTTAGTTGAAGTGCCCGAGCATTTGACAAGGGCAGCAGATTTCTGGACTTTCTGACTAGGGCAGTTTCCTAGGGCCAAGGGGAGGGGCAGGGCATGGAAGTCCTTCTTTCAGAGTCTTCGAGTGAGGCCCCTCCTGAAGCATCTTTGAATGACAGAGCTGGGCAGGTGTCCAGGAGAAGGGAGGTGAGACCCTCCCCTTCTGAGGGTAATGAGATTTTAACTTGCTTTTCCAGGCCTGACTTTGTTCGAGAGCCTTGCCAGAGCCCTTGGTTTCCCCGAACGAAGCCCGCTCCATCCCTCGGGGGCCACGGAACATGTCTCGGCCAGGCTGGGGCAGCTGGCACGTCCTCTCTGATCCTCCCTTTCATTTCGGGCCTCTCTGAACATCCAGTCCCGTGCCCTTGGTCCTCTGCACTCAAAGCTTCACAGACGCAGCTCAGCGGGAAGCGAGAGTTGCTCTGACCCCTCTAGTCTCTTAAACTCTTGTAAAGGAGAAATACCCTGACGAGAGAGTCTTCTGTCAGATTTACATTTTTTTTTTTTTAATGCCAACTACCGCTCCACGGGTTTCAAAATGGGAACGCTGGGCTCCACGGTGAGGATCAAGGCCCAGGCAGAGAGCCAGTGGCTGACTTCCTTCCTCACTCCCTGCTCTGGGCTCAGGGCCAGTGCCTTCCCCGGCTGCCCAGGGAGGACAGTCACCAGGCTACCTCCGGCCAGGCCCCCTGTCCCCTCTCCCCACCCACTCTGGCTCCTCTGTGGTCCTCCTCACCTGACACCAAGTACATTTCTGTCTCTTGATTGCAGGGTGCCCTGCCTCCCACTGAGCATCTTCCTCCTCTCCTAGCTCCTCACCTGAATCTTTGTCCTTGGAGGACCCCCACCCCCTGGGACCAGCAGGGAGATTATCCTTCTGCTCTACCCTTTAAGGCCACCTCTGGAACCTGGTGTCAGGAAATACAAAGGTTTGGGTCCTGAGAGTATGTTTGAATGCTCAGTCGTTCAATTTTGTCTGACTCTTTGCGACTGCATGGACTATAGCCTGCCAGACTTCTCTGGCCATGGGATTATCCCAGCAAGAATTGTGGAATGGGTTGCTATTTCCTCCTCCAGGAGATCTTTCCAACCCAGGGATTGAACTCGTGTCTCCTGCATTGGCAGGCGGCTTCTTTACTGCTGAGCCACCTGGGAAGCCACAGAGTGAGAGAGATCTGGGTGTAAAACTTAACTCTCTAGCCATTGGCTTTTACAAACTGGCAACTCACTAACCATCCTCAGGCCTCAGGTTCCCCATCTGAAAAGTAGGTATGAGAGCACCCATCTCTGGCCTGGAGGACAGAGCAATCAATGTGTGTGACTTGCCCAGTATTGAGCCCCAGTGTAGCTCTGCTCTAAGCCTGGCCCTAGGACCAGCACCATCTCCACACTGTTTATTACAGTGGAATTTTGATGAAAATGTGAGCTGCACTAATTTATGTTGCAGGATGGGGGAATCAAGGGGTACTGGGCAAATGAGAAATGAGCACATTTTTCAATAGGCTTCCCATAGTTTTCTACATTGCTTCTTTTTGTCCCCCTTCTCTACAAGGATGGTGTTTTAAAAAATTAATGCACATATAAGTTTATTACAGAAACTAAGAGTAAGAATTAGACACTGGTTCAGCAACTTGGCATTACCATGACATCTGAACTTATTTCACAAAAGTATCTTTAACAGATTAGAGGATGAATTGATTGCAAATGAAAAGTGGTCCTTTCACACTGAGAATTTGAGAAGCCTTATCTTGGCATGGAAGTCTCAAGAGACAGTGGCTATTTTCATCCTTCCATTCATCTGTCCGGGAGAAGGAAACGGCAACCCACTCCAGTATTCTTGCCTGGAGAATCCCAGAGACGGAGGAGCCTGGTGGGCTGCCGTCTATGGGGTTACACAGAGTCGGACACGACTGAAGCGACTTAGCTGCAGCAGCATCCATCCATCCATCCATCCATCCATTATGAGTTAGGCCCTTATAATGATGCTCAAAGGAGTTAAACTGACTCCTGGCTGTGACTCCTCATTTATTGAGTCTCTTGGGGCAGGGGAGGAAGGTGGGCATGTCCCCACATTTCCTCCAGGGGATGGGCAGAAGCTTGCTTAACAAGGCTCAGGTAATTAGACCTATTTACATTATCTTTAGGGTGGAGTAGAGTAGACCAGGAGAGGTTCTGCCCCCAACTCCCACCACTTGTCTTGGCTTGGCACTGCCTTCTCTTTTGATGGAATAATCTCTGGGCAGAATTTACTTTATCCTTCATCTTTCCTAAAGTCGGAGTCAGAGTTTGCCCCCCCCCCTTCCTATTTTCTTTTATTATGGAAACTGGGAAAATGACAAGTAATTGTTTGAAGATGTTAGAAAGATTGCATTTTGTTTTGCAACTATCAGCTTAAAAATAATGTTTAAGAGATTATGAATGGGTGATTAACTATTTTTTCCATTACTTCCCTCTCAAAATAAAAACTGTAACTATTGTGATATGCACAGTAAAATGGAGGCCTCGCTATCTAAAACCAGGGGAGAAAACAAGTAGCCAGTGTCCCTTTTGGGGTGAAATTCTACCTGTCACACCTTGGAGAAGGCTGGGGCAGGCAAGGTGGTGAATGTCATCCAAACAGATATGGTCTCCATGTGCTAATTTCTCTCCATCGCCCCATCCCTCCCCACTCCTTGTATCAACAGCAGTTATGGGGACTATAGTCAAATTCGCTATTTACTGCCTTTCCTGAGTCAGTTAGTTTTGGGTGAAAACAGTTTTTGATGTGGCTCTATTGCGCCATTTCAGCGGGTGTTTATCATTTAAAAGGAACAATTTTAATACCTACATTTGCCTTACAGTATGAGCCATAAATGTGATTTAGGCTTCCCTTTATAATAGACTCTTACAAGCGATTGCCCAGGCTCCAGAAGAACCATTCCTCCAAGTGGTGGCCATGAAAGTGAACAGGCTTTTGCTTCTTTTACAGAAGTTTTCCTTTTTAAATACCTTTTGAAATTATTGAACAAGAACTGGATAAATGAGCTGATTTGTGGGCCTTCCTCTCAGGCAATCTGGAGTGCCTGTCAATGTCTTGGGGAGGGATGGTTCTCCCACTGTAGGAGGTAAGGCTCAGGAGGTGTGGTGATGATGCTGTATTGATGTCCAGGGGCTGTTCTTTCTCCCTTCTACATCCTGCTTCTCTGGCCTCCAGCTTCCTAATCTGTAACGGAGTAGAGGTGGTGACAATAATGTGAATCCCCTATATCAGCGCTACTCAGACTGAGGTTTGCAGGCAGGCAGCCTCAGTATTACCCAGGAACTTACTAGCAAGGCAGTTTCCCTGGCTCTGCCCAGACCTGCTGTTATCAGAATCTGAGGGTGGGGTCTAGAGACCAGTTTTATCAGCCCTCCAGGTAATTCCAGTGTATGCTAAAATTTGAGACCAGAGCCTGGAGCCCGTGAGACATCAGGGCAAACCATTGAAAGAGTTTAGGAGTTCCTTTAGCCAAAAGGTTTCCCCATCCTGGGAAGCTGTAGGCCCAATGTGTGCTTAGGACCCAAGTTGGCTTATGACAAAAATTGTCCAGTGCTGAACTCCACAAAGAAAGGTTGGATACTGATAAACTGGAGTGTGTGTCCTGAAGTGACAAGGATGATGGTGAAAAATCTGGAAGATGAGACTTTGTCTTGTTTGTTCAGAATTACCCAATAAATACTACTGGTCCCCAAGGCCCTGTCCCACACTACCCTGCTGTGGGCTTGGGCATCGACATGTTTTACTCATAGAATAAAAGAAGCCATGCAGGAGAGACAGAGACAAGGAGACTGTCTTCCAGTTGCTGGAGGTCTGGACCATTTATAAAAACGTTGATGTCTATGCAGTTTCAGAGATGCTCCTGGAGAAAAGAGGTGAGAAGTAAGAAGGCATGTTCTACATCCCTGGAGATGCGTAGACAGAAGCGGCTAACCGTGGTCCTGTGTACCATCGAGGGTGCTCCTACTTTTTGTTCCATCCACAGCTGACCTTCTTGTGGCCTCTCTTCTCCAGGGTGGGAAGGCTATAACCTCATGAATGAGGAAAGCCCTCCTGCGTGGATATGCCACTTCCTGCTGAGAAAGTCTCCATTCGGGGGAAAAATGGGATTAATTTTTAGCGGAAGCAGCAGTGGCTGAACGTGCAGTTTTCAAATTGTTGACTATGATATTAAGTAACAAGCAGACTCCTGTCCAATGGATGTTATTAAAATTAACTGTTTTAGCACTACATTTAGAATCAAAACCAATCTGTCACTCCTAAATTGGTTTCTTTCAGCTGCTATTTGTGGTTAAAATGAACAGTTTTAACAATTGCATCTCCAGTGCAAATCATAAACTTGATTTACAGGAAAACACTTAATTTACTGCATTTGACTGTGCACCAGAGCTGCCAATTATCTGACTGTAAATTTTCCCCACTTGGTTATTTGCTTCTTAAGCAGCAGGCTTGGTCCCATTGCCTCACTTGGAGTTGGGCCCAAGGCCCTACCTGGGGTTTTAGCCTCCAATTTAGGATTTTGTCTGTGAAGAGTTGGGTGCTCAAAAGTAGATGGGGATCTATACGGAGCTGGAGCCCTAAGGGCCCTCTGTTCTGTGCTGATTCATGTTGTAAAATATTGAGTGGAATAGCAGTGCTATTTAACCCAATCTGGGCGAGCAATGATGGAGGGAAAAATCAGTGTGTTTGAGCAGGAAGGCCCTTGGAGAAAACAATAAATGATTCATTCATTCATTTGTTCATCAAACAGTTGATTAAACAGCTGTTTTCCATCGCAAGGAGCTACAGGCTATGCTGTGATGGATGCATACTCCATGGTCCCTGCCCTCAATGAGTTCACAGTCTAATAGGAAAGACACATGCTGGACATCATCACTTTGTGATACAGTAAATCATCTCTTTAATGGTTGGCTGTTAAGGAGCTGAAGTGCTGGGCCCACTGAGAGGCAATAGCTCTGCTCACTGGTACCAGTGCCAGGGTGGGGAAGATGAGATGCTGAAGCTTTGTACAAGTTCTGTTTAAACTGGGTCTTGATGGGTCAGTAGGAATTTTTCAGGTAGAGAAGGAGAGCAAAGGGCATTCCAGGCAGAGGGAGCGGCATTAGCCAGGGAGGAGCAGGGTATTTTTTTCAGTGAGGGGTGCATTGTCTGGCCTGGCAGGAGGGGAGGGACCACAGAAGTGGGTTGGAGGTGAGACTGCTTGGAAGTAGGGTGGAGCAGGATTGTCTGTTTAAAAGAGTTTAGATTCTGCCCGGTTTGCAATAAACTCCTCTTCTAGCTAAGCAAATGCAAGTCCACGGCTCTGAAATGGCCCTTGTCAGTCAGGAGGGACTGTGAATGCCAAGAAGTTACAGTATGGAGGAGGGTTTCCTGGTATTTTGAGAAGTCAGGAAGCATATGCAAACCACATGCAAATGAGATGCAAGCCAGCACCTGCTTTGTATTGTCAGCCGGCTCTCTGCAGCAGGGAGGGTCCTGTGCATTTCAACAAAGGTGAACAAAAGTAGCAGAGCTACAGGACACATTCTGAGGCTCCATAAAAAATAGAATTGAGGGGGTTTCTGGAAGGGGAACACATGTATACCCATGGCGGATTCATGTCAATGTATGGCAAAACCAACACGGTAATGTAAAGAAAAAGTAATAAATAAATAAAAGAGAAAAAAAAAAACCCAAAAAATAGAATTGTCCCAAGACTTTTCCTGCCAGGGGCCCTTCTGTAGAAGGCAGTGTCTCACTGGGAGAGTGAAGGCCCAGAGTTTAGGCCCTATGAGTGCAGGATGAAGGCCCCATGATTGCCATCCAGAGGGAGCCCAGCACTCAGGATTTCCTGGATGTGGTTTCCATTGGGGCCAGGAGATGGGCTGGAAGGCTGGCTTGGGAGGCCAGGTTCTCATCCCCTCTGCACGCCCCCCTCCTTTGCGCTCCCTGTTCCCCTCAGGAAGGGATCAGTGACATCTCTGGTGAGTGAATCGGGGGTCTGTGCTTTTCTGCTGATTGTCCAGCTCTGATGCCCCTCTGAGCCCCACGGGGTGGGGGTGATCACTGATCAGCCCCATGGAGTGGGGGTGATCATAGTGCTGTCTGTTTCTCCTCACAAGGGACTTGGAGAGGGGATAGCCTCCTCCACAGGGCCCTCCTATGCCCCTGAGCTGTGCTGGAGAGCTGCTGTGGGCTGGGATGCCCAGGACCACTGAGGAAATCTGAGAGGAGTTTTCCATCCTCACCTCTCTCTTTCCTCAGAGATTCTATCAAGAAACAAGATGACAAGGATCCTTGGCCCATGCCCCGCCCCCACCCCCCTATATGACAAAGGGACAGGGTGGTGATGAGCACCTGGACCCTGGAAGCTTCCAGGACTGACTCTTCCTAATCTGCTGTGTTCATTTGCTTAGTCGTGTCCAACTCTACGACCCCATGGACTGCAGCATGTCAGGCTTCCCTGTCCATCACCATATCCTGGAGCTTGCTCAAACTCATGTCCATTGAGTCAGGCTTCCTGCTCTGGCTCCACTGGTTGGCCAGGCTGGACTTGCAGGACCAGAGGCTTGAAATGCTGCTCTCTCCAGGAGCTTAGAGGCCCAGGGTGGGGCAGGGGCCTCCCGCAGTTCCCCGAGTCTGTAGGACAGAACCAGGGCTGGAAGGACCCCCATGGTGGAGACCCAAGAACTGGAGGGGACCTCAGGGGTCATGACTTCTCATGTGAGGAGGGGAGAGAGCAGCCCAGAGGGCCCAGGGCCCAGTCAGGGCCAGGCCGGTGTCAGAGGGCACTAAGTCAGGCTGATTCCCAGCCTGGGGCCTGAGGGCGGAGCAGCTCTGCCCCTGGTAACCTTAACTCCTTCCTCTTGTCTCTTTTCCTCTTCTTCCTCGTCTCTTGAAGGACTTTCTTAGAGCTGGACGTGAAGAGGGGGAGACATCTGTTCTGGTTATCTACCGAGGTGTAACCGTCATCCACAAACTTAGTGTCTGGGAAAAATTTGTTATTATTGGGCCCCATCCCATGGGTTGGCTGGGCTCAGCTGGGATCTCCTGACGTGGTCTGAGGGAGGACACCGGAGAAATGCCCACTCACCTCCCTCCTGTGCTCAGTTCCTCAGTGTGCGTGGCTTCCCCTGTCTCCTTTTCCCTCTCCCTGTCTCTTCTTCCTCCTCTCTGCTTACCTCCCTTGCATGCCTGACTTGCCCTCCAGTCTGGTGCACTTTCTCACAGTCTGTTGGTCCAACTTCCT
The DNA here is from genome assembly GCA_007570785.1 of Antilocapra americana. Lineage (NCBI taxonomy): Eukaryota > Metazoa > Chordata > Mammalia > Artiodactyla > Antilocapridae > Antilocapra > Antilocapra americana. The sequence continues at coordinate 6,693,962 of ML662446.1, forward strand.
CCTACCTGCTCTCCCTGGGGACCCCTGTCCCCACCTCCCCCTCCTTGCCTGGCTCCTGGGGGCCAGCTCCCTCTCCTCTTCTCCGTGTTCTTCCGCGGCTACACCTCCTCTCTTCTCCCATCTACATCCACCCCCATCTCCCCACATTCGGCTCCCAGGTCCTGAGCACTTTCGGGCAAACTGAGGAAAGGTCTCTGATGAGGGTGGGAGGGGCAAGAAAGGAGAAGACAGAGAACCACCGGCCTTCAGCAGGTGGCACTGTTGGGTGGCTTTTGCTTGTGAAATCTTTCAGGACTGAAAAAACCTGCAGTTGAATCTATTGGCATTTGAGAGTCCTTCTCTCTCTCTCTCTTTTTTTAAATAAAAATAATGACTCTCATTTCCTGAGCATCATTAAGCAAGGTGCAGTGTTGGTGTGTGCATGTGTGTGTGTGTGAATGCAGAGGTCTGCACATGAGGCTGTAGGGCTGGAGTGTAAGGGGTGTGTGAGCACACGGCGAGCGTGTCCCTGCCCACGTTTATGTGTGGTAGGGGTGTGCATGTAGGAGTGCTTGTGTGCAGCGATGTGAATGTGGGTTTTCAGCGGCTCAGTCTGTACCAGTGTTAGTGCTGTCTATATATGAGTAGCTCTCAGTGTCGGGCCCCTGGATCTGTGCCTCTGTGTGTGTGTGTGTGTGTGTGTGTGTGTGTGTGTGTGTGTGTAGCTGTGAGGGTGTAGGGGCAAGGGTGGGATTGTGTGGGGATCACGGGTGATGTATTTGTGTTCTTACACATGCCCTCTGGTGGCAGTTTAGCACAGTGGATAATATGGAGCCATGGACTCAAGCCTCCAGGTTTAAATTCCGGCTTCACATTTGTAGCTGTGTGATATTGACTTCGTCACCTAACATCTCTGAGCCTCAGATTCTTCATCTGAAACATGAGCTAATAATAACATGCCTCTCTCTGGATGACTGTGAAGATGATTCCATCAAGGATCGTCCCATCAAGGGCCTGGCAGGGCGCCGTCACAGGCTCAGAGCCACGACGAGACAGTGTGAAGGTCAGCAGGCCGTGGCCTCCTGCTCGGGCTCCACTGGTTGGCCAGGCTGGACTTGCGGGACCAGAGGCTCGAAATGCTGCTCTCTCCAGGAGCTTAGAGGCCCAGGGTGGGGCAGGGGCCTCCCGCAGTTCCCCGAGTCTGTAGGACGGAAATGCCCACTTGCCTTGCTCCTGTGCTCAGTTCCTCGGCGTCTGTGGCTTCTCACTCTGAGCAGTGTTCCCTCTTCCAGACCCCTCCACACAACCTGGGCCTCTCCCAGCAGGGTGGACTCAGGGTAGTTGCACTTTTTACATGGAGGCTGGCTCCAGGGTACAGAAAACAGAGGTAACTGGGCTAGTTAAGAGCTGTGCCTTGTACCAGCCATGCCTTTTTCTGTATTTTACTGGGCAAAGCGGGCCTCCTTGGTGGCTCAGTGGTAAAGAGTCCACCTGTCCATGCAGGAGACACAGGTTTGGTCCCTGGGCCAGGAAGATCCCCTGGAGAAGGAAATGGCAACCCACTCCAGTATTCTTGTCTGGGAAATCCCATGGACAGAGGAGCCTGGTGGCCTATATCAGATGGGGTCACAAAAGAAGTCGGACACAACTTAACAACTACACAACAGCAATTGAGTAAAGCAGTTGTCTGCCCACCCAAATTCAAGAGGGCAGAGAAACAGAAGCCACTTCTTTATGGGATAGAGCAAAGTGGTGTTGCCAGGGAGTCTGGGGGCAGGTGATGGTGGCGTGGGCATCTTTGCAAATGCAACCCCCCACAGCATGCTTGTGATGCCGTAAGAGGATGACAGTGCCAGCCTCCAGAGCATCCCTCTCTGTCACACACCCAGCTCTCTGAGCGGCAGGGCTCTCCTGGCCTCCTTTCTCCCTGTGTGATCTCAGGCAGCTCGCTTTACTCCCCAGCATCTCACTCTGCACATTTGTAAAGTAGGAGGATGGTACTAGAGCCCACCCCAGCTAGCTTACAGCACATTGCCTGGCACACTGCAAAGCCTCAGAGGTGTCCTTGTTACTGTCTTCACCCTTGCCTGCCCTTCAGCTGGGGAAATGGAGGCTCAGAGACATTAAGGGGTTGCCCAGAGCTGCACAACTTGGATATCCCAGAGCCGGGCCTGGAATGCCAGTGTTCTCCCTCTAAACTCCACGTCATTCTCTGGATGCTTTGTGGTGCGGAGAGAAGGCTCAGAGGGGCTGGGGAGAAGGAACAAATGGAAGACTAGGAGCTGAGGGAATCATTGTCCTGTCTCAAGTTCTAGGTCATGTCAACGTCCAGACTCGCAGGCTGTCTCCTGATTCATCACTGACCCTTCTGTCCCAAGGCCCCCATTTTGATTCTGGCCCCTACTCCTGGAAACAGTGGTGGGACCAGCTCCTGACTCCTCCCAGCAGGGAGTCATTTCACAGCTTCCCCAACACCCCTCCCACCCAGACCCCTGGGTTCTCCCAGCTGCCCAGGGGGAAACTGAGGCCGGGAGAGGTCACTAGGCTCCCCCAAATGCCCCAGGACTGGCCGTGCTGCAGCTCCGATTCCCCTGGGCGTTTGCCCGCTGCCCCTGCTCGCTCACCTCCCTCTAGCAGGCCTGCACGAGCCTCCCTACCTGCATCCCGAGATGATGGTCCCCTTACCTTCCCGGCTCTCCAAGCCCTGCCATGTTTCCCGACTGTGCTTGCTGGAGCTCTGTTCCCATGAGAAGCTCCATGGTGAAGTGTCTGTGGTCAGATGATCTGGGAGACGGGGCTCCCTTCATCCCTGCCTTCTCAGGGACCTACCCTGTGTGTCACAGTGAAAGGCCCCCGAGGAGCCTCAGAAAAGAAACGGGTTCACTTTGTTTTAATCCAGAGTCTTGCCAAATTTAATCATAGTGCCACCCCTCCTATCTCCATGCACACACCTTCTTTTGTTTCACAAAGTCACTTTTTAACACCTGCTTTTGGAATACTTTTTAAGGAAAGTGGCCTAAGCAATAAAGCCCAAATGTCTAGCTTTGATGTTCAAAGGAGGAGTGGCATAGCAGTCTTCAATCCCGTTTTCAGTTTTCTGTCTCTCGGATCCCAAAGAATCCTTCTCCCCGGCATTCCCTGGTCCACACAGGACAGGTGGCCTTTCCTTTCCCTGTTTTCACTCAGACTTCTCCATTCATTCCTTCAGGGACCCCCCCCCCGCCCCCCGCCCCAGCCCGGGGTCACCTCCCTGGGTGGGCTGTGATGGCCGTGTCTCCCTTTGCGGTGGTTTGGATATTACATGAGCTGCCTTTTCATGCACCAGACTTGAGCCCCGAACTAAACATAAGCTCTTTGCAGACACAGGCCTGTGTCTCAGGCCGCTGTGTCTCCCGACACCCTCCCTGGCCCAGCACAGTTCAGTCTCGTGGTTGGGTTGGTGGGCAGTGGGTCCTGGGAAAGCTCAGGAAGAAAAGGCATTGTGATATCTTGCAACCAGCTGACATGCTGGAGTTTCACCCTGAGGTGATGAGGGACCTGTGACCTACTCTTGGCCTTGGTTTCCAGTCCCAGGTACTCAAGACGGTAGATGTCCCTGGTCCATACATCTGCCCCATATTCAACTTGAGTTGAACTTGGAACCAGCTCTCCCCTACTTATTTCTCCCTGGGAGAGAGAGGAGCGATAGAACGGCTTCAGCTGGAGCAGCAGAGACCTCGCTGGACTCGGAGTGGCTCTCCAACCAGCAATGGATTAGAGTTCAGGGACAGGTCTTAGGCTTGGGGGACCTTCTCTGTCATCCTTAAGAACTGCACCCCTTCTGGTGGAGAAACAGATGACCTGTTTGGGGGTTTTCATCCCTGAGGTTTCCAGGTTGCTAGCTCCCGGGCTCCCTGGAGACCTAGGGGAGGAAGGAGTTATGCACCCGGGGGGAATGAGGGTGGGAGAGAAGAGGATCATGAGGACGGGTCTGTGCAGCAGGGCTCTGTCCTGACCAGATGATGGGAGGCTGTTGTGCCAAGCCAGCCCCCAGCGGCTCCCAGAGCCACTCTGGGGCCGACCCCCACTCACGTGCTGCAGTTATTTTTAGTGCTGGGATGTGCAGAACATGTTACAGAGAAATAGAGTGGAAAATCTGACACTCAGAGCCCTGCTTTGAGGGAGGCACTGTTCCTCCAGCCAGCATCGCTCACATGTCTGCTCTGCACCCATCACGTTTCTCCATGCAGCCTGACTTGCAATTCTGTGGACTCTCCGGAAGTGGCCCACATCTCATGGGTGGGGTCTGGGGTCCTGGGTTGGGGGTCCTGGGACTTGGGCCAGGCTCTTCTTGCTTCTCCCCATCATTGGAATGGGGACCTGCATACAAGTACTGGTCCTACACCAGAAGAGCCCAGCTCTCGTCTCCTGGGGCCTCCCAGCTGCAGCGTGGAGAAGGCAGGGTGGGTCTTAGGACTCCCGTTAGGTAGGGGATGAAACTGAGACTCAGAGAGGGTGCTGTGGGGCCCAAGGTTGCACAGAGAGGGAAGAACAGCACTGGCCCTTAAGGGAGGCCGCACCCCGGGTCTTGGAGAGTCCATTGCAGCGTGTGGTGTCTAGGACGCCTGGAATCAAAGTTCAAAATGGTGTGCGAGGGGCCCGAGCAAAGAAAAAGCGGATGCAAACCTTATCCAGGGGCTGGGACAGCGCTCCCTGCTGGGGGCTTGTGTGGTATGTAGATATTTAATTAAACATTACTTCAGGTTGTGTTTTTTTTCCTCTTATTACAAAAACATGCATGCTCTTTGTAGAAAATTTAAAAATACAGATAAGCAAACAGAAGAAAATTAAAAACACCCCTAATCCCAACACAAAGATAAACCCTGTAAATATTTTGGTATTTTGGTGGATAGACAGCCAGGCTTTCCTTTTTTTCTTCTTTAAGACGTTTTCATTTATTTTTAATTACACATAAGATACAGGAGTGCATTCTTGTTGGAAACATTCACACAATACAGACCAAACTAACCCCTCCCCTCGCTCCCTCTTCCCTTGCAGCAGAGGTAACAACCACAGTTACAGTGTTGACGTGTATGCTCCTGATCCTTCCCTAAGTGCACACACGCATTTATATCTGTACATAGCGAGATACATGGTTTTATTTTTAGTGTGCTCAGATTTTTTTTTCTTCAACAAAAATGGTATCACCCTGTATATATTGTTCTGCACTTTTACTTTGTCACCTAACTATTAGTCTTGGAGTTTTCTCCATGTCAGTGCTTATAGCTCCAACTCATTTATTCTAACTGCTCAGTAGAAATCCTTGGCACAGATACATCAGAGTTTATTTAGCCATCCCCCTGGTGATGTGCTTTTAGATTGCTTCCACGTTTCTTTTTCTTTTTCTTTTTTTTTTGCTATTGCAGGGCTGTTTTCCATGCTCTTGAACATGCCTCCTTGGGTGAGAATGTCTTTCTAAGATCAAAGCTGAGAAGAGAAATTGCTGGTCATTCTCTTTTCACACATATTAAGAAAATGGGAGCATCTTGGAGCAACTGCCATCAGAACTTGCCTTCTTCACTTCTCTATGTTAATAAAAAGGCACCTGTGATAGCACTTCCCAAAGTCTGCTCTGGACGACCCTGATGTCGAGTGAGACACAGTAGGGGTGCGTGGGGAGGACCCATGCAAGTGTACAGCTGAGCTCTTCGCTCATGCGCATTAGCATGTCAGAAGGCATCCTGAAGACAAGAAACAAGTTTGTCTTCATTTAACCTGGCTTCTCCTGTTTGAGGGCTGTGGCGTAGGAAATATAGATCGTAGCAGACAGTGGCCAGGATCTGCCCACATCTCCATGGCCCTGCCGCTTCAGTGCACGCTCGTCCTCCTTCTCCCTGTTGGCACCTGGATTTTGTGGCCTGAAGACTTTCTCTTGCTGTAGGAGCCTGTTTGGCTGCCCTGTACACCAGGAAGTGCTGAAGAATCAATGCTCTTGCCTCCTGCCTTCGACAGCTCTCAGTCAATGACTGAAGGGAGTCAGTTTATAAATGCCCCCAGCTCCCTCACCCTCTGGATAGGACAGCCCCAAGGCAAATGTTTTAAGTTGGTCCCAGAGTTTACCTAGAGGGATTAAGCTCCAACTGCCCGGCCGCGGTGGCTGGTTTGAAAACACCCCTGCCATTACGGCCTTCCTTCGTGTCTCACCTCCTCATTGCCTTACCTTCACCCCCCACACATTTACACACACCTGTATTCGAGTCCTGGGTCTGCTTCAGGGAGACCCCTAGCTAAGACTCTGATCAGTTGATTACTTCTTAATGGCATCATGTGAATGTCCCAAGTATTTTTTCAACCCACCCAGTATTGTTGGACATTAAAGGTTCTTTCTGTATTTTTTCTTTTTTGCTACTATAAACAATCCCATGATCAACATCCTTGAGGCTCACTAGCTGTGCACATTCTTTTTTTAAAAGAATATTTTTTTATTTTTGGCTGTGCTGGGTCTCCGTTGCTGTGTGGGCTTCTCCAGTTGCTTTGAGCAGGGACTACGCTCTAATTGCAGTGCGCAGGCTTCTCACTGCAGTAGCTTCTCTTGTTGAGGAGCATGGGCGCTAGGGTGAGCAGACCTTAGTAGTTTCCACATATGGGCTCGGTCGTTGAGGTTCCTGGGTTCTAGAGCTCAATAGTTGTGTCCCACAGGCTCAGTTGCTCTGTGGCATGTGGGATCTTCCTTAAGCAGGGACTGAACCCGTGTCTCCTGAATTGGCAGGCAGATTCTTTACCACTGAGCCACTAGGAAAGCCTTTGTCTTTCTTAATTATCTTTTAGGGATTGTTCCTGAACATAAAGACATTGGTTCAAAGGCATGCGTTTTTCTAAGGCTTTGGGAGGTAGTGGCATTTGCATCCTCCCCTACTTATCTTGCTCAAATTCCACCTAGCAGCCCACAGAGGGCCCAGCGGGCCCAGTGTGGGTATGCTCAGGGGCTCTGGAGGTCAGTGAAGATCTCCTGTCAGGACTGGAAAGGCTGGCTAGAGGAGGGGCCTGGCAGGATCCAGGGAGACAAACACATATTCTCCTGGGAGTTCACAGTAAGGGGTCTGGAGCTTGGCGATTAAGGTGCCTCTTCCCAAGTTCTTGTGTGAAACCTTTCTTATCCCGTAAGGCCTATCTGAATCTCCGTATCCTCCAGGAAGCCCTCCTTGACTTCTCCAGCTCTTTGAACCTCTCCTGGAGGCTGCACACAATTCAATACTAATCTTATAAGAGCCAGGCCTCATCCTGTGTGAGGTTCTGTCTGAGAGGCAGTGTCAGGCACAGGACAGATTTACATGCTTGGGGTTTAGTAAATGCTGTGGTAAGAGCCCTGGCTTGGGAACCAGGGAGCCGGGATATGAATCCCTCCTTTGCCTTTGACCCCTGGGTGTGGGTATGTGGCCTCAAGGCAGAGGCTCTCAGCTGGGCTCGAGTGAGAATGAGGACAACATGGACCCATTCTCTCCCTTCCCAGCCTGTGGTTTTGCCCCTTTTCTAGGGAGTCTCTATGCCAGGAGCCCCAGGGACTGGCTGTCTGCATTCTGCATGGGCTGCGAATATCTGGGCGCCTTTCTTTTTATCCTTCCAGGTGCACGTTTCCGGAGACAAATATACCCTCCATTCCCAGCCCCTCGATCTGTCTAAACACAATTTGACATGCGTTGCTATTAGCTTAGCACCTTATCAAATAATGCGGCCTGATAGAGATAAAAGGTTTTACAACCCTTGCTGCCTTTGTTTCTGCCTGCATTCACCCGCCGAGACAGCTAATAATTACCACCAAAGACAAAGAGAAATCTATACGCTCAGCGTCGAGGTTCCCGTGCGCATGTTAAGCAGCAGCTTGAGGAAAAAGAGCAAGGAGGCGATGGCCCCTGTGCAGCCTGTGCAGCCCAGACGGGGCCTGGCTCACCGCTGGGTGCCAGGGCTGCAGGTGGAGAGAGAGGTGGGCATGGGTGCCACGGCCCCGCTGTGGACAAGGCAAGTCCTGGTTGGGTGGGATGGGAGTGGAGCAAAGAGTGAGGAAGGGGGCACAGACATAGAGGACATGGCCCCACCCGTGGATGCTGGGGATCTGGGACCCTGCCTCTGCTACGGGATTACGCTGTGACCTTGGGTACATCTCTCCCTGTGTGGGCCTCAGCCTCTGTTTCTGAAAATGGGACTCCTTAGGCAGTCTGGTGGGGAGCCTGGAGACCTTGATTCTCAGATCAGCTTGTTGATAGGCAGTGGATGCTATTCTGGGCCTCTGTCTCTCCATCTGGAAAATGAGAGTCTGGCTGGGGTGATGGCTATGGGCATTTCAGGACTTGGTCCCAGGCAGGGGATGACACAGCTGGCGTCTCCCTGGGCCTCTGTTTCATGGCCAGGCCGAAGTGGCACATTGACTGTGGGGGTTGGAGAAGGAGGGGACATAGGCTTTGAACCCAGAAGCTTTTCCAGGGAGGTAGTCTTCATCCCAGTACCAACAAACACGGAAAGGGAAATGAAAGCTTGGAGTTGGGGGGCTCACTGCAAATTCAAGTAGTCTGAGGTAACTTCCTGGAAGAGGAGAGCATGGATGTTCTCAAGGGCGATGGAGCGGACCACTGAATGGGGGTGCCTGCTCCAGGAGCAGTGCTATGGACTGAATGTTTATCTGGCCTTTGGGAGTTGACTAGGTTGTGGAACCAGAGCCCTATGAATGGGATTAATATCTTAAAAAAGAGACACTAGAGAGCTCCGTTACTGCTTCCACCATGCAAAGGTTTAGGGGGAAGACTTCTGTGAACGAGGAAGCAGGCTCTCACTAGACACTGAAGGTGTTGTGTCTTGATCTTGAACTTCCCAAGTCTCCCAGAGCTGTGAGGAATAAATGTCATTTACAAAGCACAAAGCCTGTGGTATTTTGTTATAGCAGCTCCAATGGACTGAGACAAGCAGCAACAGGATCATGACTAAGGTGGGGTAAAGGGATTGCCAGTCTCGGATAGAATGGTCTGAACTTCAGCACCTGTAGGTACCAGTCACTCGCCAGTGAACAAGGGTTATCCATGGAGCTCAGGGCTGAAGAGGTACCTTGATTCTCTTTTCCCTACAGCTGGCCAGGGCTGTGAAGATGAACAGAGCCAGTGCTGTGCTAGTAAATGCTTAGCAACAGATCTCTGGGCGTAAAAATACCTTGATTTGCATAATTTTCCAGTTTGCATGGTGTAACTACTCCCATCACGGCTGATATCAAGCTAGCAGTGTGATATCACTGATCGTGGAGTTGGAAAGAGATACACAAAGACTCTTATGATTGTGTAGGAGCTTGGTCTGGCACATCACTGGTCAGAGCCCCGTTTCAGCCCAGAGGAAGTCAGATCGGAGACTCACGGTATGTCAAGGTTCAAGTGGCAAGGGATGGTAAGTATCACGCATTGCCACCTCCACTCCCACCTTTGCCTACGGCAGACATCACTAATCAATCATGTCTCTGCACAAACCCCAGATCCTTGTCATCAGAGTACTCTAGGCAGCCACTACCAATTGATTAGTGTTGGTTGTAAAATAACAGCTCCTTGCTGTTGATGATCTAGACTGACTGCCTCATTGTACAGGTGGGGAAACTGAGGCCCAGATAGGGGAGGTCACCTAAAAAGTTTTGATAAACTGAAGCTGGAAGCCCAGCGATCCATCTCCCAAGCCTGTACCCTCCTGCTCTCCTATACTCTTGTCTCTCCCTGTAAGAGCAGAAGCAAGGGCCAAAGGAACCTTGTTGCTGAAAGAGGTGGCTTTGGGCCTGAACTATGCAGGTCTCTTCCCTGAAGCTCCTACCTTGAACGCAGGGATGAATCGTGAAGTCTCATTACAGAAACTCCTTGGCAGCCAATTCCCTTTAGCTCTTTGCCCTGCCTTAGTGTATGTGTGTAAAAGCGGATGAGTGTGAGTGTGCATGCAGACTTACGTAACTCTGCACACACAAATGGACACGTTTGCACCTCCTATCAGTGGTGACAAACCTGGGATCCTCCCCGGAGAGAGGCAGGCCCTCCAGAGTGCGCTTGTCCGTCTCCCAGATTTACAGGAGGAGCCAGGCACTGAGTCATGATTTATCCCAAGATTGGCTCTGGGCCAGCCGGCTCTTGGCTGTGGAGCGTCTGGCTGGCTCTCTCTCTTTTCTTCCCCTTTCTTCTTGGCGTCTTTACATAGGTAGCTACCCTCAGACATCATTCCTCTGTGAAGCCCTTCCTAGTCCCAGATGCCTGCTGTCTCCCATACCTCCTGCTCCCCTCTGGCTTCCCGCCCACTGCCCTGAGCCTGGGACTCTTGGCTTTTGTGCCTGTTTCCCTCCTGGACTGGGAGCTCCTAGAAGGCAGGACCGCCCACCACTGTTGAGTGAACCCCAGCGCCCTGTTTCACTCTCCCTTCTCTGTGCCTCTTTCCATAGCTGTCCTCATCTTCCTGCAATTTTGTAACCAGGGCTGTTGGGGCCGGGAAGAGGTCTGGGGGCCTTACAGTCATTCTTGCTCATTGTTAGGCAGTGCACGCTCTTGTGGCCATGTGTGGTGTTTTTGGGCCTTGCTCAGAAGAGTGGGCTGTGCTCAGTGTCTCTGTCACAGCACTGCCCTTCCTAACTGCTGATGCAGCTCTGCCTTGGACCCTTCTTTGTCCTTTATCTGCCCTGGGAACATGCTCCCTCCCAGTCGGCTCCAGCTCTGTGGGAGTCCTGCCTCTGGGGGCGGGGACATCACCTCCATCCTGGCCAGCATCAAAGCAGGCCCTGAGCTGCCTGAAGGCCAGCTGCCCTTCTCCACGGGGAGAAGGGAGAGGTGCTGTGCCCTTACCGATGGGCAGAAAATGGGCATTTACTGAGTACCAGCTGTGTACTTTGTTATTACTACGTCAGATCCTTTAAGGCCTTATTTCATCTTCCCAATAGTGGGGTAATGTGATATTATATTCCCATTTCAAAGATGAGAAACCAAAGTTACCTTTGTCGTACACAGTCTTGCCCAAGACTATAAAGTAGGAAGGGGCGGGGCTGGGGACCTCAGTCTAGGTCCTTCTGTGTCTGTGATGCCTTCATAGAGAGAGAGTGGGACTTACCCTGGTGCCAGTGGTTAAGACTTCTCTGTCCAATGTAGGGAGTGAAGATTCAGTCCCTGGCCCTGGCTAGGGAGCTGAGATCCCACATCCCTTGTGGCCAAAACAAACAAAAGCAATACGTAAGATTTAACATTAAAGAGAGAGAGAGAGACAGAGAGAGAGAGAGAGAGATGAAGCTGAAGAGTGAACCTGACCATCTTAGAACTCATTTTCTTGAGTGAGTCTGGGGGCCCATTTGTGAGTACAAAGGATTGACAATGCCCAGGGGAACTCCATAATTTTCTATTCCCCAGCTGAGCACTTAGAAGCCAGGGAATTACTCACCATCTTCTAAGACCTGGGACCCATATGGCAACCTTGTGTAGACATCTGGCATCTCCGCTTCAGAACTAGAAGTGACCTTAGGAACTTCTTGTTCACACCCCCATTTTGCAGAGGAGAAGACTGAGGCTGGAATAGAGAATTGCCTCAGATTCCTCCTGAGGAGTAGCCAGGGTGAAGATGGCTGCTCTCTACCCCTGAGCAGCCCTCACGGGCCTGAGGCCTGTCTAGGACCTGTCAACAGGCCCTCAGACCTAGACAGGACTTAAGGAGGTGTTCATTAGTCAGTAGATGAGTTTCTCTGGAAATACTACAGGCTGGTGTTTAAATGGTAAGCCCCTTGAGATCTGAGTTCATTCTTGTACCTTGCTGTTCCTGCAGAAAGCTACACCTGGCACTGTGCCTAGCTGGGCACTCAGTAAGGCAGTACAAAGGGGCCTGAAATCCCTGAGCCAGGGAGCGTCAGATGGCTGCACTCCTGGTCCACTGCTCCTTCTATGGCCTCCCTCTAGAATAAGCAGGAAACACAGAGGCTGTAAGGTCTCCATGACTCTGGAGAGAGTCTGAATGTGGGGCTACAGAATTCTAGAATCCTAAAGTCCCTGTCTCTTGGAGACCCTCCTGCTCCTGGCACAAATTCTTACCCAGCCTTAATTTGAATACTTCCAGTGTTGGGGAGCTCACTCCTCCTTGCTGCTAGCCATACCAGTTAATGCCAAGTTCTCTTTCCTTCCTCCAATAACCATACTCTGGACTCCCGGCCACTTGGGCTCCTGCTGACTGAGCTCTGAGACCATTTCTTGGCTGGTGGTGGCTGGTTCTCTGGCTGTGACTTTCCTCCCTGTTGCAGATTCCAGCCTGCCTAGCTGAGGGTCAGGGAGATCAAGTCTGACTTGTAGCCTTTCGTCTCATCTTGTGACCTTGGACATGATACTTGGCTTCTCTGAGCCTTTGATTTCCTCCTTTGTAAAATGATGATAGCTTTATTGGATGGTTGAGAAGATTAAGTGAGAAAAGGCCTGAAAAGTGCTTAGCCTGATAGTTGGCAACAAGTAAGAACTCAATACATGCTAGGTAGTGTTATTATGACCTGAATTTGTGAGCCAGGGGTGGTAACACCTGCCTTGTGGAGTCATCTTGAGGATTACCACAAAAGTGCTGAGCACAGATTTTGACTCATGGTGAAGCTGGTCTCCTAGTGACCGTTGTACTCATGTTGCCGTCACAAAGAGAGGGTCCTGCCAAAGACGTGTGTGAGAAACACCCAGGTACCACTTTCTTGAGGCACATATCAGAGATTGATCCAAGCCCCTTTAATTAAACATTTTGGGTTTCTTTCTTCCTTTTTCTTCCTCATCCCAGTTGGGATGCTTTCAGCTGCATCTAACAGAAGAACCAAGTAAGATGACTTGAAGGATAGATTTATTTTTGCACATTACAAAAATAGTGGAGTAGTGGCAGACACTACCATAATCAGAAAGAGTTTAGAGCCCAAAGCTAGGCTGCATGAGGAAGAATAATTGCTAGATTTATGACCTTGAGCCAGTTACTTAACATTTCTGGGCCTCAGTTTTCATATCTGCAAATGGCACTACCAATAACTCCTTCCTTCTTGGGCTTTTGTGAAGATTAAATGGGTTAACAAATGCAACATGTTTAGAACAGCGCCTGGCACAACCAGGCCAATTAGCGTTGACCATTATTTATGGCAGAGCAAGGATGATTCTGAGGCTCATCAATGTGGGGACTGAGTGATGTGAGCAGGCTTTGGATTTTTCTATTATCTGTTCTGCTGTTGTGACTCTGTCTTTTTTTCCATTGTCACTCTGCCTCTGACTTTGTCCTCAGGCTTGTGCCCTCATGGTGCAAGATGGCTGCAGTTGCACCAAACATTACTCCTCATACCACACTGTCCAAAGCTGCCAGAAGAGAGAATATCTTGTTTGCTTTTTTTTTTTTAAGAGAGAAGAAAGTTTTCCCAAATGACTTTCTTGACATCTCATTGGCTGGAAATGGATCAAATGTGTAAATTCACCTCTTCAGGAAGAGGAGAATGGAGTTATTATGATTGGCTTGGCCTAAGCGAGATTCTGCTTTCTAAGCCACTCATTCTTGGACCAGCTGGGAGTCTATAGGGATAAAGGGGGGAATGGAATGATGAACCAGCCAACAGTGTCTGACTCAGGGTAACAGATATGGGGACAGAGAAGGGTGTCAAAGGCCCTGTCATCATGCCAGGGTCAGTTTTGCAGGCCCCAAGATAATTTTTGGCTGGTTCTGAAAGCCTGTCTGAGTTGGTGTCGGCTGCCACTGGGGCTGCTAAGGGCAGTTTGTGGAGAAAGAGCATACCCAGGGCCAAGTAAAGGCCTTGTCTGTGATCACTCACAATAATAGCAACTTCCATTTATTCAGTAGTAAGTTTCATTTATCCAGTCTTACCTTTCCTTCTCCATAACCTAAGTGGCAAGTACTATTTTGATTTTCACTGGCTGATGAGAAAACTGAGGCAGAGAGAGGAGAAGTGACATGCTTTACAGATACTCCCAAGGCCCACCCATAACCCTTTGGTCCTTCCTGGAGGTCACCTGCAGCCTTGGTGGACAGTGGTTGTATGTCAGTTGCTTCTTGCATCAAGCTACCTACATCCTGGGCGTGCCAGGAAGTTAATGTGCCCGGTGACAATGCTCAAAAGTTGGTGGGTAAACACCCTAGCTTCCTTGGCCCTCGAGGAGCAGTTCTGCGCTGTCTTCTATTATCTCTTGAGGTGTGTATGACAGTAGTTAGCTTGCTTGCAAAGGCACATGTATATGCCTTTTATCTCTTCGTCTTGTTTTCCCGCTCCCTCACCTGGACTTCTCAGGATCACCTCTCACAAAACCTGAGCTCAGGAACGGCTTTATATACATAACCTGAACAAAGAGCCTTGTCACAAGTTGCAGAGCGAGTCAGTGATGAGCTGGGAGACATACCGGGCCAGCCCTAAGTCTGAGCTCATGACCACTGGCCATCTTCCTGTCAGCAGAAGGCTCAAGAGAGAAACAGGAGACTGCAACCTCAAACCCCAAACCCCAGCCATCTTCAGCCAGGCCTGTGCCAACGGTGGAGCGATCAGCGGGCACAGTAGCCGAACCTGGTGCTTCCTGAAGGCCTGCTGGGCTCCGATAGCCAACCTCAGGGGCTCATAAACCACCTGATGGGATGGGACCAGTGACCTGTGAACCGAATCCGAGGAGCAATTCGGCCTTCCCCAGCCAGCTTCAAAGGAGCGATTACGGACCATCCAGGAAATAATACATTTCATGGAAAAGACCGTAATTATGGAGCATTGAGTAAATAATACGTGCTTTTAAAAAGTCTGCAATTATGTATTTATCCTATCTGTAATTAGGGAATTTTTAAAGGGTACATTATAGGTAATTTAAAAATAAAATAATGACACCACTCAAAACAAACAGTCCCAAACAAAGACAATTCAGGCCACCCTAAACTCAGCTGACTGATGATTTCAGGGAGAGTCACTGTCCTCAGCTTCATGGAAACCAGATGGCCTGTGTTCTGCTTGGGTATGTGAGGTGAGCTTGGCCCCAACTTTGTCTACAAGTTCACTCATGCTCAAATTCTCTCCTTGACTAGCCTTTCCTTCACAGCCTCAATCCTCAGAGATTTCTTCCTCTTGTGACACAGCTGACAAATGACTGGTGAGCACTAGCAGCTTTTCATGCCTTGGTTCTTCCAGAAACTTCAAAACCTGGCTGTCCAATATGGTAGCCACTAGCCTCTAAGTGAAAGTGAAAGTGTTCATCGCTCAGTAGTGTCCAACTCTTTGCGACCCCATGGACTATAGCCCACCAGGCTCCTCTGTTCATAGAATTCTCCAGGCAAGACTATTGGAGTGGGTTGCCATTTCCTTCTCTAGGGGATGTTCCCAAGCCAGGGGTCGAACCTGTGTCTTCTGCATTGCAGGCAGACTCTTTACTCTCTTAGTCACCAGACACTAAGAGTGTGGCTATTTAAATCTGAATGAATGAAACTTAGGGATTTCCCTGGCAGTCTAGTGGCTTAGACTCCACAATTCCACTGCAGGGGGCATGGCTTCGAACTGAGATCTCCCATGCTGCATGGTGTGGTGTCCCCTGAAAAATAAATAAATAGATAAAGAAATCAATCAAAACTTAAAAGTTTCAAACAATCAGTTCCTCAGGATACTGGGCACATTTCAAGTGCTCTAGAGCCACACATATGGCTGCCATGCTGGGCTGTACAGATACAGAACATATTCACTGCAGAAACAGTGGACAGCGTTGCTTCTCTGGTGCAGACCTGGTATTGATCATCACAGCAAAAGGAAACGTGTTTCCTTTGTTTGGTAGTTTCCTCCCCACTGGTCTGCCTGGTTAACACAACTCTATTTGTCCTTGGGCCACTCGGACGTCCCCAGTGGTCATCATTCCCCTGCTCTTCTCTTGTATTTCTGATGCTCTTTAGCCTGTGTTGTTTTCACTCCAGTCTCCCCTAGCCCTGGCAAGCCCTGTTTCATTCATTTCATGACCCCCAATCGGGCCATGCTCTAGAGTGGTGGTGGAGAAGTCCTAGCTCAAAACTTCTGTGAAAGCCTTTCTCCCTTCCTCATCTGCTTTGTTCCCCAGCTCAGTGTCTGTCTTATCACTCTTGGGTACATCAAAGACAAGCTCATGGGAATTACCTGGTGGTTCAGTGGGTAAGAAACAGTGCCTTCACTACCGTGGGCCCAGGTCCACTCCCTGGTTGAGGAGCTAAGATCCTGCAAGCTGTGTAATGCAACTAAAACCCAACAAAAACAAACTCAGAGGCAGTGAGTCCTGAGGGCGAGTGACCCCTGCCTGCCCATACTGCCCATGTGTACCTCTTGTTATTTAGCACCTGTCACTGCCCGGCTATAGGGACTGGGTAAGTATGGGCTGTGGCGGGAAGGTGTATCCAGGCAGGACCCCAGGGGGCCAGGGCCATGACTGGTGCCTTTTTCCTGTGGAGATGAGGCTCAGAAGCCTGATCTGGGAGCAGGGAGTCGGGCAGCTCCTGGAAGATGGGGTGGGATGGCAAGGACACTGGGTGGGCAGTCAGGACATGGCCAAGGTGGACAGATCATCAGGTGTGTGGATGGGACACCTAGCAACAGCACCTACTGAGGTTCCCAGCAGCAGAACCTCCCTCTCCTGGTCTTGAGGCCCTTGATTTTCTCAGTGGAGCTTTTTGGAGAGTTATGTTGGTGTTGGTGGTGCTAAGGAAGGCCAAGGTGCCTGTGGTGGTGGCAGTGGGAACTGAAGTCAGACCCCACTCCCAAGAAGTTGGGGATCGAGGTGACCGTGTCTGGGTGCCCTGGCCCAGCCTTCCTTCCTACCGAGGGGCTCTTCTGTTCCAATTTTGCAGGCTCTGCTGTTTAGCCTGTTTTCCTTTTTTAGGGGAGCAAGGTTATTTTACCATGGCCCTCTTATATGATGTCCTAGTGGGAGGGATGGCATCTTATTTACTGAGAGCTACTCTGTGTCTGGACCCATTGGGCGTTGAACTAAGACCAAATGTTGGTGGAGTGAAAGGCTGGGTGGCCTGGCCCTGCTCTTGCTCCCCTGTGCCTGAACCACAGACCAACCTTTCTAAGCTTCAGGTCCTTTGCTGTGAACACCCCCACCGTCGTCCTATTGTGGACATTATGTGAAAGGATACTTAACTTTTTAAGTCTTAACTTTTTAAGTTAAAGACTCTTTAATAAAGTTTGAATGGCTGGTATATTTGTGTATTCAAAAATAAAAATAAAGTGAAAAGATGGTAGAGGAAAATCCAGCTCCCCTGCCCCCATCTGTCCATTCCTACCCTCCAGCTGGACATCATTACCCATTTCTCATGTCCCAGAGGGTTTCTTTTTAATGTGCTTATGTTAAAGCATACACAAACATATATTCATTTCTCTGTGTGTTACACCCACAGTGGCACAGTGAGCACACGGCCCCGAGCTTCGGTTTTTAAACTGTGTTTTAAGCTACAGGATGCTGTGCGTGTGTGTTATTCACTCTTTTGGAAGAGTGTCACCCTGGATGAACCCACAAGGTTTTGGAGAGCGGGGACTGTGCATTCTTCTTCTGTGGCCGCCCTCAGGGCCTGACCTGGAGCTGAGCACAGCGTGACACAGCACGACCTTGCTTATCAGCGGAACTGCATTCTTAGTGAATTGTGTGACCTCTGTTTCTATATCGTGAAATGCGGATGATAAGAATCTTTTTCTGAAAGGGTTGCTGTGGCCATGATTCACTAGAGTGCCGAGTGGACAGTGCCTGGCACACAGTAGGTGCTCACTGAGTGGCAGAAATGAAAGCAGTGTGGGGCATCGGTGTGGCCGTGACAAAGGTGGGCTGGGAGGTCATCTCCCCTTTAGCTGGTGGGGCAGGAAGGGTTGGGGATGACCTCACTCTCTGTCCTTGTTTACAACAGAGCTCGGAGCTCACCCCTCTTCATCTGTGTCCCGTCAGAGGCCAGACAATGGGGAAATCTTGCCAGAGTGGTGGTGTGATGGTTGGAAGGAGCCTGTCAGGTCCCATCAGCGTCCGGAGACAGGTTGTCACAGCAGAGGCTCGTGAAGGCAGCATGTGCTGTTCAAGCATGCCCTCCCCATCCCTACCTCCAGTGCTTCCAGGAGGGTTAAGGACCCTTGTGTCACATTGTACTTACACGTGTCTGCCAGAGCCCCTTGGAGCCCACTGGAGCTGTTCTCAGTGCTGGTGGAGAGGTGGGGGGAGGACCCAAGGCCCAAGCATCTTCTTGCCACTCTGGCAGGACAGAGTGGAGGCCCAGACAGGCTGCACCCAGATGCAGCTCATTCCCAGCCCACCACCTCTGCCTCTGCCATGCTATCAGGCCTCACTGCTCCTTCCATCTCTGTGACCTGTCTTCCTCGTTGTCCCTGGAATCAGTGACTCACAGATCAGTGCTGACTGCCTTCCTCCTGGGCTTACTTGAGTGCACGTCTGGCCCAATTGCTCTCTGTTCGCTTCAGACAGGCTGCGTCACTTCATCTGCCCCAAAGTCGCTGGTCGGGCGGCGTTTGGAGCCAGGCAGGAACGACTGCCAGCCCCTCTGGCAGTCAGATGCTTCATGCCCTTGACTCCCCAGCTCTAGTCTTACCTCCTTCAGTTTTGCTTCTGACCACCTCTTCCTCTCCAAGCCCTTCTCTATTACTGGACACCAAGTACTGGGTGGTCTGCCCTGGACTACTGCCCCAATGTCATTTTTTGCAAAGAAAACAGGATACTATAGTAAAGAATATGGCCTTCAGAGTCATACTGTCTGGGTTTAAATCATGAACTAGCTGTGTGTCCTTTGGCAAGGTGCCTCACCCCTCTGAGCCTCAGTGTCCTTGTCTGTAAGCAGGAGTAATGCACCCACCGTCTGGGTGCTGAGTGATTGAGCAGATGCAGGTAAATGACATGTGGTCCCTGGCACAGAGTGAGCAGTGGACATATTAGCTGTTAGTATGATACTGTGGATGTCTGATTTCCATGATTTCTATCACAGGAAGAAATACTCTGACCATCATCCTACCCAGCCCCATTCAAGTGAGGATGACTTGGTGGGGGACAGAGGAGAGGCCAGTGGCCATTTATTTTGGGAATACAGGAGAAATCTGATCTATTTCATTGTACTCCCCCCTCAGGCCTCCCTACTCCCCATTCAGACCCAGTCACCTAATCCTCCTCGCAAAGGGATTCCCAGGCTCCCAGAACCCTGATGCATAAACCTGGGGCCCTGCAGGCAGGTGTTGGCCACAGGAATAGTGAGTTTACAAGGTAAGGACGTATAAGATGTGACAGGCCCAGAATTAGCAATGCAATTCCTCTGTCATTTTTATCATTGGCCCCTGCAGGGAGGAGCTGATTAAATGGATATTCAACTCTTTGCATTAATGTGCATCCAGCTTCAATTTGCATTTCATTAGCTGCACAAAAAGCATAATTTTATTATTTGCCGTTGGAAAGCAGATCTCTGCTAACAAGCAGCTACACGCTGTTACTGAAATATGATGTGACTGACTTGCTCTGCTGTCTTGCTGGCTCTGTCGTCCTCTGCCCCTCAGCAGACTTCTGGCTCGATTGAGGGTGACAATTTCTGCCATGTTATAGCAGACTCTGTTCTCCTTCTAGCCCTGACCCCTCAGAGGGCTTCTCGGCCTTCCTGTGGCCAGAAGGTGTGGACCACCTGGATCCATTTTCCAACGCAGCCAGGAAGGCAAGGGTTGACTGCTATTGTCCGAACAGTATATCCACCATTGTAATATCACCACCAGTAGTGCCATTACCACCCCACCACCTCCTCCACCACCACCACCGTCACTTCTATCACCACCTCCCTCATCACCTCCATCACTGTTACCTCTGCTTCCTCTACCATATGGATGCTTCCATGGCCACAGTCATGATTGTCATCATCACCATCGTCAGCTCCGCCACCGTGCCACCACCATTACTAACACTGCACCCACACCGACACCATCTCCATCACACCACCACCATTACCCTCACCGCCTCCACCACCCTAGTACTGCTATCCCCACAACCAGTGTTGCCACCATCAGAATTATCACTATTTTCATCATTACCACTGCCATCATTTCTGCTGTCAACATGCGCTCTCCGTTCCTTCTGCTTCCATGACAACCTTGACCCTTGGTGATACTAATGGGCTGAATGCAACCTGAGAGGAGAGCAGGGCCCAGGAGACCAGTGACATTGTAACTGAAAGTGGGGTCTGGCTTCTTGCTGCTCGAAGAGCTGATAGAGAGGCTAAGTTCATGGAAAAGAAAGGTTGCTTTATTTTGGATGCCAGCAACCTGGGGGGAGGGTGGACTGTCCAGAGACCAACTCCTCCCTAGTGACAATCAGTGAGCTAGAGCTTTGATAGGCTGAGGGAATGGGCCACATTCAGAAAAACAGTACAGTCAGTTCTGACAGTCATCTTGAAATTGGTCATTGGTGGTCGGACCAGCATCATCTTGATTGTTTTAGGTACAGCTAATCTTCGGTTCCAAGGTTGGTTTGTTTCCATTTCTTGAGGCCAGTTCTCAAAATTGTGGCAGCTGATGTCAGGCTTACAGTCTTGTGATCATGTGGTTGACTTCTCCACCTGGTAGGGGTTTCAGTATCTACAAGACAGCTCCTAGGATGGGGCTCAGAGTATTATATATAGCCCTTGAGAAGGAACTGAATGTCCTTGACTGTGCTTACTGACTAAACTTATATTATTTGGTCTTCTTTGACTGTTTTCCTTTGTTTCTGCATGTTTTCACTTCTCTGATTAAGTCTATGCTTTGGCTAAATTTTTCGACCGACAAAAGGCAGGCTGAGAATTTGGGGGGGCAAGGACCATAGGGTCTTGCTCCATTTCACCGTGAGGGGATCTGGAGATTGGAAATACAGGGAAAGGAGCAGTAAAGTCATTAAAGTGAGAGCCTGACTTTGGATGTAGGTAGAATTGATCTCATGAATGAGTCCCTTTTCTGAGTCTTAGTTCCTTATCTGTACAATGGGACAAATAACACCCTCTTTGTTGAGTTGAGTGTTAATTAAATGAGAACATGTGTATTGAGGATCTGTATAGTGGACACTATCGGTTCTTTGCCTTGAATCCCCCTGGATCTCCTTCATGAGTTCTGTGTGTCCAGCCCGGCTTCTGAAGGCTTTCCTCTTAATATGTCAAAGTTGCAAGCTTCTACAGAGGCCCACCTTTGGGCTACTGCAGTAACTTCACTCAGGAATGTTCTCAGAGTGGCCTGTAAGCAGTGGTCAATGAGGCAAGAGTATGGACGCTTTGATTCAAGGCTGATCTAGTTTGGTGGTGTAACTTACCCTCTAGAGCTCCCTGTGGGATCAGGCCACGCTGGGACTTGACCTGTGATTGTATCAGTGCATGGCCTCTTGCCCTTCTCTGTCTGGCTTTCCCCACTTCCTCAGTGGGTTCTCCCAGGATAAAGTTTGTGATGAAATCGCTTGCATAGGAATCATCATCTCAGGGTCGGCTTGTGACTTGCATGGCACATAGCAGGATTTCAATGTGCACTGGTTCCCTTCCCTCCCCTCTCCATTTGTCAGGTTTATTAGTTAATAGAGGGCTTTCCCATAAGTTGTTCTCTGGAAGTGTATGCTAACCCTGAAAATTATTCTACAGTGGGAATTATTATCCCCATTTTACAGACAGAAACAGAGGCTAAAGTCATGGAGATTAAGTGGAAAATGTGAGACATGAACCATATTTTCTGAGAGTCAGTTCTTTCTGCTGTACAAGCCTGCAGAATTTCTGAGCTCAGTGTGGGCTCAAGCCTGGGCCAACATCTGTGAATGGTGATTGTAGGTCAGTTACTAGGAAGAGACATCTAACTCCCATCTTTTTCACTCCCTCTCCTTGAACACCAATAGCATCACCAACACAATGGGACCACCATGGAAGAAGGGATGGCCTGCTGGTTTTAAAGGAAAGCTATGCAGAGAAAAGGTTTCCCAGGTGGCTCAGTGTTAAAGAACCTGTCTGCCAATGCAGGAGACAGGAGATACAGTTTAATCCCTGGGTGGGGAAGATTCCCTGGAGTAGGAAATGGCAGCCCACTCATGTTCAATCTTGCCTGGATAGTCCCATGGACAGAGGAGGCTGGTGGGCTATGAGTTGGATATGATTTAGGGACTAAAAAAAACACGCAGCGACTGTCAGTGTATGGCAAAAACCACGGCAATATTGTAAAGTAATTAGCCTCCAATTAAAATAAATAGATTAATTTAAAAAATGCAGTGAATGGGACCCTGTGCCCCTGCTCACAGGCACTGTAACCTTGGGCGAATTGCTTAACCGCTCTGAGCCCTTGTTTCCCATTTAGTCCTCCCAACCACTCGGGAGGGCTTCCCTGATGGCTCAGGTGGTAAAGAATCCACCTGCAGTGTGAGAGGCCTGGATTCGATTCCTGGGTTGGGAAGATCCCCTGGGGAGGGGAAAGGCTGCCCACTCCAGTATTCTGGCTTGGAGAATTCTATGGACTCTGTAGTCCTTGGTCACAAAGGAACAGACAGGACTGAGTGACTTTCACTTTCAACCACTCGGTGAGGCAGGGGCTATTATCATCCCAATTTTTCAGATGACTAAAAGTGGTAACAGATGTTCTGAGAATGGGAAGATAGATCAGAACAGAGAATCAGTTCCTCTGTCCCCTTCTCCCAGCTTGAGAATCTTCTGAGCTGTGTTCCTGACAAACTAGGCCTGGCTTCAGCTCAAAGACTTCTCCACACCAGGGACCTTGCTCTCTTGCAAAGTGGCCCCTCCCAACTCAGCTCCTTCCCCTCAGAGCCGCTGACTTTTCCATGGTCTCTGCACACTGGGTCAGGTTGAATTTTGGGGGTTGTTTAGAATGACCATGCCTGACAGGGATTTGAAGACAACTTCCTACATCCTCAAGTCTATCCTTTCTCAGGTTTTTCCCAGAGAGGAGGGAGTAGGGCAGCCCCTTACACATCACTGCCACCCCCAGGTCATTCTCCTTTGGACCTGTGCTCACCAGCCCTCTAACAAGGTCACTGCAGTGTGTTGAAACCGCTTATGTGCCTGACTCCTCTATGAGATGTGTTCTTTAATGGTAGGGACCTCATCTTCAGTTCAGTTTAGTCTCTCAGTTGTGTCTGACTTTTTGCAATCCCATGGACTGCAGCACAACAGGCTTCTCTGTCCATCATCAACTCTCAGAGCTTGCTCAAACTCATGTCCATTGAGTCAATGATGCCATCCAACCATCTCATCCTCTGTTGTCCCCTTCTCCTCCTGCCTTCAATCTTTCCCAGCATCAGGGTCTTTTCCAATGAGTCAGTTCTTCACATCAGATGGCCAAAGTATTGGAGCTTCTGCTTCAGCATCCAATGAATATTTAGAACTGATTTCATTTAGGATTGACTAGTTTGATCTTCTTGCAGTCCCAAGGGACTCTCAAGAGTCTTCTCCAACACCACAGTTCAAAAGCATCAATTTGTCGGCACTCAGCTTTCTTTATAGGCCAACTCTCGCATCCATACATGACTACAGGAAAAAACATAGCTTTGACTAGATGGACCTTGGTTGGCAAAATAATGTCTCTGCTTTTTAATATGCTGTCTAGGTTAGTCATAGCTTTTCTTCCAAGGAGCAAGCATCTTTTAATTTCATGGCTGCAGTTACCATCTGCAGTGATTTTGGAGCCCTCCCAAAATAAAGTTTCTCACTGTTTCCATTGTTTCCCCACCTATTTGCCATGAAGTGATGGGACCAGATGCCATGATCTTAGTTTTCTGAATGTTGAGTTGTAAGCCAGCCTTTTCACTCTTCTCATTCACTTTCATCAAGAGGCTCTTAAGTTCTTCGATCTCTGCCATAAAGGTGGTATCATCTGTGTATCTGAGGTTATTGATATTTCTGTGGGCAATCTTGATTCCAGCTCTGTTTCATCCAGCCTGGTATTTTTCATGATATACTCTGCATATAGTTAAATAAGCAGGGTGACAATATACAATCTTGACCTATTCCTTTCCTGATTTGGAACCAGTCTGTTATTCCAAGTCAATTTCTAACTGTTGCTTCCTGATGTGCATACAGATTTCTCAGGAGGGAGATAAGGTGGTCTGGAACACCCATCTCTTGAAGAATTTCCCACAGTTTGTTGTGATCCACGCAGTCGAAGGCTTTGGCATAGTCAATAAAGCAGAAGTAGATGTTTTTCGGGAATGCTCTTGCTTTTTCGATGATTCAGCAGATGATGGCAATTAAATCTCTGGCTCCTCTGCCTTTTCTAAATCCAGCTTGAACATCTGGAAGTTCATGGTTCACATACTGTTGAAGCCTGGCTTGGAGAATTTTTAGCATTACTTTGCTAGCCTGTGAGATGAGCACAATTGTATAGTAGTTTGAACTTTCTTCGGCATTACCCTTTTTTGGGATTGGAATAAAAACTGACCTTTTTCAGTCCCGTGGCTACTGCTGAGTTTTCCAAATTTGCTAACACATTGAGTGCAGCAATTTCATAGCATCATCTTTTTAGGATTTGAAATAACTCAACTGGAATTCCATCACGTCCACTAGCTTTGGTCATAGTGATGAATAGTATGAAAAGGCAAAAAAGATATGACCTCATCTTAATTCTCTTTAAATCTCCAGGGCCCAGCCCTGGGTCTGGCCCAGAGGAAGTCCTCAAGAATAGCATAATACAGTGGCTCTTGGAGTCAGGTGGACTTGCATTCAAGTCCAAGTTCTACTGTCTCTTAGCTGTATAGTCTTAGGCAAAGCACAGTGTTTCTTTGAGCCGCAGGTTCTTCATCTGTGAAATGGATCTAATAGCATCACCTACTACACAGGGCTGTAATGAGGATCAAATGGGATTACAAATGGAGAATGCTAAGTCCTGTACCTATTCTGCAGTGAGAAACATCTGGACCTGAGAAGTGTCCAGCACCTGCTTCCTGGTAGCCAAATAGCTTGAGGATCCTGAGCCTTTCACCTGCCTAGTGCTGTCACTGTTCTCATTCTGCCTGCTGACCCGCAGATGGCTGTCTCCCTGCAGAGTCGCTGGTTTGGAGAGGTCTTGAGGCAGCAGATGCAGCCAGAATGGAGCAGGCCTGAACCCTGACATTGATTGCCGTGGTCTGTCTGGATACACATCTCCAGACTTCAAGGCAAGCGTCTCTGGCCAAACCCACTATGGAGATCCTAAATTGGCACCCTGTGGAGTGAGCTGTCTGATTGTACAAAGGCAGTATTTCTGGTTTTCAAAAGAGCTGCATAATTTAAAATGCATAAGACAAAAAGTGGGATTAAGGCAATCTGATAGACTCTCCAGGCTGGGGTATCAATTATACACACTCAACTCGTAAAGCTTTATTTGTGAGATTTGGAATTTATTATCTGTCTGAAGCACTAATTACCAGGTTTCTCTCTTTCAGTCTTACAGGTCTCTTTTCAAATTTATCTTCTTGTTTTTTCTTTCCCCCCAGTGGGGCCAAATAGCTCCTATTCCTGGAAGGGAAACTGCCTACTTGGAAAGGAACAGAGGGTGATATCTGAGTTTAGCTTGGTCCATTCGGGGCACTTTGGGGAAGCTGGAGAGAGGAGAGGAGGACTCAGATGCATACATTTGAACAAGTGAACTGTTGCCAATTTTACATTTTGTCAGGGTCATGTATGTTTCTCGTTTAAGAGGACAACTACTTCCGTATAGTGTACTTTACTTTTCCTTTCACGCACAACTTTTTGCTTTACCTAGAGCTAATAACTCTCTTGCTCTTTTGCCTGCTTGCCTATCTATCTGAGGATCACTAAATCCAACTCCAGAGTCTTTGCTCCCTGTGCTTTCCCTCAGGCTTTCACGTGCATTACACATGCTATCAATGTCATCGTCCTGAGAGAATGTCCCCCAGACTCTCTGACTGGCGCCTTCAGAACTGGCAGCCCTGTGCCTGGCCACTGCCTCATCCTGGGGCCTTCCCTTATCATCACCCTGGAGATGCACTTCCTGTTTCTCCTGTGTCCATTTCCTGTATTTTCTGTGTCTCTCTATTTTAGTTTACAACTTTGTTTTGTTAGAGCACATCCTCCAATAGCTTTTAAGAAAAAAACACAGAGGAGGCAAATGTTTTGCCTTTCTGAAAACCACACTTGTTGGATATTCAGAGTTGGTTCATTTTTTTCTTTTTTAAAAAATTATTTATTTTTGGTTGTGCTGGCTGAGTCTTTGTCACTGTGCTGGCTTTTCTCTAATTGTGACCAGCAAGGTCTCATCTCTAGTTGTGGTGCGCTAGCTTCTCATTGCTTCTTTCTTTGCCGAGCATGGGTTCTAGGGCATGCAGCCTTCAGCAGTTGCTGCACACGGGCTCGGTAGTTTCGGTTTCTGGGCTGTAGAGCACAGGCTCAAAAGCTGTGGCTCACAGGCTTCGTTGCTCTGCGGCATGTGGGATCTTCCCGGACCAGGGACTGAACATGTGTCTCCTACACTGGCTGACGGATTCTTTACCATTGAGCCACCAGGGAAGCCTGAAGCTCCTTTTTTTCTTAAATGCGAACATTTCACCATTATGTTTTAGAGTGATGTAAAGGAGTCAATGTCATTCTACTCCTCAATTCTGAGTATGTTACCTTCTTTTTTTTTTCTCTCTTGCAAAACCTTGAGAAAGCTTGTGGGCCCTTCTTGTTGCCAGAAGTCTAAAAGTTGACCTTCAGACTGTGCTGAAGGTCTATTTTTATCCATCGTGTTGAGCAGTTAATGGAACTTTTAGTTTACAAACTCATGCCCTCTATTTCTGGGAAATTTTCCCAAATTATTACTTGGATGACTTCCTTCCCTCTGTTTCTCTGGTTTTGTCTTTCTGGAAACTCTTATATATTTTCGACTTCTTGGGTTGAATCTTTAGCTTTGTGTTTTTTCCCTTTGTATTTTTGATCTCCTTTTGGAAATTTTCCTTCAGCTTTAACTTCTAACCATTGTATTGAGTTTCATCACTTTCTTATCTTACATATTTAACTTACAAATTTATTGATGTATAATTGATTTGCAATGTTGTGTTAATTTCTGCTGTATAGCGAAGTGATTTGGTTATACATATATATATATATTTGTTCATATTATTTTCCATTACAGTTTATCATAGGGTATTACATAAAGTTCCCTGTGCTATACAGTAGGATCTTATTGTTTATTCATACATTTAACTTTCAAATTATTCTCCACGCTGCCCCTGAATGATTGTGCTAAAACATAGATTCATCATATTGAAGATTTCCATGGCTTTCTATTGCCTCAAAAAGTCCCTTGTTTTTGGTGACCCGCAGGCCCAGCCTGTTTCTCCAGCCTTATCACATTAAGCCTCTCCCTGTAGTCAAAGCTGCAGCTGCTCCAGCCAACTCATCACACTGCACACATGAAGCACCCTCTTGCCTCTGTGCCTTTGCTCTGTTTCTGCCTAGGATCCTCTTGCTTTGGCTGCTCTCATAGTTGACTATGTCCTACCTTCCCCACTGGATTATGAGGTCCCTGAGGTCAGAGCCAAAGCATGGTCGCATCTATTTGCCCAGTACCTACCAAGCCCCTGGGCTATGGTAAGTAGGTGTTCAATCAATACTCGAAGATTCTTTTTTTTTTTTTAATATTTATTTATTTATTTGACAACATCAGGTTTTAGTTGCCTCATTCGAGTCTTTTGTTCTGGAGAACAAACTCTCTAGTTGTGGTGTACAGGCTCTGGACTGTGCAGACTCAGTAGTTTCAGCACAAGGGCTGAGATGCTCCTCCACACGTGGGCTCTAAGTTCCCCAATCAGGGATTGAACCTGCTTCCCTGCACTGCAAGATATATTTTCCACCCTTGGACCACCTGGGAAGTCCCAATACTTGAAGACTTTTGATAAAAACGTGTGTTTGTTGAGCGTGCTTGCGTGCGTACTCTGTCATGTCTGACTCTTTGTGACTCCATGAACTGTAGCCCGCCAGGTTCCTCTGTCTATGGGATTTCCCAGGCAAGAATACTGGAGGGGGTTGCCATTTCCTCCTCCAGGGTATCTTCCCGACCCAAGGGTCAAATCTGTGTCTCCCAGGGCTCCTGTAATGGCAGGTGGCTTCTTTACCCCTTGGGCCACCTGGAAAGCCTGCCTGTTGAGTGTGCTCATGTGTAAGCCTCTGGACTAGTCTCATGGAAATCCAGGGATGATTTCAGCTCGGTCCTTGCAGTGGGGTGATTACATTAGTGGAGTGAGGGCCCACCAGGGGTGCTCATATCTGTGCATGCAGACTGTGGTCAGTGTACAAGGAGAGGGACATACGGTGTACAAGGACAATTTTTGAGGAAAAAACCCTTCCATCAAATCTAGCTAAATAAAACACCAAAGCCTTCATGAGAGGTGCCGGAGTGTAGCCTCTTTGGACACGCACTTGGGCTTGGGTGCTTCTGCCTGAGCCTCTGCCTCCCTAGGTGGGCCTCGCCCCTTGGTCCTTGCTGCTGCCTCTGATATGTCCTCCTTTCAAGGACAGGCTGAGATCATTTTCCATTTGCTTTAGTGCTGAGCAGCAGGCTGGGTTTTCCCCAAAGCCCTTCTCTGTAAACAGGAACAAATTGGGAGGAGCTAAATTCTCCCAGCTCAGGCTAACCTTGCCATGGTGGGGTCCACACTGTCCACAGGGAACCCTGGTTTAATAGTATTTATCTTCATTTACTGGGTGTGTCCTGTTATCCAGGCACTATGCTAAGTGCTCAGGTATGTGATCTCATCTGTGAGATCAGGACCTCACAGTAGATCTGTGGGCTAGGTGTTGTTGTCATCATTTTACACCTGTGGAAACTGAAGCTCAGAGAGGTTAAGTGATCAGGTCAAGGTCACACAGGCCCAAAAGACAGCCAGGACTCAGGTCTGATGACTCTATTCGTTAACATAGAAAGGAAGAAAAGAGAGAAAGAGGGCACAGAGATTCTCATTTGGAGCTCCTATGGAAGTGCTCCTGGCAGGAGGCACCTCAGGGAACCAGGGTAGAGAGATGAGGCTATGGGGGTCCCATGCATCTTTCATCCCTGGGCCAAGGCAGGACACAGATGTGGCCCTGGGAAATCACCATCTCTTCCTACTGCACAACCTGCATGACATACTGGGGTGAGGGCATTGCTCAGGAGCCAGGATGTGGCCCCCAAAAGTTGCCTCATTTGTGGCTGATGTTGTCAGCCAGGTGCAAAGGCAGAAGAAAGATATAGTTACGCAGCTTGAAGATGGAAGGAGCCTCAGAGACTGTCCAGCCGGATCCCCTTGCCTCACTCCCCAGGGGGAAGTGACCTGCCCAGGGCCACCTGATGAGAGGGGCAGGGACTGGCTCACCCCAGGGATCCTGCCAGGGCACTCAGAGATGCTTCTCTGATCCAGAGCCACCAAGAACACGGCTCAGATTGCCCAGAGAGGACCAAGAACAACCGAAGACAACCGAGATGGGGGTGATTGCCCCTTGTGTTTTTCAGTAAGGGGTGCCACTTGACCACTTTTTGTTCCTAAGAATAACTCTAGCAGCCAAGGAAGATGTGCCCTAGGAGGCCACTGCGGCAGAGACAGTCCTCATTTTGAACCTTCTAAACGGATCCCGGCCTTGTTACTTGCACACTGCTGGGGGCGGGGGCTGGTGGGAGAGGAAATTGGCCCATGGTTATGGAAAGCAGTTATACAGAGAAGTCGAGAGATGCTCACACCCTGTGACTCACAGGTCTATTCCTCAGAGTAGAAGCTGGAAAGTCTCATAGCCTCTCTCACCCCCAGAAGTTATCTGCGCGGAAGGGGATTTACTTTCCTGCAGCTGTGTGGAGGTGATTTTGTTTTTTAAGAAGGGTGGCACTTGGTTGGAACAAGAAGGGAGACCCCTGTCTGGCCTGAAGAATTAGATTTTGGCCCTGATGGGAGAGGGGATGGGGCAGAAGCTGATTGAGAAGTGTTAATAAAAGTTGTGGTGAGACTCAGAGCTCAGGGAGGCTGGCATTGGGGTTAGGTCCAGCACAGTGTCACGGTGGTGCTAGAACTGAATGGCAGAGTGGCATGGGGTCAGGGAACAGTTCCTGAAGCAACCAGTCCCCATCAAGCCAGGCAGAGGGTCCTGTGTGCACAAAGCCTCTTGGATTGGCCCCTGGTCCTCCCAGGGGAGTGGGTCTGGCTTGCTTCCAGGGCGTGTGAGGCACCTGCAGCCTCTCCCAGCAACAGCTGGGGGAGGTTTGTGGAGGGAGGTGGCAACACTTTCAAGTTATGCAGGTGGGAGCTCAGGGCCACCAGAATTTGAATATAAATGCTAATATGGCTACATTTATATGCACAGCTGTCATTAAATAATATTTGATTGAATAATTTTTAATGATTGTCATAGTATTCTATTGTTTGGATATACTGTGGTAAATCTATCTGATCCTTTAATTAAGTTGTTTCTCTTTACAAGTAACTCTGTAATAAATATTTGTGAACATTTGTGACTATCTCCTACGGAGACTTTACTAGAAATAGATTTACTGGGGCAATGGCTTTGCAAAATTTTAAGGCATTTGATACAAAATGCTAAACTGTCCCCTGCAATTGTGTGAATTTATACTCCCACCAGCTGTAAATCAAAGTACCTGTTTTCTCACACTCTTGCCAAGATGAGATATTATTATTTAAAAATATATTTTGCAAATTGAAGGGCCCAAAATTATAGTGTCTCATTTTCATTTCTTTTCCAGAGAAGGTAAACTTTTTCATGTTTACCGAACATTTATTTCTTGGCATAATTTGTTCATCTTTTTTCCCCATCTGAGAATTCATGTTTTTTTTCTAATACAATTTGAAGCATTGTTTATATGTTGAGGATGTAACTATTTTTCTATCATGTGATTTGCATTTTTCCAGTTTGTCTCTTACATTTTTATGTGGTTATTTGCTTTTTACTTTTATTTTGAAATAATATCAAGTTTATAAAAAAATGAAAATACAGTACAAAGACTTTTTTATCCAGACTCATTTGAGGGTAAGTTGTTGACCTGATGCCCATCATCCTTGGGGACTTTAGTGTGTATTTCCTACCAACAAGGACCTTCTCATACATGACCACAATATAACCATCAAAATCAGGAACCTGACCTTGTACTGAAATATGGGTACAGCTATTCTCCAGACATCATTCAACTTTTGCTAATTGTTCCAGTAATGTCATTTGCAGCAGAAGGATGTGGTTCAGAAACATGCACTGCACTTAGTCATGTTTCTTTACTGCCCTCAGTCTGGAATGGTTCCTCAGGCTTTCGTGACCTTGACACTGTCGAAGAAAGAACACAGACCAGTTGTTTTGTTGAATGCCCATCAAAGTGTGTTTTTTCATGTTTTCTCTTGTTTGTTTCATCTTATCCAGATTGGGCAGGCTGCCCTCGTGGCTCAGTGTAAAAGAATTTGCCTGCAGTGCAGGAGATGCAGTAGATTGGGGTTCCATCCTTGAGTCAGAAAGATCCCCTGGAGGAGAACATGGCAACCCACTCCAGTATTCTTGCTGGGAAAACCCTGTGGACAGAGGAGCCAGATGGGCTACAGTCCATAGGGTCGAAAGGAATCAGACATGACTGGGTAACCGAACACATACACACACACACACACACACACGTACATGTCCATATCGGGCAGGACATCAGAAATGATGCTGAGTTCTTCTCATTGCATCCCATCAGCTCACTCATGATCTGGATTGGTCTCATTACAGAGTGAAGCTTTGATCACTTGATTAAAGTGGTGTCTGCCAGCTCTCCCCACTGGGAAATTACCTTTCCCCTTGGAAATTAATATATATTTTACAGGGAGATACTTTGAGACTATGTAAATATCTTATTCCTCTTCAAACTTTCAATTTTTTCATTTGTATATTTTTATCATATTAACTCATAGGTTTATATTATGCAATGAACTATAATCCATTAGTGTCATTATTTATTCTGGTACTTCATTTGTCCTCAGTTTTGCCAGTAGGTGCCCCGTCAAGTGAGCTTCCATGTCTTTTTTGTTTTGTCCCCATCATTCTTTGAGTGCTTCCTTATTTTTTTGGTGAACCAAGATGTTCCTCTTCAGCCTTGGAATCAGCCAGTTCTCTAAGAAACCGTGGCACCTTTTAGTATAGTATTTAGAAGTCAAAATCTGGATCCTAGGTGTGCTCATTAGCATTGCAGTGTCACTTCTCCCAGTTTTTCGTCATGGACATGCAATATAAGCATGCATTCACACATTTATATCTGCATTTATTATATCTTTATATGTTAAAAACATATATGTTCATAAAACCATGACCTTAACATCTCCAATTCCAACCATGCTCCATGGGTACATTATAGCTTTCTCTCTTTCCACTGTTGTAACTGTCTTCTATGTCATGAGAAAATTGGTTCCCATTTCACCATCTGTAATATAGTTCACTGTTTGATCAATACTTGTATGTAATTAATTTCCCATCGCTGTCCCTACCCAGCATACCCTTCCCCCTGCCTCTCAGTGCAGATAACTTTCTCATCTTGTTGAAACTCCAATACTATGTGCTGGCCCACCTGTTCCTTACTATACTCAGGCTGTGATAACCCCTTCTGGGCTGTCCCCTACTCCTCAGATGCTCTCCTCATCCCTTTTGGGCTCCAACATCCCCATTGGGGGCACATTCCATTCTCATGTATGTCCCCTTTGCCCGGTTCAGACTTTGAGATCCCTTATTGCCCCCTGACACCCTATACTTGCCCATCTATGGAATTCTTTCTTAAAAGCATATTAAAAATTTAAATCTATTCAGTCTATTTCATTGCTCTGCCTGCCAGTTTCTTTGCTGATACCACACTGTTTTAATTATTGTAGCTTTAGAACTTGCTTTAATATCTGCAGTGCAAATATCCCTTTACTGATGTTCTTTTTAGAAATTTATAAATGACTTGTAGTAGTTAATTTTTCTTAGAGGAACTTCTAAATTATTGCATTTTCTATTCCCTTTCACCTTTACCTGGGGGGAAAATCCCCTACTTGTACATTCTTCAGCTAAGTAGCAAACCCTTGTTTCACAGATGGCCAGAAGAGGTATAAAGCAGGAGGTATAAAGACACAAATGGTATATTTGCACTCACAATACTGCCTACCTGGTAATTGTAACTTCATAGCAGTCCTGTGACTTTAGGAAGAGGTGGTCATTCCATACACCACAAGTACAGGCTTATAAAGGTTTTGCTCAAGGTCACACAGCAAGTATCAGGATGCAGTTTTTAATTCAGAAAGCTCTCTGGAAAGAGCATCAATCTAGGAATCAGGACTGAACTCTGTGCTTCTAATGGGAAATCTTTGGTCTTGATATGTATGTTTAAATGGAAGCACGACTTTAACTGAGGCTCCAGAAAGACCTTCCTAACAATAAGGGGTATGAGATATTAGAGCAGAAAATAATCTTCCATGAGGGTTTTGAAACAGAGAGCCTGGTTCTAAGGATTGTATCCCTGACACACAGAGCCAGTCCTCCTTTGTTCCTTTAACCCCCCTCCCCCAACCTTGGACTCTGCTGATGGCTGATGCTTTGGCTGGCAGCCACCACTGGCCTCTGCAGTGTTCCCCACCATGGGCCTTCCTGGACCTCAGCATCTTGTAGTGTCTTTGGCCCATTCTCTTCCTCTCAGGCTTGTAGCTGTTTCTCTAGTTAGGCTCAAGTTGGTCCTTCTGTCCTACTTATCCAGATCCTTCAAGCTTGGGCCGTTTCAGCTCTGCAAAAGCACCCTAGGAACAAAGATATACAAATAGAAAAGAAGCAGTTTCCTTTGATGCAGTTATTCCTAGCCTCTAAGACACTGTTCTCTCTCTCTCTCTCTCTCTTTTTTGGTAAATTTCTCTGTCCTAAAGAAACAAGAGGAGACCTGTTTCTTGGTGATGAGAAGAAACATGACTGAATGCCTCTTCTGTGCCAGACGTTTGATAGGTCACAACATATAATCTTCCCAGAAATTCTATGCCCTCTTTATAGATGAGGAGACTGAGGCCACAGGGCTTATGAAATTTGTACTAAGTCATGTGGAATATTAACGGTGAAACCAGGAAAATAAATCAGCTCTACCTGACTCCAAGTCCACAAATGTGGATGTTGGCATCCTATTGTGTGCCAGGCACCATGCTTTTGATCTACAGTTGCCTCTCTATTGCTAAAGATTTGAGCAGATCAATTGAGGACATTTTTGGGTAGGTCTCTATTTTCCTTAGAGCCATTCTCATTTTAAGCACATTGTGTGCAGACTTTCAGAGCCTGATCTCTTGAGCTGGGCATGTTTGGAAAGCAGTAAAATAGTGGATACATAAAGACTATACATGATGGGGTCCTGTGTGTTGGGCCAGTTGAGCCTCATGCGTTTGCTGCTTTCACTTTCCTTTGGCTCTGGAAAGGATGGTTTGGTTTTACAAACGAAGGCTGAGGACATTTGCCAGCTTGCTAACTGCCTTGCCCCCATCAAATGTGTCAGACTCACAGAACATAGCTCCCCAGCTGCAGGCCCACAGTTTTGAGAGTGCCTGAATAGAAAACCACTCATTTCCCTTCGCAGGAGAGGCGCCCAAAGCAGATATTTCAATATATTCCAATTTAGCCAAGGGAAGCTAGAACATGGATGCTGTTGCCAAGGAAACCACCTCCTTCCTCCCCGTGTGCTGTGCATACGTGTATCACTTCATCTCTCCGCTCTCCAAGGTAATATCATAGCCCTGTGCTTGGGGAAGGGTTTTTAAAAAGGCATATAAAACCTCTTAGCATCGAGAAGATTCATTAAATGATCTCACTCCAGAGGAGCTTAAATTATTCCTTTTAGACCCTTTTATGCTGAGGATGGGGAAATGGCTGAGTCAGTGCTATCTCTCATAGCCCAGCTTGGTGTCTTGCTGGAAACAGTTTTCAGACATAAACAAATCAGGGTGCAGGAGCTTAGACAGGGAGAGTGTGTGTGTAATAATAACGAGGCCATCATGTAGCTGTAATGTCACCGGCTGATCCCTCCGAGGAGGTCTACCGAGACCACCTCAATCCACAGGCCTCCTGGGCATGAGGCCATGTCTCATAGGGCAAGCTTCAAAATGCAGACAAGAGAGGGTCTCTGTAGCAAGGCCCCCTGTCAGAAGTCTCCGTGTCAGGAACCACACAGGGCCCTCTTGTGTCTGATCTGTACTCGGGCCCAAGCCAGGGACGGTTTCTGTCCTCACTCCAGGGTCTGGTCTCAGTCTGTCTCTCTCTTCCTGATCACCCTTTTTATCCCCACCTGCTGCAATTCTGTGTGTTCAAATAGCTGCAACTCACCCCCCCCCCCCATGTCTCACAACTGAAAAGGCAAACTGTACTCCGTTCTTGATAATCATCTGGGTGTTCTCTGTGTGGCCCTGATTTCATGCCTTCTTCTCTCAGCCCCTTTCTGGCTCCTGGTAGTCAGCTCCCCTCCTGCCCATTGAGTGAGTAGATTCAATTCGACTTCCTTTGTTCAATTAATGGCACTTGCCAAGGATATTGGCTTATACTAGTGGTTCTCAACTGGGGGCAATCTGTTTCCTCAGGAGACACTGGCAGTGTCTGAAGGTATTTTCAGCTGTTATGTCTGGGAGCAGGTACTACTGGCATGGCGTGGTTTGAGGCCATGGATGCTGCACAGGACAGCCCCCTGGTGTGTCAGTCACTCAGTCATGTCCGACCCTTTTCCATCCCACGGACTGCAGCCCGCCAGGCTCCTCTGTCTAAGGAATTCTCCAGGCAAGAATACTTGAGTGGGTAACCAGTCCCTTCTCCAGGGGTACTTGACCCAGGGATCAAATCCCGTCTCGTGCATTGCAGGTGGGTTCTTTACTGTCTGAGCCACCAGGGAGGCCCAGACAGTTACCATATCCAGCCCCAAATGTCAGTAGTGTGGAGGCTGAGAGACACTGGCTTATACTTATTCTCTTTACTCATTCATTTAATAAATATTTATTGAGTACCTACTATGCACCAGGCTCTGAACCAAGGACCTTGGGACATGAGTTTAATGAGATGGACACACATTTGCTCACTTTCTCACCTAGAGCCAACTAGATGACATTAAACCAATAATTACACAAAAAAATTATTCAAGTACAGTTGGGATCCTGATGCGAGAACAGGCCTGGTTCTCCTGCCCCTTGTCTGAGGCCTGCCTGGTGCCTCAGCCCATCCCGCCCTGGCTCCTGCGGGGTACGGATGTCCGATTCACCCCACAGCTGCTCCGCCATGCCAGGCCACACAGCTTCCTTCCTGGACAAGACATAGGCTTTTGCAGTTTAACTGCATGGTTCCTGATCACTCCAGGCGAACAGTTAGCAGGCCATGAAGAGAACAACCCTGAGATGTCACAGAAGGTCCAGGACTCTGTCATCTTCTGAAGCCCCAGTCCCTGACCTGCCTCTTCTGAGTGACATCTAGGACAGCAAACGGAATAATCCTCCAACTTCGCTCTCTGCTTCCTTTCAGGTGGGACTTGCTGATCCCTACCTCCCAGCCTTCCTCTCACTAGCCCCCTTCTCGGACGGGCTTATTTAATACCAAGAAGTCCTTTGGGGTTAGGAACATAGACTTCAGAACTAGACGACAGGGGTTTGAATCCCACCTTCACCACTTACTAACTGTGTGACCACGGACAAGTTACTTAACCTCCCGGTTGCTCAGTTTGCTTTTTGTTTGGTTGGTTGCTCAGTCGTGCCCCATTCGTTGCTACCCCATGGACTGTAACCCACCAGGCTCCTCTGTCCATGGGATTTCCCAGGCAAGAATACCGGAGTGGGTTGCTATTTCCTTCTCCTGGGGATCTTCCTGAGCTAGGGATCTAAGCTGAGTCTCCTGCATTGGCAGGCAGATTCTTTACCACTTTGTGGTTAGCAGCATGGGCTTTAGCACTAGGTGACCTGGGTTTGAATCCTACCTTCACCACTTACTACTGTGTGACCACAGACAAGTTGCTTAGCCTCTCTGTGCCTCAGATTATTTTTATGTAAAATGGAGATAGTAGTAATGTCTATCTTATAAAATTTTCCGGCAGTTAAATGAGTTAGTGTAGTGGAGTCCCTGATTCACAGTAAGTGCCATTTATGCTTTGCTATCATTATTGCTATTTCCCCAGCATGTTGGCCTGATGATGCAAACACAGCAGAAGTTTCTGGCTCTGCCTCTTGTGGCCATTTGCTTGTCCCCATGGAGCTCAGCCACATCTGAAGAGCCACAGATCTTCCTTTTGCACCACCTGGGAGAGCTGGCTGCTGGAGGGCAATGAGTGCTTGGCCTGGGCATTTTGAGGGTTTCCACAAGTGGGAGGAAGATGACAATGACTGTGGAAGGAGAGGGTTGTCATGGAAATGTACCTAGTCCAGGTTGTTGCAACCTGGGCTCTGGGCTGGCTCCACCTGGATGTGCCTTACACTGGGTTTTGCCTTACCATTTGTTTGGGGAGGCGATGGACAGAGATAGATGTCTTTCTTCCCCACCAGTCTGCTGCTGCCTTTTTCTGTCCAATGTGATGAGCAGCTCGGGCTTCTCCTGTCTCTCAGCCTCTGTGAACGCCACATGAGGTGAGGGGCGCCGAATGACACTGGTGGCAGCTGTTGCCTGCGGGGCTCCCCGTCTGACAGCAGAGTGGGTGGGCGAAGGGGACTGAGGGTTGCAGAACATCTTTGTGGCTGGACTGAGAGGCTTATGTGTGCTGTCTCACTGAACCTCCCAGTAATGCTGAAGAAGCTGGGGCATATTGTCACTGGCTCAGAGTCCCACACCAGGGGATGGCAGTGCCTGAGCTGGTAGCCATGCTTCATCTGCCTTTAAAGCCCGCGCCATGTCTCCCTATGCATAATTGCTCCTGGCCAGTTGGGAAACCTCAGCAATGCCCAAGAAATGCCAACACGAGCTCCCGCTTAGGTGACCACAGTTGGCAGAGGGACTTGGCCAGCTGGAAGGCTGGCCTCTGCCCAAGTGGGCTGGGGCGGGCCCGGGTCATCAACTACAGGGTGGTGGGACTCCAGTGCTCTGGGCTCTGCTGGCTGCCTCCATGACCACCAGGCACCTCCTGGGAGGCCAGTGATGGGTGTGGGGCCCACAGCCCTGCATGGACAGTTCTTTCTGCTCTCTCTTTTTCCTCCTCCACCCACCTGCTAATCTCGCCTCCACACGAAAGCCTCCCCCCACAGTCTCCAGTCCCCTCCCTGATCCCTTCCCTGCATTCGTACTTTATGATGCGGGACTTCGGAGAGGAGACTCATTAGAGTCATTATTACATGCGCAGAAATATGTCTTTCATCCCATTCACATTTCATGTTCCTCCCACTTGATCTCTTGACGCTTTTTATTTCCTGATATTATACGACACACACACACATGCACACACACACACAGTTCTTGTTGGGATTCATTCTTTCTACAGAATTATCATCATTGCTTGCTGTCTGAGGCATGCTCCTTATTGTATATTTATTCATTCCTGAAAAAGATTTTGGGATTGACATTGTCTGATGCTCCTGACTTTGATTGTAGGGGTAGGTAGCATTGTGATAAGAGGAGATGTGAGGACAGAGGACCAAAGTCTAGAGCCTTGTCCTCTGTCCCCTTCCTCCCTAGAGGCCACGTGTCCATCTGTGAAACAGGCAGATCCCATTGCCTAGTCCAGCCCCCACATCTGGCATCAAATGGGCTTTTTTAGGGTGTAAGCACATGGTTTAAACACTGTTTGACTTATGGTAAAAGGGATATTGGGAGGATTCAGAGCCATGCATAGAACCACAGAAAAGGTTGAACATTCAACTCTGATGGGCAGAGCAGGGTAGCCCTGGGGACCTGGAAACTGGGTCCCATGCTGCCTCTTTAGGCTCTGTGATGAGGATGAAAGGAGATCTAAAAGCTGTCAGTGCCTCCCTTCTTAGCTCAAGGTTCCAACTGCAGAGAGAGAGCATGGGATCGGCTCAGCTACCAAGATGAGAAGGAGGTATGTTTTGACTGACAACTGCATTAAGACTCCATCTAATCAGGGCAAGGGGTTCCCCAAAGTAAGAGATTGTTTCCAGAAGGAGGCAGTGGATTCTGAGTATGTAGAACAACAGACACTTATGACACAGTCCCAACAGTGGAGGTAGTATGACCGCTGTGTGAAGAGAGGAAGAAGCAGGTCTTTCTGGCTCTACATCTGTGACCAAGAGATACATTTTTGGAACTCAGAGATTGCCTTCTAATTCGGAATTTGGGGGCTGGCAAACTTTCCCCGGAAAGGGCTAGATAGTAACTATTTTTGGCTTTCTGGGCCATATGGTTTCTGCCACAAGGACTCAATTCTGCCAAGACCTGAAAGCAGCCGGTAGGCAATATGTAAATGAGGTGGTTTTGGCCATGTTTCAATAAAGTTTTATTGAAAAAAGAAACCAAGTAGCATGTCCTGGACATTCAGGTCAAAGTTGTTCTAGTTGGTTGCTTTCATGTCGAGGAGGAGAAGCTCCCTCTCTGATTTAGCAACCCTTGTATTTCTGACTGTGGTTCTTCAACTTGGCTCTGCTTCAGGACACTCCAGGGAGCCTGTCACAAGCTTGTGAGCACCAATGCCAGGGACCTGCTCAGACTTCCAGGTCAGAATCTTCATGGATGGGCCCAGGGCCTGCGTGTTTAACCCATGCCCTAGGTGATTCTGACCTATGTATGCATTGTCATGAACTGGCCTAAGATGTAGTCAGGGAGATAAGATCATCCTTCATGAACCACAGGAGTGACAGATGAGATGGGCTGGGCTTAGCTTAGAGGAGGGAGGCTCCTGAGGGCTGGGGGAGAGCATATGTGTGCAGGGCGGGCTCAAACTGGCCCTGAAGGGAGTCTGAACTGTCAGAACACTAACCTGGCTTTTTCTAGCTGGCAATCTCTTTCCCAATCCTGTACTCTGCTATTAATTAGGAAGGAAGTTTATTAAATGCCAGGTGCTAAACCTGAGACATGCGGTATCCTGCTCTGCAGCAGTGAGGTCTCTGAACAGCTTTGTGTCCTCATCCTGAAGGGGCCACACCTGTAGCCAGCCTCACTCCTCTGTCTTCTTTCAAGTCTCCTCCTCCCCTTTCATTCGTGCTCTTCTCCCTGAAGACCTGGTTTCTCACAACACTGTTTCTCCTTTGCCCTGGAAAACAGCCACCCATGGCTCTTTCTGATTGTGACCATGTTCTGTCAAATTCAGCTTCTTCTTGCCATAATCGTTAATAGGATTAGGAGCCTGGGGGAGTTGTTCTCTCCCATCTTGCTCCTCTTTCCATGTTTTCTTCCCCACCAAATACCATCCCCTAAAACCTTTGGGGTCTCTTCTGTTGAGGGGGAGAGTGCCCTCTGTAGGTGCTAGCAAAGCTGCTTCAGTCATAAGGAGGGGAATGGGTTATTGCTCCTTGGGTATGGTCTGGACCTAGATGGCCTCTGATCCTCACCTCCTACCCTTGGATCCATACATGGAGCTCTGCTCATTACAGTAGAAAATATTGATGGCTGGCTCAGTAATCAAGTCCTTCTTCAGGCAATAGAGCACACTTTTCCCTGGGAATCCACTCCATCTTCATTCTGAGTCCATGTGGATGGGGTGTGATAACTCCAGAGTGTGCATGTGACTCAGGCCTGGTGCATCAGTGCCTCTGACTCCCCCAGGTACTCTCAGTGGTCCAGGGCAAAGTTAGTTCAATGCTGGGACTCTTGAAGGGTTTTGGAGAGGAGAGCTCTCTCTTTCAGAATTTGGGATTGTGATACTGTCAACCCAGAGCTTTTGGACTCCCACTTGTGGAGAGAGTGTGCCTGAGAGTGAACGTAGCACAGAGGAAAACAAAGCCAAGAGACAGACCAGAGAGAGAACCAAAGAGCAAGGAGCAAACACAGGTCCAGAAGGTGTGGGTCAAGCTTCTGGATCCAGCCAGACCTGAAGCCAGAACACTGCTTGTAGACTTTTCTGCTGTCTGAGCCTCATATTCATTCGCTTTTTGGATTTAGCTGATTTATGTTGAAACTCAGGGTCTTGACTGATAGTTTACTTGATAGTGGCAGGGTGGGTCACTCAACCGGGATGTCTAAGCTGCAGGCCAACAAGTCAGTTGTGAGGCCACCCAGGGTAGGTGTCAGAGCCAAGGCCACATGGCTTCCTCCTGGGAAAGGCTGAGTTTGGTGGGAGTGGAGATGGCCAGTGGGGAGAGGCTGGAGCCATGCTGAGGAGAGTGAGGAGGCCAGGTTTCTGGCTTGGAGACCTGGTGGATGGAGAGATACAGAGGAGATGGAGGGCAGGAGGGTGTTCAGGTCACTGGGTGGTGGTGAGGAGGGCTGAGCTGCCCCCAGGCCAGCCTGGACAGGCTGGCGGGCTACAGTTCATGTGGTCACAAAGAGTTGGACATGATTGAAGTGACTTAGCTCACACACACAAAATGCCTTGCAGGTTTTGATGAAATTAACCATGCAGTACTAGACACTCAAGAAGGAAAAATGAGCTCTCTGTCTGGAAGTTGTGAACAGAGAGGGAAAGGACATGCCAGCAATTGCCCCTCCTCTGAATTGTCCACCTCTGGGCCCACAGTTGGGTGTTGTACCATCTGAGTTTTTCAACCCACAAGGGTATGACTTATGGTAGAGGTGATTTCCGTGATCCTCTGTGCATCAGGATTTGGCTGGGATGACTCCCATTTACAGTGATGTGATTTTCTGGAACTGCAGAGATTGCGAGTTGTCTCTCAGAAGCATTTCTGAGTGACAGGGGCTGGGCACAGAAGCAGCACCCCTACTCCCGTGCTCCAGAGCAGCAAGTCCTCTGCAGGTCCCTCTCCTGAGACTGAGGGTGGTGTCGCTCATCCCGTCCCTCCTAGGAGCTAAGTGGAGAGGCAAAGTTCTGTTCACTATGGGCTCTGATACTTTATGTGACTTAGAAGCTCACAAGTATGGAGACTGTAGAAAGAAGAACTTTCTTGGGCTAGGCTCTGTTGACCTGGACAAAATCATCTCAACTGGCTCACATTTTGAGCCAACACACACTCACTATAGAACCATGGATATCGTCAGTATTGCTTCACTTCTATTGCTTGTTTCCCTCCACAAACCTCTGCTCTCACCTCCATCTCCCTCTCTTTTTGCAGTTAACCCCAGGTTTTGCTCTTCAGAAAAACTAGATGATGTCAAGTGGCAATGCCAATTAAATTTTAAGACACTGTCCACCATCCTGTCTTTATTCTCCAGACATCTGTTTAACCTTGGCTAATGCCACCACTTGCTGCTGCTTAAGGGCCCCTGTTGCTCTGTCTTCATGCTCTCCTTTACTGAACTATTCTATCAGCATTTAGGCATGTTTGTGTCTTGTCTTCTTCTCCTGGTCTTCATTCACAGACACATTTATTGAGAGAATAGTCTACCCTCCATACATGTGTGCTTTTCATGCAGGCTCAGGAATCTGCATTTTACACACCCTCCTGATCATCAGATGCATGAGGTCTTTGGACTACATTTTGCAAATTCTTGCCTTAATTGTTGATGTTCCTTGGCTTGAGTCTTTTCACTCTTCACCATCCACATTTCTTTTGAAATCTCATCTGGTCGAGGCGTCATCCACCACCTGCAATCTACTTTCTATCTCCAGCTTGCTTAGTCATGGTTCTTGAGTTTCAGAACTGCATTATCCAACTAACTCCGTGAGGATTTTCCAAAGACACTGAAATGTTCAGAGCAGGACCTCTCATCTTCTCCAAGCCTCCTTGTCCCATGCTCCCCAGCCCTGTCTCTAACACCATTAACCACCTACTTACCCAAGTGAGAAACCTCAGCTCCCCCTTTCTCACTGCCCCTTGCCAAATTTCCAGTTCCCATGTCCTGTCCATGCTAACTCTTGAACAAGTCTTAAATTCACCAGTTGTTCTCCATTCCCATTGCCAGGACCTATCCAGGGCTCCGTGCTTTTTATCCTGGGTGAGCCCCCACCTGGGTCTCAGCTTCCAAGCTTGCCTTGTCCTAGGCAGGTTCTACACTGACCTAGGGGCCTCTCCAGAGTTTGAGTCTGACCTTGTCACTTCCCTACATTCAGGCCTTCGGTAGCATCTTGCTGCCTCTGTTTGGACAAAATATCACCTTAATCTGGCATAGAAAGCCTTTCATGGCTCCTCTCCTGTCCCAGGTGTTCATTCATCAGCAAGATCAAGGAGTCACTTCTCAAGGCTGGCACAGTCCCGGGGCTGGCCAGAAAATTCAAAAGATTATGTTCAAGTTTAGCAAGTTTCTGTCCTTGAGGCAAAATACAGTGGCTCAGACTAAAAAGTCAGCTTCCTAAGAATCAGAGCTCTTATCCAGTATTAAGCTTTACTAATATTTACAAGGGCTTCCCAGGTTGTGCTAGCGGTAAAGATAGCCTGCTAAATCAGGAGATGTACGAGACACAGGTTCAGTCCCTGGGTTGGGAAGATCCCCTGGAGGAGGGCATGGCAACCCATTCTAGTATTCTTGCCTGGAGAATCCCCATGGACAAAGAAGCCTGGTGGGCTACAGTCTATAGGGTCGCAAAGAGTCTGACATGAGTGAAGTGACTTAGCATGCACACCAATAACTGCAAGGATCAAAATAATTGTGAGGCAACAGGTAAAGCATGAGGTCTAAGACTACCAGTATTGCTCTGGAAGACCATTTTTTTTTCTTTTTTTTGCCTCATTCAGATTATCAGAAGAGGTGTCTCTGTGACCCATGCGAGCCATCCCTTACTATAAAGGGAGCTATCTTGGTCATGCAATATCTCCATTTTATCCTCTGATAGTTACATAGTTTGCACATTTCCCAGGGAGCCCTACCCCATAAATCCATAGGGTCCAGGTTTGTTTACCATAAGCAGTGCTGGACAGATATGGTACATCTTGCTAAAAGCATTCCATAGATAAGAACACTTCTGCTAGCCAATATCATTAGTGTGTTTGCCAGGGGCTCTGACATTAGTGATTATGAGGCAATTTGACCGGGTCATCTTTCTTTCTTCCCCAGTCTAGGTAGAGAATGGCCTGTAGCTAACCCTTTCCTCCCCAGACCTGCTCTGGCTACCCCTCCCACGTCTATATTCCCAGAGCTCTGTCCTTGACCTTCTTCTGTGACCACGGGCCATGGAAAACCTCCTCCATGCCTGTGGCTTCCTTTCTCTAAACATAGGTTCCCAAATCCATACATATCTTGCACCCTTGACCCTCAGACCCACACATTCCACTGCCTACCAGACCCGAACACCTTGGTGTCCTCCAGGCCCTCAAACTACATGCCCCTTGCTGACCCCTTGCTGCCTCTCCAAGTCCATTCCTCTCGCATTGGCCCCTCTCTGGACAATAGCGCCCACATTCACCCAGTTGCCCCCCTAAACCTGAAGTCATCCTGGGCCTCCTACTTTCTGGCCCTTTGACTTAAGGTAAGACAGAAAGGATAACCTCACCAAGCCTCAGTTTCAGTTTATGTGTGAAATGGGCATAATAGCAATATCTGCTTCACAAAGCTGTTGCAGGATTCAGTGAGATGGTGATGATTAGATGACATGGGCTTATCACAGCAGCTGGCAAGTGCTCAGAGACTGGCAGCAAGCTTCTCTGACTCCTCTTCTCTGCCATTCCCCAAGGCTGCTCAAGACCACACACTCTGGGTGCTACCTTCTCAGGGTCCCTACTCTGTGTTCACCACCCTCTCCTCTGCGCTCCCATCTCTGCCTCCGCCTATGGTAATAGTCTTGGACCTGATCTGGCCTCCTCTCTTTGGCCCCTCTAATATCCCCTCTACTCTACCTCCAGAAGAACTCTCCTCAGTTACACATCTGACCTGACACTGTCTTGGAAGTCTGTCTGTTGCCCCTTGGGATAAATTCCAGTCTCCTTAGAGTGGCTTTGGAGGTTGAATCCGATGTGGCTGCCACCCATCTGCTGTGACTCACCTCCTCCAATGTTAACCACTGGACACACCAAACTTTCAATTTCTCTGACCTTCAGGATTTGGCCAATGCCTCCCTTTACCTGGAAGACTTCTCCCTTCTCCATCTCCACCTGAGGACCCT
Source organism: Antilocapra americana (assembly GCA_007570785.1). Classification (NCBI taxonomy): domain Eukaryota; kingdom Metazoa; phylum Chordata; class Mammalia; order Artiodactyla; family Antilocapridae; genus Antilocapra; species Antilocapra americana. The sequence goes on from ML662446.1 coordinate 6,738,924, forward strand.
CTGACCATCTCCTGCACAATGGTGACTGCCAGGTCCCATACTGGGACTTCTTGTGGGTCGGTGGGCATCAGGAGGGCAGGGAGTGTGGCTGGTTCATGTCGTATCTCCAGCACTGAGAACATCGGTCAGCAGGGCAGGTTTCCAACACTAAATGAAAGCAGTTGTTAAATGGGGGGAAGGGTGAGGAGTGAGAAGGAGGGAGGACCTCTTGAGTCAGGGGTTTCTGGTTTGCATGGAGTTGAGATGGGTGATATTAAGGGAGGTCGAATTGTATTGGAGTTTTTGTGTTTGTATTAATGGACCAGGAAGGCCCAGGTGAGTTTGGCAGTTGGTCGCCAGAGACCTGGCCACTAGTCAGGCCTTGGAAGCAGACCTAGCCTCCTTGCCCCCGCCCTATGGGGGTGCTGAAGAGTAGGTTCATTTTTCATAAGGTTTCTTCCGTCCAACATTGCTTTGCCATTGATCTGCTAATCCTGCAGAGGACTAGAGCTGGGACCCATGAGGCCAGTCCATTTTGCTCCTGTTTCATGTGGCTCGTCTCTAAGGGCCTCTGGGGAGGGACAGTTTGGTCTGGGAGTGGGGGTGTCATTTCCAATGGTCTGCAGGAAGCAATCACCAACACCCAGGAACTCCCTCTGGGTGGCTTCAGGGGAAGGAGGGGCAGCAAAAAGTCACCCCTGTGTGCATTTGTGTGTGCTAAGTCACTTCAGTTGTGTCCAACTCTTTGCGATGCTAACGGACCCTTGATCAGCTCTGAACTAAAGGGTGTGGGCAACAAGCATTCAGGATAGAGTAGAACTTTATTTCCTTGACCTGAACTTGACATGTGGACTCTCCCAAGTCTTTGTAGGAGTGTCCCCGTCATGCCTCCCTCCTCTCCTCCTATTCCTGTGTTCTGTGGATTCTGCTGTCTCTTCTGTCTCCCAACTGTGGTGCCTTCCTCTCTGCCCATTTGCTGCTTTTCTCTGTGGAGGGAGGGCTGGGCCCTGCTCTGAGGAGGGCTGAGGGGGAGAGGAGCAGGGAGAGAAGGCTGTGGAGGAACGGAGGCTCTCACCCCAGGCTGGGGCTGGTTTCCTCCAAACCAACAGCAATCAAACATGCCTCACCACTGTGAGAATTAATTCCCTTCTCAAGCTCCCCTTCTGATAGATGAGAAATGTATGTGCCTCCTATTAACATGAGCGTGACCCCATTTCTTGTGAAATGACAACCCTGGTCTGATTATGCTCAGGAATCATCCCCACCTGCCCGCCCCAGGCTGCGTGACAAAAGCTCCCTCGTCCTAACTGACAAATGAACGTCGCGCATCCAAACCTTCCGGGTGATCTGCAGACAACGCCTGCTTCGTCTCAGTCATAGGATGGGATCAGCAAGACTGTCTGGTTTCCCTCTCCGTGTGCCCAGCAGCACTGGAAGTGAGAGAGGGAGCTGCTCACGGGCTTGGCTGGAGGAGCCTGAGGCTGGGAGCAGCGTGGCCTGGTCCAGCCTGTGTGCTGGCTGTGTTTGCGATTGAGTCCCTGGAGGCTCAGACAGTAAAGAATCTGCCAGCAAGACGAGATACCTGGGTTTGATCCCTGGGTTGGGAAGATTCCCTGGAGAAAGAAATGGCAACCCACTCCAGTGTTCTTGCCTGGAGAATCCCATGGACAGAGGAGCCTGGCAGGGGTTGCAAAGAGTTGGAGATGATTGAGCAATTAACCCTTCTCTTCTCTGACAGCAGCTGGCTCATTAGACCTGGAAGGGCTTTTGAATCTGATACTTGATGATTCCAGGCTATCACTGAGTACAGCTTTAGAACCTCATAAAAACTGGGCTCCTATTTGCAGTGTTGGAGGAAGGGTCTAGAAAGTTCTCTAGGAGACCAAGTTAAGAAAGCAGCTCAGTGTTTGGATAAAGGCCCTCCCTCATGATACGACACTACTCAAGGCACCAGAAGAGCTTCTCTCCCTGGCAACTCAAAGTCCAGCATGGCCTGTGTGTTTAGCAGGAGGCAGCACACTGGTAAGGACAGGGCATTCATTCCTTTGTTCACACTCGCTCATCCATCAGATATTTGTTGAGTTTCACCTGAGATCAGGCAGCGTGGGAGAGTGGAAGGAGGTCTGCCGTCAGTCGAAGCTCTGTTTGCCCTCAGTTCATCCTCTTACTTGAGTGTCACGCGGATACCCGGCTGCTGGCCGCTGGGCTGTGGCCATGCGCCTGCCTGTCCTGGGCTGCCCACGTGACGATGAGTGGAGATGATGCTCCTGGCAGGGAGTGGGCCTCCCCACACACCATCCCCTTCTCCGTCCTCTGTATGCGCTGTCCTAAGTGCCCTTGGCCCCTGGGCGGGGTAGCCAGATGCGTGTCCACAAATAGCTTTGCTACAGAGAGGGACCAGTGCGCCGCAGTCAGAGGAGTGAGAAGCCTGACTGGAAGCTGTTTTAGGGGATGGCGCTGAGTTGAGCCTGGAGTGAGCCGGCATTTGGAAGAGAAGGGGTGAAGGTCATTGCAGGGGCAGGGAACAGCTTGAGTGAATGCACAGATACGTAGGGCTTGGGAGGAATGAGGAGGAGGAGAAGGAAGCCTGTGTGGGGGGCATGTGAGGGCAAGCATGCTGGGCAGGATGGTGCTTCTGTGCAGGCTCTGGGGGAGGGTTGTTCGGACCACTCTCTTATGAGAGCTGGGGGTGCCCTACTTTAGGGTCTTCACGTACAGAACAGCAATCTGGGGTGATAGTTCCTTCTCCTTTACTCTCCAGGACTGGCTACTGTTAACACAGGTCTCTGTTTCCTATTATTTTACTTTTGCTGAACTCTTCAGTAGGGGGAAAGCTGCCATTTACTTGGTCTTGAAATAATTTGCTCTATCTTTCTTCTTGCAAAATAAGAAAAAATTCTGCCGTTTGGCTCCTCTGCCCTCTTGTTCTCTGGAGCATACCCTCTGCCTTGCCCACACTGATGAGCACTTTGTGTTGGCTCCCTGTACTAGATTTCTAGCTCTGTGAGGGCAAGGACCCACTGTTTGGTTTGCTCCTGTACCCCCAGCCTTGTGAGAACTGTTGTCACCATTAGGCTTTCAGTACATATTTGAAGAATCAGTAAATGAATGGCAGTTGGGTTGGTGATTCTTGGATCCCTTGACATGGGGCAGGTTGATGTGGTAAGATTGAATCAGCCGAGCCCAAATTCATTTGAGACGTCGTGATGCTCTTGGGAGAGTGGTGAATATTATAGGATGCTCAAAGAATGATTCTGAAATTATGCTGAGGGCTACACTGTCAGGCTGGCTTCTCTCATCTCTCCCAGTGGCCCTGGCTTGTTGCGGGGTGCTGATCACTATGGTGATGGCATGACTGAAGTGAGCAGCAACGATAAAATGCCACCAAGGGAGAAGGGGTGTTTGACTGACCCATAGCCTTAGTTCAAATGAAGTCCTTTGAAATAGCATCGAGGAGGGATTGTATCCTTTCCCCAAGGTGCTGGCAGATATCACGATGTCAGTAGCATTTCCTGATCTTCAGTGAGCAGACAGACTGGTTTCTGTCTTCTCTCTGTTACTCAGCTCCCCATGGCCCCAGGGATAGTACAGGAAGGAGAGTCCTGATCGAACATGTAGCAGAACATCAGTGGTTATGAATGGACATCCACTATTTGAGCCTGATTCCTGCCCCGCCATGCCTGTGGGCACTCTCAGGGAACTGCCCTGCCCACCTCCCCCCAGAAGCCAGGCCTGGAGTGGGTGCTAGGTAGGAAGGCACCGACGGTGATGCAGCTGATATGGATGGGACCAGGTAGAGGCCACATAGGGAAACAGGAAGGGGGCAGCAGGAGGGGCTGGGGTTGGGGTGGGGACAGCATAGGGCAGTCTTTAGGTGTGAGGTCACTCCTGAATGTGATTCCAAAGACTCAATTTAGAACAGGATTGAAAAGGTCCCTAAGTAGTGAGATTACTCCCAGAGTGGGGGAAGGAGAGAATTTTAGGCACGGAGAGCAACAAGCGTAAAGACGTGTGTGTGTGTGTATGTGTGTGACAGAGAAAGATATATCCTACAGGCAGTTTCCTGAAGGGTGATCTGAGACAGAAGGGTGGCAAAGGAGAGGGCTGGGGAGGGAGGTGAGGACGGCACTGTGAACTCCTCGAATCCCCTGGACATGGCGGGAAAGGTAAGGGAGTGACATGAACAACTCTGTGTCAGAAAAGCCAGTCTGGGTAGCACATAAAGGCTAGATTAGGGGGTGAGTTGGGATGCAGGAGCATTGTTAGGAGGCTGTTGGAGGAACCCACGAGAGGGAATGGCAGGAGCCTAATCAAGGCTGTGGGACTGAGGACAGGACGGGGCACGGGTAGACTGGCCAGAGCCTGGATACTGACTAGGGTGTGAGGAGGAGCCCTAGGGAGAGAAGTGAGTCTCAGAGCCCTCGCCACCTGCCCCCCATCCAGGGGTGTGGTCTGCCAGATGGTGGGGGTGCTACTGAGTGGTATTACTCACCAGGACAGAGGCCCCTGGAGTAAAACATCATCCTCTGGCCAGGGAATAGGATGCTCATGCCCCTGGATAGATTTGAGGTGAATTTATGCATTGTAGAGTACGTGTCCCCCTCTGACCCTTATCCAGGCTCACCTGGGAAAGGCTGGCTCCTGACTCCTGCTCCTCCCTTTTTTCCTTCCTCCCTGGCATATTCTTTTAATCTCCTCCCTTCTCTTATCTCAGACTTCTTAGGTTAGTGTGGGGAAGAGGAGCCGTGGAATAACACCCAGTGGTGGAAAGGTTATTCGCCCAGGATTATAATCGTGGTGCCTCCTTGTGTCTCTTACAGGGGAAGACAGCAGACTCGATGGCTTAGCTAAAGCAAGCCTGGTACTTCCCTCAAGCAGCCTGTGGACTGCAGATTCCTGCCAAGCCCTCCAGAGTCAGCCCAAGGTCTCTTCCCCTAGGTCTGTCTGCTCTCAGCATTTTCTCCAAAAAGGTAAGACCCTTGTTGGCTGAGCCTGTGATTGAGAGCAAAGTGCAGTCAACACGGAGTCCCTGCTTTCAGGGGCTGACAGTCAGCTGTTGAGTCACTGCATCCTATCTGCCTGCCTCACCTACACCAGGATCTCTCCTGGCGGTCCTGGGCTGTGGCTGTGCCCTCACCAATGGTATGGAAGGTGGAGGCCCTGGTTTAGGTGACCTTTCTCTGAGTGCCTCTTCTGTGCAAGCCTCTGGACTCCGTACTTGCAATGTGCCACAGACCACCCAGAGGCTTAGGGACCTCAGCCATTTCTTTGGCACTTTGGCCACTGGAGTTTGGAGGAGGGGACCACTGACCTTTGGAGGAGGGGACCACTGACCTTTGGAGGAGGGGACACTAACTCTGTGTGTCTGTATCAACGGAGTGGGGAAGGTCACAGAAAGCTTCTTGCTAATTTCTTGGTTGCTTCAACAGCCCCTGTTTGGCTTCACAGCTCTTCCATCACATGTGGAAGTAATTCTCTATGTTAAATTCCTTCTGTTTGAAATACCAAGCGTCCTCTGGTCTTTCCAACTGGATGCTGACTGCTACAGGTGTTTGAGGAGAGTGAAGAGGTAGAGAGTGAGATGGTAAGCTATAGAGACTGGGGGTGGTGGTTTAGTTGCTAAGTCGTGTCTAACTGTTAAAACCCCATGGACTGTAGCCTGACAGGCTCCTCTGTCCATGGGATTTCCCAGGCCAGAATATTGGACTGGGTTGCTATTTCCTTTTCTAGGGGATCTTCCCGACCTTGGGATCAAGCTCGTGTCTCCTGCATTGCAGGTGGATTCTTTACCACTAAGCCACCAGGGAAGCCCATATTGTACAGATTAAATATCCCCCAACGATGTCTTATGTCATACAGAGTAAATACCCCCCCAAAGAGCTATCAGGCTTCATTGATAGCTCAGTTGGTAAAGAATCTGCCTGCAATTCAGGAGACCCTGGTTTGATTCCTGAGACGGGAAGATCCCTTGGAGAAGGGAACAGCTACCCACTCCAGTATTCTGGCCAGGATAATTCCACGGACTGTATAGCCCATGGGGTTGCAAAGAGTCGGACATGACTGAGTGACTTTCACTTTCAAAGGTGTCCACATCCTAGTCTCTGGAACCTATCTATGACTATGTTACTTCATCTAGCAAAAGTGACTCTATTATCCAGGATTATTCTGGAAATTATTTTGGTTTATATGAGTGGGTCCTATGTAAATACAAAGGTCTTTATAAGAGAGGGGCAGAAGAAGAGTCAGACAGGGAGATGTGGTGATGGAAGCAGAGGTTGTAGTAATTGGATTGCTGGCTTCAATAAGAAGGAAAAGCCATGAACCAAGGAATGCAGGCGCCTCTAGATGCTGGACAAGGCAAGAGGACAGATTCTCCCCTAGAGCCTCCAGAAAGAATGTAGCCCCATCAACACCTTGACTTTAACCCAGTGAAAATCATTTTAGACTTTTGACCTCTAGAACTGCAAGCTAGCAGATCTATGTTGCGTTAAGCCAGTAAGTATGTGGTACTTTGTTATAGCGGCCATAGGAAACTAGTGTAGAGGGCCAGAGTTCAAGATGCTGTGAATTATGCAAGGGAGTTGGATCTTGTTCTATAGGGCTGAAGGCTTATCGCTGCTCAGGAGCCCACGTGTGCTAGGTGTATGAGCTCTGAAGTCAGATTGCCTGGGTTTGGAACACCCTCCTTGCCAAAGACCAGCTTTGTTAGGCAGGTGTTTTAAATTCTCAAACCTTCAGTACTTCCATCTCTAAAGTGGTGCCATAGCATTTCTTGCCTCACAGACACATAAGGCTTAGGTGAAAAGATGTGTGTAGGGTGTTTGGCACAGCACTGGTCAGAAAAGCGACGGTTACTCTCACTTGCTTTGCAACTTTGGACAAGACCATGTTTCGTCTGGAGCCTTGATCCCTACATCTGCCAAGAGGAGGTGATAGTAGGACTCTAGCCTCCCAGCCTCCCCAGCCTGCAGAAAAAAAAGGATTTTATGAGATAACAGTTTGGAGAGGGATGTTACCTCTGTGCGCCCCTGCTGGCCTGGCTGAGGCGCTCTACCTGTGGAGCAGGTGCCAGCTGACCTGCCCAGTCAATCCGCTCTGCCCCCATTCTACAGGCATGCCTGCGTTCCCGTGCCCCTTAAGGGCTGTCCTGGTTTCTGCTCCCCTGCACTATGCTCCAGGCATAAGCTATTTTAGTTACAAGTTCCTTACAATGCTACACCTTCCCTACCCATGCGACCGACCTCCCCAGGTCCAGCTGCCAAGTATTGATTTCCCCTTTAAATATTACAGAAGCCCAGGAGCATGTATGGATTAATTGATGAGGCTAGGCTTGTACCTGCACACTTCATTAACAGCTGCTACTAATTAGTGGAGGAGTCATTAAGAGACCTGCTGGGGTTTTGAGGATAATAGTTTTACTTTTTTTTCCATGATTCCTGAGAACACAATAAATTGGGGAGTGAAAGTCCATCGTCTCACGTTAGGATGGAAATCATGGGGTGGCCTATGCTCAGGCTTGCCCCTAAGAACACAACAGAAACTAGAGAATCACCACAGTGGGGCCAGAGTCGGCAGGGCCTTAGAGTCATCTGGTCTCATATATGACTGCTGTGGCTGGGAGAGGGGTGTCACCATCAGGGTCACACAGAGACAGGGAGGCAGAGCTGGGACAGGCAGCTGGGGCTGCCAGTTTTGCTCCAGGCCAGGTCTCTGTTTACTAAAGGGGGACTCTGCTGCATGCGTTACTGCTTTATGGGGGAGGTCGGACCATGCCCATAATCATGTCCCCTGTCGACCCCTACCCCTAAACCTGATGCACTCTCCCCACATTGGTGCTGCTTTTCCTTTCCCAATCCTGTGATATTTTGTCCACATCATCCCACCTTCCATCTCCTTGCTCCTGGAACCCCTGTCTCTGTCTTTGGCAAGCTTATCTCCAAATGGGCACGGCTGGGCAATTGGCAATGCAGTGGCCCCTCTGGGTTATCCATGCTGGTGGAAATATACACTGAGTGGAATTAAGCCTGAAGTACGTGCACTTGGACAACTTCTTGACCCTCTTGGAATGTCCTCCTCGCTGGATGAAGTGGGCTAATGTGTGTACAGGGCCGAGCACAGGCTGGGCATAGCGTGAGTGAGTGAGTCCTTAGTAGATGGTGGCCATGTACTCAGGGCTCCTTAGGAAAGTGCGCCTGTGGCCCAGTTATGCTTTCCTCAAGCTGACTTGAATCACTCACTGAGAACACATTGAGGAGTTTTACAGCAATGAATAAAGTTTTGACTTACTATTTTCTTCTTGTTTAAGAGATAATGTTAATGATAATCCCAATCACTTACCTTCCCTCTAAGCTTACTCTGTGTCAGGGGGTACTGTTCTAAGTGCTTTACGTGGATTAATTTATTTTTATCATCTTGACAACCCTATGAGGCAGGTGATTTAATTACGGTTCCTATTTTATAGAGGTGAAAATGAATGTACTAAACTGGCCTCTGGTCACACAAGAAGGAGGTGGGGTTGAACCCAGCACTCTAGCCCTGAGCCCAAGTTCTTAGTTGTGGAGCTTCTCAGCTCCTTAGAGGGGTTGATTTCCTGGCTAAGAGAAACCCCTGTCTCCCAGCGCATGCTGCGTGGGTGGCAGCTGTGTTTATGTCATGTTTCTGCATCCTCCAGACTTCAGCTGATAGATCCAAGGTGGGCACTTGAAGCAGAGGCTTCCCCACACTCTATGCTTTGGGTATTCTGACTCAAAAGCCTAAGATGGGCCAATCTGACTCATAACTGGCAAAGGCATCAGGAAGAGGCTGAGCCTTTTGTGGGGGAAGAGCTGATGAGCTAGATCATGGTCACCAGCTGTGAGTGGCTGGAGGGAGCTGGCTGGCCAAGAAGGAGAGCAGAGAAGTGCGTGAATACTCCTGGTCTTGGAAGCATGCATCACAATTGCTGGTTCCTATGGGGCCTAGCTGCTCTTGGCCTTCTGTTTGGGGATCCTGATGAGAATCTGCTTTATATTGAACTAGTTTCTCTCCTTGAGTTGCTCTCATTTAGCTAGTGCCCCTCTTCCTTGTAAACAAGAGAACTCTAATAGGAACAATACTCTTATCAGGTTTATAGGGCTCTGCTGATTCACGGAGGGGCACGACCCCATCTATGGTGTGCATCTCCTCCTGTACAAGAACAGTATCCTAAAATGACACGACTGGGACTTGTAAGTGAAGGCTCTGGAGACAGTGCCCAGCTGCAGATTAACATCCATACTACTCAGGGTGAGGATGTGCTGCTCTGTCATAATAATGCAATGGCACAGAGAGGATTGAAGTTCCTGTCTTTCTCACCTTATGATTTAAGGTAAACAGCCAGGTTGGCAGTGCAGTTCTGACTTTCAGTCATTCAGGGACTGGGGTCCTCTGAGCTATTGTCCCTCCATCCCTGTGAGCCTTCTGGTGGTCTCCGTGATGGGGACTGCCATGCCTGGCGCCAGCCAGAGGTGGAAGTGAGCATGGAGGGGCACCCCTGCTATCTTCCAGTACTTTCAGTCCACTTCTGCTGGTGAGAACTTAGCACGTGTTGCACCTGCCTGCAAGGGAGGCTGGGAAAAGAAATCTTGATCTGGAGTCATCAAACGTTTTCTGTAAGGGCCAGATAGGAAATATTTTCAGCTTTGTGGGCTGTTTGCTCTGTGCTGCAAGTATCTGACTCTGCCCTTCTATCTTGAAAACAGCCATAGGCAATATGCAAATGATGGGCATGGCTATATCCCAATAAAACTTTATTCATGGATACTAAAATTCGAATTTCATATAAATTGCATGGCATGAATATTCTTTTTCTTTTTTCAACCATTTAGAAATGTAAAAGCATTCTTAATCCATGGGTCATTCAAAAATAGGCAGTGGTCTGATCTGGCCAGGCAGAGTAGAGTGTGCAGACTCCTGGTCTGGATGGTGACCTTGGCCTGACCATGTTTTTTTTTTTTTTTGTCAGGGGAGATTGAATTTTGGTGGAGAGTGAGCAGTCCTGACCACAGTATCCACTCTGGGCTTTGCTAAGAGAAGGGCATTTTAGCAGAAGCAAGGTGTCCTCTACCCCCTTCTCCCTATAAAGAGAAGAGTAGAATTTGCTGAGTGGAAACAGCCATGCTCCTCTCCCCAGACTTGCCAGAAACAAGGAGTGGGGGCAGCCATGCCCCGGGAGGTCCCTGATGTCAGAGGTTGTGGATGGGGTTACAGGGTCACAGAAACTGTAAGGACCCAGCAGCTGGCCTCCCTGCATGCTAGAGGCCAGCTGGAGTGAGCACACCAATGGCCAGAGTTAGACAGGATACTGCAGGGTAGGATCCAGTCCCCTACCAAGGGGCACCCAGTCACTCACAACCAGAACAGTCCCATCCCCGCTGGTGGGGCTGATGGAAGCTATGCAGGAGGTGGCTTTGAACTGGACGACGATGCTCCTTAATCATTAGAAAGTGATTGCTGCACATATTAACCGGGACCAGGAAAATCATCAGAAGGATGAAGATACTGTTATTTGGCAAGTTTGTTTTCTTCCATCCCTCCCTCGCCTCCCTCAACCACCAGCTTGTGGAGCTGGGGCTTGCAGGGCAAAGCTGACAGCAGTTACTGAGAAAAATAGAATCGTTCTGTTTTTGTCTATCACTGAGCTTATACCGTCAATCAAAATAGCTACATACATTTTTGATATCAACTGCCAATTATCCTTTCTGTGCCTTGGAAAAATTAGAATCAAAGACAGAAACATTCACCCAAGGGTGTTAGGTGTGGACTCAGCCCAACCTGGGTTTGAGTCCTGGTTCTATCAGATCCCATGTGACATCTATGAGCCTCAGCCCCCTCATCTGTTAAGTGAAGAGAATAATGCCTGATGTGCAGGTGTGTTGCAAGAAGTCCATTTCCACCACAAAGGATGCATTTGTTCAAATGCAAAGGATGATTTTTGCTTTTTTCTCTGGGCCTCAGGTTCCCTATTTATAAAATGAATGGTCCATTTCCATCCCAACAATCAGTAATTGTGTTGCCAGTGGACTTATGAGGAGGAAAAAGCTAGCCTTCAGAGGTGCTTCCTCCTGGGGAAAGGTTCTGAGGATGAAGGAAGCAGCAACTTGATCAGGACCCTCCTGATCTGAGACCCTCCTTGTCGTTCCTGGTGCAGCTCAAGCCCACCTCCTCCAAGAAGCCCTCCTTGATTCCTCCAGGCACAGGCCATCTCATCCTTTCTGAAGGACCCAAGTGTTTGACCTTGACCTCCACCCCAGTCTTTCCCCCTACTTGCTGATTTGATGGTGGCAGACTCCCTCTAACCACTTCTGTAACCCTGACCCTACCCCCGAACTCTGTGAATGGGTCCAGCATGGAATTGTGAGCTGGAGGTGCTTGGTTATGGGGCCAGTCTGGAAGGATTCATCTATTCCTACCTGGCAGAGGGGAGCTAAACACCCAAATCCTTCAACTAGGTGCCTGTGTTGATAGCCATGTCCTCTTGGGGTCTGGGACAATATGGAGATGACAGAAACCAGGTGGTTCACAGACCGTGAGGACATACTGTTGGCTTCATGACTCCCACTGGCTTCATAGAACCAGGCAATGCAACATCTCAAGAGGAGGTCCCTCTCTCCTCTCATCACACTACCAATGCCTATCCTGGGGGAGCAACCTCATCTGGGCATATGTGAGGATGCAAACTGACCAATGAGAAGTATGCTGATATGAAGATGCTGATTCTTGTTGGTCTAAATGCACATCTAAACTTCTAGTATGGATAAGGCACACTGTATTCTGTGACATCATTTGGTTCATCTGTTAATTCTTTCGGCAATGCGGTCTGTCTACCAGGTGTGGGTGAAACAGGGGCCAACAAGGCAGAAACAGTTTCTGGTCTTGTGAAGTTTACAAATTAGGGGGAATCTACTCAATTCAGCAAACAATTGCAAAAGTATTTGATTAGCTTGCAGCCTGGGCTATGGAGCTGAAGGTGGCTAGACCATGGAATGGTGAGGTGATGCAAGACAGAACACCTGGGATGTTCCAGGCAGAGGAACCATGGGTATGAAAGCAGACAGACGAGAGGAGCAACATTAGTCTAGAGCCTGAAGGGAGACCTCTGTGTTTGGACTGAAAAGCAAGGAGGGAGAGGGGGTTAGTTAGCGTGGTGCTACAATGGGTAGGCAGGGACTAGATTCTGAAAGTCTCTGATGAGCATTGTAATAGTGTTTGAACTTTAGTCTGAGGGCATGGGAAGACCTGGAAACTTTTTGGACAGTAGTATATGTGATGGGCTTTCATTTCAGAAGGATTCCTCTGGCTTTTGGGTGCAGGATCTTCTGTCTTCAATCTTTCCCAGTATCAAGGTCTTTTCCAATGAGCTGGCTCTTAGCATCAGGTGGCCAAGTATTGGACCTTCAGCTTTAGCATCAGTCCTTCCAGTGAATATTCAGGACTGATTTCCTTTAGGATTGACTGGTTTGATCTCTTTGCAGTCCAAGGAACTCTCAAGAGTTACAGGTATACAATATAGTGATTCATAATTTTTAAAGGTTATACTCCATTTACAGTTATTATAAAATATTGACTGTATTCCTTGTGGTGTACAGTATAGACTGTTGTTGTATAGATTGTTGTTGTTGTTCAGTCACTCAGTCGTGTCTGACTCTTTGTGATCCCATGGACTGTAGCATGCCAGGCTTTCCTGCCCTTTACCATCTCCCAGAGCTTGCTCAGACTCAGGTCCATTGAGTCGGTGATGCCATCCAACCATCTTGTCCTCTGTCATCCCCTTATCCTCCTGCCTTCAATATTTCCCAGCATCAGGGCCTTTTCTAATGAGTTGGCTCTTAGCATCAGGTGGCCAAAGTACAAAAGATCCTTGTAGCTTATTTTATACCTAATAGTTTGTACTCCTCATTCCCCTATGCCTGTGTTGCCCCTGCATACTTCCCTCTTCCCCACTGATAACTACTCATTTTTCTCTATCTGTGAGTCTGCTGCTGTTTTGTTATGTTCACTGGTTTGCTGTACTTTTTAGATTCCACATGTAAGTGATATCACACAGTGTTTGTCTTTTTCTGTGTGACTTATTTTGGGTGACTTGTTTTTCCTCCCTCCACCCTTCTAGTGCAGTACTCACTGGCATCTACCTAAGATGGAAAGCTTAGCCTGTGTCTCTTATACCTGAAACTCTTTAAAGGGCATCTGAAAACAAATCCAAATGTAATTGAAATTTTCCAGAGGCCTCTATAGTCTTGCCTCTGCCTGCCTTTCCAGATGGCTCAACCGCTGTGCCCTGGACTCTCTGGATCAGACCCACGGGCTCTGAGCATCTCCAAGGAGACAATAGCACTCTCTCACCTTGGAGTCCTTGCCTGGGCTCATCACTCAGCCTGCAACAGGTAACAGGGGCTCTGTAAACACTTACTGAAGGAATAGATGATAAATCCAGGAGAACAAAGGGAGAAAGAATGCTCAGGAGATTTCTCTCTCCTTAAGGGGAAACCTGGCAGCATCTTTCATTCTCTGTGTGTCTCTCTCTTAAACCTCAAACCTTTCCCCTCTTTCTAGCATTTGATGCCTGCACCTCAACCCAGTACCTCCAAGTTCCTCCCGGGCTCCAGCTACCCCAGGCAGCCTTAATTAATTGTAAAATTGATTAAGCAGCCCTCTTTGTTAGGCTGGGCTGGTGTTTATTTGTATTTTCATATTATTATCCTTTTATACTTCTCTGGGCGCCCTCAGCTCTCTACTGACACCTTTTATTGGGGAAATGTTAATTCAAAAATCATCTATAATGCAGGTGTCACAAATCAAAGCTGTTCGGTAATGAGTTGCTCTTATGTCGTATAAAAACAATTAATTAAAACCGTTTCTGAGAGACCGTGCCGGCAGATTTATGTTTCCCAGTGTCTCCCCTCGACCTTCCTTTTTAAGGGCCCTCCTGCACTCTGCTGGCTTCTCTAGCAGAATGCTTTCCACCCACCTGTGTCCACGAAATCGCATCCCAGCCTGATGGAGTGGGGGAGGCTCCAGGAGGGCGTGTGGTCCTTCCTCCTCATGGTTAGAGCTCCAAGAATGACTTCACTGTGGTCACATGAGTTGAGTGGCAGAGCTGGGTTCAGAGTAGAGTTGGCCGCCCAGGTCCTGTCCTGGCTATCCTCACTGGCATCTCTCCTGCTGGCCTCCTGACAAAGTTCACTGGCCAGGGGACCATGAGCACCTGTGCCACTGTTTTACTGGTCCAGTAAAGGACCACTTGTTTCCCCACTGACATACATGTTCACTTCAAAATGCTTGCTGCTCCTTGCTCATCAATAAAGCACTTAGGAAATGTTATCCAGGGCATCTAAGTTCTGGTTTTGCCTTTGCTGTTGATCCACTATGTAACCTTGGGTAAGACACTTTACTTTGGTTGGGGCTCAGTTTGTCTCTCTGAGAAATGGGAACACTGATTTTAGTATAGGAGTTGCGAAGGGATGAACCTCCAGGTACCATGAACAAATAAGGCAGGCCTGGTGGGAATGGTGAGAAACTGGAGAATAGGATGCTCCTTCTGAACGGGACAGCCTCTATTGTCCCCGGATGTTTGCTGCATCTGGGAGTGCAGATCCAAAATTGTTCCTTTTCACAAGAAGTTGGAAATCCAGCTCAAGATTTAAAAATGTTGGCCAGGGTACTGGCCCTTGGTTCATTTACCCTAAGATCCCTTCCTTGCCTTTCTTCTGTTTTTCTCTGTATCCTGGGGGTCTGGCCCCTCCAGGCTCCTGGGTGGGTTGTGTTGAGTCAACAAGAGGTTCTGGTTGGTGGTGGGAAGGGGAGAGGGCAGGAGATAGGGAGCAGCCAGGTTGTCTCACTCCCCATCTCTGCCTTGGGCGTCATCTCTGGCAGTGCTCCTGTCTCTGTGACCCATCAGGGTTCCAGGTTGGCCAGGTGATCACAGCCCCTGGGCTCTGGTTACCCAACTCCTGCCTTCTTTCCTCCAGACCTGCTGTCTCGATCCTTCATCTCCTGTGTAACCAGTCTTGAGTTAAATTCCCTCTGCTTTAAATACATAGAGTGGTCGATAGGTTCTTGGCTGGACCCGGACTGATACATTTAACAATTATATTATTATTATTTGTTGTTGTGGTTGTTCAGTCACTCAGTCATGTCTGACTCTTTGCAGCCCCATGGACTGCAGCACGTGAGGCTTCCTTGTCCTTCACTATCTCCTGGAGCTTGCTCAAACTCATGTCCATTGAGAAGGTGATGCCATCCAACCATCTCGTCCTCTGTTGTCTGCTTCTCGTCCTGCCTTCTATCTTTCCATCAGGGTCTTTTCCTATCATTATCATTACTTAACACAGTGATGTGACTTGTCTGTGGACTGGATGAAGTATGGAGAACCCCAGTTTGGACAAGCTGAATTCCAAGGTCGTAACTTGGTTTAAGATTGACGGAGAAAATCACACAACATTGGCCCCTGTATTTTAGAAGCGTCCAGTCTTAAGTGTGAGCATCTGGACTCTTGAGCCTCCCTCTCCATTCTGGGGCCTCTGGGCTCTGCCCCGCCCAGCCTATCTCCCTAGCTGGCGCCCCCTCCTGGCAATGAGGTGGCACTGCTCTTGGGTGACGTGTGAGGGCCTCGGGTGGGCTCTAAGCAGGCAGATGACTTTCCCACACCCTTGCTTCTCCTGCCTTCTCCAGAGCCACGGGGAGGGTATGCAAGTCAGGACTAGAACCTGGGGGTCCTTCCATCAGGAGGTGCATGTCCCGTGCCTGCTGTGTTCCACACTCAGTGCCAGGGCTGGAGACACCCTCCCTGAGATAATGCCAGCCCCACCTTCCAGGAGCTGGGCGTCCAGGCTGGCAGGTGAGGAGCATCATGCCAGGCAAGGCTACCCTGGGCTTTGCCCTTGACTTCTGGATTGTTGCACCTCCGTGTTGAATATGCTTGCTTCCCACCTGACATGGTGCAATTTGGGTACTGTCCAATTCAAAATGAAAAGAAGCCAGCCACGTGGCATGCTGCCCCGCCTCCTCTGCTGGGGTGCCCCTCCTGCAGGCCCTCCCGCCGCCCCGTGATCTCACTCTCCCTTCTGAGTGGGGCTGTGAAGTGTCTAATCCAGGCTTTTATCTGGCATCCACAATTATAATGTCAAGATTGAATAATCTGCCTTTATCTTCTGGGTGACAGCCATGTAGAAACTTCAAAAGAAACAGTTATGCTGGCATCTAACGGCTTTTGTTAATTACTATATCCCAAAGAAAATGAAATAAAGGAGGAAGAAAAATGATATTTCTCTGTGACAACTTTGTAAAAATATCAGTGATGAAGCGGCACAGTTTAAGGGCTTTAACTATTCATGCAGGCGCGACGGGCCCCCACCCACCCGTGCGGGGTCTGGAGGATATCTGAGGACGGCCAGGGCATATTGCTCCTCACAGGCCACCACGCTGTCCACACTGCTCTTACGGCCCCTCACACAGCCCTCTCTCTCTCTCACGTACACACACAGGCACCCCAACCCCTCCACCCTCATAGATGCTAACACACAGCACATACACCACACATCACCCTCTAGCACCATCACAGATATTCATACTCAGTCCCCATGACACACCCCTCAAACTCACCCCATTCCTAGCCTCACAACCACACTCTTTCACCGCCTCCTGCCCACGCACACCCTCCTGTATACATGTCACACACACACACACACATGCAGAGGCAAGCATTCCTTCCTTCATCTGATTGTTCAGAGCCCTTCCACACTCCACCCTCTGCCAGGTGGGTGGGCTCTGTACCAGGTGCCAGGGAACAGGTGTGCAAGAGCTCTGCTCTGGGCAGCAAGGAAGAGAGGCCGGGGGGCCATAGCCCGTCCTCTCTTTGCGCTGATGTCCCGAGGGAGGTGGGTGTGTGGGGACAGTGTGGAGGAGGGTGTGAGAGCTCAAGCTCCGGGGCTGGACCACCTGGTTTGAATCCTGGTACTCTCGTGTTAGAGCTGTGTGACCCAGGCGAGTCATCCAACCTCGCTGTGCTGCAGTGTCCTCACCTGTAGGCTGGGGATGAGAATAGGACATCCTGTTCAGGGCCCGGTGAAAACTCTATGCAGTAATACAGGTAAAGTGTCCTCCAAGTGCTGTTAAGGGTCATTTAGGGTCACGGAGAGCAGCTGACTCTGCTTGTGGGGGAGTGGCCTGGCATTTAGGGAAGGCTTCATGGAGGAGGTGATATCTGAGTGTGGGGCCTTGCAGCTTGGAAGAAAAGAGGGAGAACACAGCCCAGGCAGAGAAGACAACATGGGAAGAGCTTTGGAGGCACGGTGGGGCACACATGTCCCTTGAATGCTGCGCATTTGGTGTGATTGGAGGGTAGTGTGAGCCTTGGCTGGGAGAAGATTCTGGAAAGGTAGACAGGTCCTGATGGTGACAGACTCTGTTTCATTCTCAAGGGGCTGGTTTCCCTGTAGAAGCTGAGGCTGCAGCTGAGTTATGTCGTCGGAACAGATAAAGCCGGGGACAAGTAGGATGCAGGCGGGCCTGCCAGGCTGGGCTTGAGGGTAGGGGGGCAGAGAGGAGGCTGTGACAGAGGTAACAATTCAGCCTTCCACACACACACACGCACTCCCACACACACACACAAACGCTCACTCATGTACAGTCACGAGTGAGCACACCTGCTCACATGCTTAGTCACACACACACACAGTCTTTTACTCTTGTCTCTCAAATCAGATATGTAAATAGATAGGTTAGGTCCAGTTCCAAATCTCTGCAGTGGCTCTTGACTCCTTAATTACCTGGCAGTGGGTTGGCAGAGATGTGACTATGGCAGAAACTGCCAAAATAGACCTCCAAGGGCCCTGCTCTGTGATGTGTGCCCCTGTGTGGTCTGGAGGGGGCACCTTGGGGGCAGAGGGAGGGGCTGGTCATGGCCCTGGAAGGGGGTGGGGTCGGGTGACCTGGCATCTGGTTTGGCCTTAGTCTCTGAAGCTATAAAATGGGAGAGTTGAAATGTTCTCCAAGGACCCATCTAGTGATGTTATCCTGGCATTTTCTCGAGGGTAAACCAACACTTTGGTGCACCAGAGAGGTGTACACTAGGAGCAGCAGACTCATTCCAAGGCAGAAAGAGGAAACATTTTTGGAGGAAAATCTAGTGAGTGTTATGAGCCTCAGGGGATTTAAACCTGAGTCAGAAAGACAAGGGCTTCCCCGGTGGCCCTAGTGGTAAAGAACCTGCCGCTGGTGCTGGAGACGTAATAGACGCGGGCTTGATTCCTGGGTTGGGAAGATTCCCTGGAGAAGGTAATGGTAGCCTCCTCCGGTATTCTTGCCTGGAGAATCCCACGGACAGAGGAGCCTGGTGGGCTACAGTCCATAGGGTCACATAGAATCAGACATGACTGAAGCCACTTAGCATGCACAGATAGAAAGACCTGGAAGCTGTCATCCTGCTTGCTCCTGACCCCAGTCCTCCTGGGAGAGTAGGGGGCCCTGGAGGACAGACATTGTCTCAGAAGGGATGCTGGAGTCTCCAGGCACCAGGCAGGGAGGAGGCGGCCTTCTGTCTGGGGAGGTGGCAGCGAGGACTGGCTAGTCCTTTGGCTGGGAGGGGGCATAGCCTGAGCCCAAAGGGAGGCTTGGGGTGGGCAGAGGGTGGGTCTCACGGTCACAGAGAAACTAGGGCTTGGGAGTGGATATTTGGAAGCCTCTATCTCAGTTTTCTTGAGCTTCTAGAAAAAGAGACCTATCCCAAGTGGCCTCAGTAGCAGCAGGGAGGTCCAGGAAGGCGCCACGGTTTTCTCTAGGGCCCAGGGAGGTACAGTCAGTGGGCCATCAGGAGCAGCTAGACCAGCAATGGCCACTCTCAAGCCAAGGCTCACCTCTGGATGGTTCCAGAGGAGTCCCATCTGTCACCTCTGGTGTTTTCTTCATAGCTCTTTGCTCTCCTTTCTTCCCAGTGCTGGAAGTGGAGCCCACCTCAACTTGCCACCACCTGGACTGAGTGGGGCTCAGAGGAGCGGATGCCCTTGCTTCTCTCTGGCAGCCACCTCTTCCTCGCTCTGGCCTTGAGGGCTGGCAGAGGCAGCACTCCCGTCGGGAGGCCATGGGGGCCAGGGCAGGTGGAATCCATGGTGTTTTAGGAAGGCTGGTCTGCTCTAGAACTATAAGCAGGGTGGCCAGGAGTGGGAATGCAAGGAGGATTTCCCAGACCTGTGAGACAAAGAACAGACTTTGTTCCCTGATCTGGTCCCTGGGGAAGTCCTGTTGTGAAGAGTTCCCCACCTTCGAGGAGCAGCAGGGGTGCTTCCTGGCACTTGTGGGGCAGGTCTTGGCTCAGAGAGACAGGTGGGTGGCCAAAGATGGTGACTTTCCATGCCCGGAGGGTGGGAGCCTGGGGCTGGAAGGTTGGGGGTTAGATTAGGAAGTGACCCTGTTGGCATGGGGAGGGGGCTGAGCAGGTATCATCATCTGTCTTCCTGCATGCCCAGGAACCAGGACTTGGCCTCGCTGGGGGTGCTTTGGAGCATGGAGCCCAGAACTGTAGGAGTCATTCGAAGGGAGAGGCACCTGTCTAATGACAGAAGTGACTTGAATTCTGCTGGCTCTCAAACATCCCCAAGCAGCAGGTGCCTTCAGTCCAGTGAGCTGACATCCAGAGCAGAAAGCCCTAGGGCTGCTCAGGATGGGGTCCTGGAGGCCTGCTCAGGACCAGTGCAGAGGCTGGGAAAGGTGCCCCCAGGAGTTGTGCAGGGCACACTTTTCATTGCCACACATTCTGGCCCGGGTCCTACCGCTGGTCCCCCACCTTCTCACCAGGGCACCTGCTGGAAACTCCTCTCCAGGAAGAAGCCAAGAGAAGGACATCAGCTTGGCCATGGGCACCCCATATTAGGAGGCAAATCCACACAAGACTGAGTTAGACTGAAGTGACTGACTGCGGAGTCCACACAGAGACACGGGCTTTGATTGCGTTGCACGGATGTATAGAGGAGGTGCAGTGTGACTCTGATGGGTCTGGGATGAAGCATCACAGCAAGGGGCTCCCCTAGCCCTCTCTGGACCCCTGGACATTCCCAATGTGGACAGCAGCCTGCCCCCAGGGTGCTGATCCTGGGGGGTTTTAGGAGTTCTCAAAGCCCTGAGTCTCCTGGATGCTCTAGCCACCATCTTTCTCCTGCCCTAGCTAAGCCCCCTCCTCAGAGCTGGGGCCCTTCATCCTTCACCCCTCCGCCCAGCCCAGCCCGTAGCGAACCCTGCCAGGCCTGAGGGGGAGCCCTGGCCCTGGATTCAATCTCAGCCAGGTCTGAGCGCCCGGCGGCCGCCCCTCCCTCCCTCTAGTCATTAGTCTCCTCCGCTGCAGGTAGAGTGACAGGCCAGCCTGGAGCTCCTGAAAAGGCCTTTGTTTTATCGCCTTCAGTTCAGATGCTTCAGAGCACTAGCAGGCCATATTTTAATCTCAGGTCTTTGCAAACAAAATCGTTAAAAGCAGATGGCTGTGAAGACTGCCATGAATATTAATAGATAGTGAAAAAAATGGCCCCTTAATCTTTCCATAAATCTTCTCGGAGGAGGTGGGGGAAGACATGGAAAAGATGAGGGCTGCAGTGTAGCTGTAGGTACCCTGGCCCTTCCTATAAAGCAGAAAGCCCCAGCTTGATCCTAATGGCTGAGCAATTAGCATAGGGGCTGGTGAGTCCAGCCCAGCACTGGGCATAGAGATGGATGGGCCTGGAGCAGTAACTCTGGGTTCCCCATCTCCTATCTTCCCCACCCCTTCCCTGTGGAGCCGGGGGGTGAGGGCCAGCTCCATCCAGCACGCTGATTCCTGTGGAGGCCAACTGCGTTGGGCCCCACTCCTCTGATCCTGCGTGTACGGCTGCTAATCTTTGCAGACATCCCACTATGTGCCAATTTCTATTCATGCCAGTCTCATGTCACCCTTTTGAGGTGGGATTTCCATCCCCACTTCACAGGTTAGGAGAGAGACTCTGAAAATGGAAACCACTGGCACCAGACCACTGGGTTAGTGGATGGAATGGAAGAGATTTGAACCCAGGTCTGCTTGACCCTGAGAGCTTGTGTGTCAAGAATCTTCTAGGACGACTTCTTCCCTCTGGGCCAGTGCCAGACTTTCCTGTACACATGCTTTTGTATGGGACATTTTGGTATTCACAATTCATTCATTTGGATTATACATTTTCCTCTCTTTTTAATTCCCTTTTAAAATACAAACACCCTTGGGAAAGGTAACCTATTAAGCTTCTGAGAAACATTAAAAGCTGCTCAACCACATAACCTAGGACCTGAGTTGAAGTCTTCTTAGCTCAGCCATTTCCTGGCTCTGTGACCTTGAGCCAGCATTGAATTCCACGGAGACCATTCTCTCTGGAAAAAAAAAAGGGGTGGGGGTAATAATGAAACAGCCTTGTGAGACAGACTGAACTGGCAAGAATTTGAGATCAAAGATAAGAAGACACTTTGAAAACCACATACCATGGTGCACCTGTCGAAGAGTATTGTTTTCATTGCTGTCCAAACACCTTATTCATTTCCAGGACCACTTTCATGAGAGGAGGGAATAAATAATCGTGGGGAGCAAGGCTGATGAGACCTGGAGCAAGGCCCTGAACCCTGCCAGGGAGGGGCGGTGGGTGGCAGGAAGAGAAACAGCAGCTCACACAGCCCATGGCATTGATCTCAACATGTCTTCGTTTTTGGCCATGGTTTACTTTGCTTTATGCTTCTTCTTCTTTTTTTTTTTCTTTACTTTATTGTGTTGGTTTTGCCATACACTGACATGAAACCGCCATGGGTTTACATATGCTCCCCCTCCAGAACCCCCCTCCCTCCTCCCTCCCGATTCCCTCCCCCTGGGTCATCTCGGTGCTTTATGCTTCTAATCTAATTCAATTCTTCTTTCTCCCTCCCTCCCTCCCTCCTTCCTTCCTTCCTCTTCTACTCTCTTCTTCTCCGCCACCCGCCTCCAACCCCCCACCAAGAAATATTTTCTGATAACTTGTTAATGTTCTAGGTGTAGGGAGTCAATAGTGAACTCAGCGGCTTGGTCCCTGTCCTAAACAAATAAACAGATAAATAATATACTTACAAATTGGATCAGCACTCTGTGGAAACAGACATGAGACTAAGCTAAGGAATTATTAAGTGTACCATTTAAAATAGGATAAGGCCTCTCTGTTTTCCTAAACTGGCTTCAACAAAGCTGAAGGAGGTATGCAGGCATACCCTTATGGCAACCCTTGTGACCAACGCTGGAAAGTTCTAGAGGAAGCATGTGAGAGCCAGTCAGCTCTGACCTGCAGTCTTTGCCGCACCAGGCAATAGCCCAGACTCCACTCCACCAGCCTACGCCCCTCTCACTGCCCCGCCCCTGGCCTGGCACTGCTCCTAGCTGGGTTTTGCCCACAGATGCTCTGTTTTTATGGGATAATCTGGCTGGGTATCTGCTCCAAGGGATGGTATTAAGCAAATTCTACAGGCTGAGGTGAGGAGAGTGGGGTTTTGGAGGCTCTGAAGGGCTCACTGCTTTCTCTGGCTCCAACTTGTCATGTTCAGGTGTTTTTTTTTTTTTTTTTTAAGGACGGAAGCCCAGGGTCTAGTATTGAGAAAAACCTCAGATATGGAAGAAGAGACCCATCACTCCAGTTCTGTTAAACTGTTGCTATTCCAAATGCAATGGATTCTTGGAACCTGAGTACAAAGAGGCAGAAGCTTGTCATGTTTCAACAAACATACTTTATTATACTGTATAATTTAAGGTATCATTTTATTCAAGTGACATTCAAACGTGTGAAAAAACGGTTGCATATGCCATAGCCGTTAATGAAATCATTACGTACAAATTGTTACGCTTTACCAAGTCATTCATTAAAAGTAAATTAATGAGGGGGACAGCATTAAAATTTTTTGCAATCATTACCAGGTCCAGCCTAACCCACTTTTATAAATATTCATCAACAAAAACGTGCCTCAAGAACTCACCCAGTAAATTAAATTCTCAGTCTTGAAGTGTTTTGCTTCTATTAATGGCATCGGCCGTGGTACTTTCTTTGATTTGTTTTCTGGAACTTTGGGATATATTGTAGGGAAATAATGATAAATTCTGAGTAATCGCTGATAATTAGGCCAAATCTATTATACCCATGGTATTTACATTTTGATTACTATTTTCTCCCCAAAGGCAACATCTTGACTCTATTCTAATACAAGACAAAATAGTATCTGAGATTGTCAGGGCTGGAAGAAAATTCAGAAATTAAATAGTCTGGCTCTTACCTGATTTTGAATCTATGGTCAACATTTCTGCCAGATAGCCCTTTGGCTTCTGCTTAAGTACCTCCAGTGCTGGGGAACTCATTACCACCTTAGTGTCCCATTCCATTCTTGGACATCTTTGCTTGTCATCCTTATTTCTAAACTGTATTGGTCACTTTCTAATTTCCACATGTGTCCTAAGTCCCACACACTGGGGTGGAAATTAAAAAGACTGCACAAACATGGGAAGATTGTCTGCCAGATGGTATTACATTCTTGCCTACCCCAAGTCTTCCTTCTTTAGGCTACACATCCTCAGGGTACTTGAACCTCCTTCCAAGGAAGTGAACTCTGGACTCTTCACTTTCTTTCCATATTCTGCAGAGAGGGGCTTTTTTCTAACGTCCTGCTCAGTCTTCCCCACCACCCACAATTTTCTCTGTACTTTAATACAGGTAACCTGAACAAGGTATGGTGTCTGTGTACAGACTCTTCACTAATTCTGAGCCTTTTCAGAGTCTTTTCCTTGTCTGAAATGCTCTTCACACCTTTAGCTGCTTGACAAACTCCTATTCATCCTGCAGAACCCCTGCTTAGTGGTCATCTCCTCTGAGAAGCCAGAGGCTTCTCATGGCTTCTATTCCTTGTCGTTATTTCATACCTTCCAAGGGAGTGGGAGAGAAGGGGCAGGAGGACCTCAGGTTCATGAAGTGTCTACCGATTAGCCTCTTCCCCCTACCCTTTAAAACAACACATTCATTGTCTGACAGTTCTGTAGAGCAGAAATCCATTCCTTCACTCATGGCCTCTTTCCTCCATCTTCAAAGCTAGTAAAATTGGGCTGATTCTTCCCAGATTAGACTTATAAAAGTCATCAGACTAGTAGCCTCAAAGCAACACTTAAGGGGAAGTGATCATTCAGAACTTGCGTCTTCTGCCCCGTGACCAGCCCCCACTGCTTGTACTGCAGTGTAAAATCACATTATTTTGTAGATAATGTGACTATTTTGAAAAGAGTCTAATTTTTATCACATTGTACTTTGCAGGCTAGAAGTGTTAATTTGTCAAATGTAAACGTTTAAACCATCCACAGTTCTGGTCACCCTGTTTTGACATTTTAAGAAATTGTATTAGTAGAACCAAAATGTGAGGATAGCAGGGTCCTTCCTTTATCCCCTGACAGGTGCATGCACCCCACACAGTGAATTTACTGGCTCACTTTTCTGCCATGCCTTCCACTCTAAATACGCTATGTAGGAGGTGAGAGCACAGACTTGGAACTAGGCTGCCTGGGTTCAAGTCCAGCTGGTTGCCTGGGTGGCTCTGGGCCAGTTTCTAATCCTTGCTGTGCCTCCCATTCCCCATCTGTAAAATAGGGGCTAATACAAGCACTCACCCATCAGAGGTGTGAGCACTAATCAAGTATCATGTCAAGTGCCTGGTATCAGGCTGTGCTCTAAAGTAGGGGTTCCCAACCTCCAGAATTAATGCCTGATAATCTGAGGTGGAGCTGATGTAATCATAGTAGAAATAAAGTGCACAGTAAATGTAGCATGCTTGAATCATCCCCAAACCATTCCTCCCCTCCCAGTCCATGGAAAAATTGTCTTTCACAAAACTAGTCCCTCCCTGGTACCAAAAGGATTAGGTGTTCTAAAGCTTTTCCTGTCATAGGTGGGGACAGGATGTCTGTCTATGGCTTCAGTGCAGCCCCTGGTCCAAAGCATGGAGTCTGCCAAGGTTCACTGCATCTCTGCTGACTGAGTAGCCCAGGCTCCCTCATGCAGAAAGCCTGCCCATGCAGACCACGTGCATCACCGCCCACAGCCTCTCCTGGGGGGATGCCTGTAAACAAGCAGAGGTCTATTACCAACTGGCGTGTTCTTCCTTCTGCAGACGCAAACCATCAGATAAGGCTGCTCCCATTTTGCTCCTGCCCTCGGAAAGGCATGGCATCGGGGTGATCAAAAAAGATTTCCCCACTGTCAGTGTGCTATCTGTGGCTGCATTTAGTCTTATTTTTCATGGAGCAGCAGCCTCTTAAAGAACAAGGCTCTTTCTCTCTTGTTTAGCAAAGAGCTAAAAGACAGTCTGGCTCTTCTCCGGGTAAAGTGGTTGATCCCACTCCTGATACAGAGAGCGTGGTTACTGTCCCAGTGCAGAGATTCCTCTTGGAGGCGGGGAGGAGATTGCATACTGGCAAATTTAGGTTAACTTCCTTTCATGAGGAGGGCTTCCAAGGGTAATTAGTCTTAATTATCCTCTAGAGGAGAGGTCAGTTGGGAGGGCAGCATGATGCTGTGTAGAGAACCTCTGGGGGGTATGACACAGAGAGGTTAAGTAACTTACCCGAGGTCACACAGCTGAGTTGTACAGGAGCAGCATCTGAGGGCTGGTTGAGAGCAGTAGAATTAGCACGTTGACTATGAGAAGCGTGGAGCGGGGAGACTTACCTAGCAGACTCAGGGTCTCCCAGGCATTTTCCTGGTACAAACCTTAGGGAAACAGGTCTGTCTAGGTGGGTGTCAGTAGGGGTTGGAGGGCCAGGTGGGCAAGTAAGGAAGTTACTTTTACAGTCTGATTGGCTCATTCCAAAGACAGCCCTTGACTTTAAGGCAGGTGCTTTAAAGAGGCCCGGAGAGAGGCACCTCCCACTCCCCTGCCCCAGGTGGGTGACAGAGAGACTCACTAAGCCACACAAAGAAAGAGATATATGCAGAGATAAGAAAACGTGAAAAAGAAAGCTGAGGTCAATCCAAGATGCAACGAGAGCCACTAGGGACACCCGAGAGAACAATGTTCCACAACATCCACAGACATGCAAACCAGAGACAGAGACAAACATCCTGAGATAGCCAGAGTCTCAGAGATCTGCCCAGACCTGAGAGACAGGTCAGAGAGACAGGCCAGAGACCAAGGAAGCACAGACCAGAAGGGACATTAACTCATGGATATGGGGGAGTGAAGACAGGGGTACTGGGAAAGAGAACCAGCTACACATACTTCAGAGTCTCTCCCTTGGTTCCAGGCAGTGGGCCAACGAGCGGAGGAAGTCGGATGCAGACCTGGCAGGCTCTCAGACAGAGACCCCTGATGGGCAGCGGCCACATGGCTCAGAAATCAGGGCCAGTGAATCTTGGCTGCAGAGAGGGTGCTATGGTGAGGAAGTTCCTTCTCTCTGCATGCCTGGAAGATGCTCAGAGCCCTGCCCAAGGTGGGCAGTACAGACCTGTATCCACCTGCCCAGGCCCATTTAGTGGAGGTATAAGAGAAGATGGTGATGCTCACGAGCAAGGAGTTCCCGGCCACCTCCCCATCTGCTTGCTTGAGTTTGGCTTGCAGGGAACAGACAGCCTGGCAGGTGGTACCAGCTCCTGGCTGCGTAGCTTGCTGTTTCTCTGGCCTGTCCATAAATCTACCCCTCTGAAGGAGAGGGGATGAGTAGGGAGTGATGTATTTAAGAGGTGCCACCATAGGTATACCAGATAGACCAGGCCGGGCACAAATCTTGCAGAGTCCACTGGGCTCAGGTAATAGGTGCCAGATAAATGTTTGTTTGAAGGTATAAGCTGTTTATAAATGAAACTTCGCAGACCTGGGCCTTAGTTTGCTCACCTGTAAGTGAGAGAGCTTGACCAGGTAAGCTTGGCCACTCAGTTACAGGTTCAAAATCAGTTTCAAAGCTGATAAATGTTATGGTTCTAGAAATTCCTCTTGGACCAGGAGTTCCCACAGGGCACAGGCTGTAATGATTTTATTCCCTACCATGTTCCCCCTGCCTGACACTGAATGGGGTGAATTACATATTGATGAATAAGTTCTAGCTTTTCTTTCATATGTATAACTGACTTAGTTCTTGCTACAGGTCAGGCATCTGACTGAGGATATACACCACTGTGGAGAAGGAAATGACAACCCACTCCAGTATTCTTGCCTGGAAAATCTCAAGGACAGAGGAGCCTGGCGGGCTATAGCCTATGGGGTCCCACAGACACAGCTGACGTGACTAATGCAACACACACGTTCATCATTACATCCAAACTTGGCAATGGCTGTAGTTGGCAGGGACTCTTACGGTCCATTTTACAGTTAGTAAACTGAGACCTATTGGGCAAAGTATTCCCCCAAGACGGTATAACTAGGAAGTGATGCAGCTGGCATGTGTACCCAGGTTGCCTGGATCTGGATTTGGACATCTGGCAGTTTCATTGTGCAAATTTTCATAAAACATGAAAAAATATATTTAGTTTTGGCTGTGCTGGGTCTTCATTGCTGTGTGGGCTTTTCTTTAGCTGCGGCAAGCAGGGGCTATCCTCTAGTCATGGTGCAAGGATTTCTCACTGTAGTGGCTTCTTTTATTGTGGAGCATGGGCTTCAGGGTACAGGCTCAGTAGTTTTGCACGGGCTTACTTGTCCTGAGGCAGGTGGAATCTTCCGGGAACAGGGACTGAACTGGTAGATTCTTAACCACTATACCACCAGGGAAGCCCCAGAGAACATGTCTTGAAATGGCTCAAAATTTTTCATACTTAACCTATCTGCTTTGGAAATCTGTCAAATGCAAGCCACACCATCTCTCACTTGGCTATTAGCAACCTCTTCTCTGGTTCCCCTGCCTCCACTCCTGCCCCTTCCAACTGACTCCCCTGAAGCACTCAGGGAGAACTTTCCAAAATGCAAGTCTCATTAGATTGCCCTGAAGAAGAGAACTGGGGCTTCCCATTGCTTGTGGGGTAAAGATACAGCCCCTGAACACAGTCCCCAAGGCCCTGCAAAGCAGTGTCTCTTAACCTGCAGTCGTGGCCTGTTAGGGAGCTGGGAAATCAATGCAGTGGTTGGTGACCTGCATTTTCTTAAGTCAAAGAAGTAGAAAAGGAGAATAGAAATAGAGCAGAAACTCTCAGAGTGGATCACATTTATTGTGGGAAAAGAAACTTGTTTCACCAATTTAAAATAATTGATGTATGCAGGTAACATTCACGTGTGCACATGTGTGTGTTCTGTGGTCTCCTCACAATGCAAAATGTTTTCTTAATGGCACTGTCAACCTCTCTGGAAGCCCCTGGTTAGGAACTCCTGGTCTACCCTCATCTTGCCCACAACACTTGCTCTCTTCCCCTAGCCACAGCGGTCAACTGTAAGTGCGTTCAGCTTTCAGTCAGACACAGGGCTTTTTTCTGGAATGTTCCTCCTACCTCTCCATTGAGATCACCCTACTTCATCCTTCAAATCTCAAGTGCTGCTTCTTCAGAGAACGCCCCCCCCCCTTCCTCCGCTTATCTGCCTCCAAAGCACCGCAGGCCTCCTCTTCCAGCATTTATCCTACTGTTGCAAGTTGACATTGGTTTGTGTGATACTTGATCAACATCAGTTGCCCCCCACTAGTCTATGTGTTCCAAGTTGGGGGAGTTACCCGGAGGCAGTCTGCCTGCCTGGAGCACCCCATGAGGGCCGGAACAGGTTCATTTTGGCTTGTCCTCCTTCCTTACACTCAGCACATGCCAGGGATATGGAGGATTCCATAAGAACCTACCAAATGAGCTTTGCCGTGATCTGTACAGATGAGGAAACTGAGATTCAGGTGGCTTTCCTGAGCCTTTGGTTGACGACTCACTAGGAGCCCTTCGACTCCGCACTCCCACCATGGCCACTGTGGGTGTTGTGTGGTCCACGAGGTCTGGCTCAGGGGTGTCAGTCCTGACCCTCCACATTACCCCACCCTTCTCACCTTCCCATGCGCCAGCTCCCTTCCACGGGCCTCCTGGCTGTTTTGTCTGTGTTTCCTCTGCCTCTCCAGCTGGCTGAGCACGAAGCATGGGGTGGCTGGAGGAGGCACAGCTCAGAAAGTGACAGCAACAATATTAGGAGTGAAAAAGATCAATTAAGCCCATCGAGCTGATTTGTGAAGCTGATTAAATTAGGAGCCTCCCCGGGGGCAGATTCTCGCTCAGGTTGACAGGACAGCTGCCAGCAGTGCTCTGGGGGTACTTGCTAGCCCCCAGGGCGGAGTGGGGCCACTTTGAAGGGCTCTGTGCTTGGAGAGGGGGGGCAAGGGAACAGTGACACTTAGGAAGCACAGCCACTGGTCTCTTTTCCCTATGGTTTCTCCAGGAATCACCCCAGCAAACCTAGGTCATTGGACAGGTTGGCCTAACTTTTGAATAAGACACTAGGCCTTAGCAAGGTTAGGTGAACTGAATGCGGTCACCCAGTTGGCAGGTGGTGGTAAATGGTGGAGCTGGGACTGTTTATTCCTTCTGCATTTTGTTCTATCCTCTTGTTTATCTGCTCCTACTTCTGACTTCAGCATCCTGGTTTGTCTCTTTCTCCACTTTTTTAGGCTCAAGGCTCTCCCCCACCCCCATCCCTCTCTTCCCCTGACTAGATATAATCAGATTATCTCTCCAGTAACCTGACCCCTCTGTCTTGGCCTCAGAACTCTCTTTCATGGCCTGTCCCTAGGGCAGCTCTGGCCAAAACATCCTGTGTTTCAGAACCCACCCCATTCTCCTGGTCCCTGGGTAGGGGCTGAGGGGAGCACAGTTTGGACAAAGGCTCTTGTGTGTGCAGGGAAAATGGAGCCCAGGGAGGTTACCAAAATGAGGTCAGCATTTGCAGAGTGCAGGAGTAGAGAGGGGCCTTGAATGCCAGCCTGAAGAATTTGGTCTTCCTCAAACACCAATTTTAATGGCAACAGGGAAGGGAGAACCCCCTAGAACCAAGTAATCATGGTCTGTGTTTCTGGGTGGAAAGGAGGGCCGGGCAGGGGGCAACACTTGGAGCCGCAGAGGCCCAGGATGGAGCACCGATACACAGGAGAAAGGGATGGCAATAGGAGGGCTTCTTAGCAGATGGGGCCTTGGTGCTGGGTCAGGAAAGGGTCAGAGAAGCCTGGAGGGAGAGTGTTTCCCTTAGCCCCAGGCCAGAGATGGGGCTGCAGAGTTGGGGAGAGGAACTGACCCTCAGACAGTGCCTGGTATCTTATACTCAGGCCTACTTCTTCTTCCTTAGAGCAAATCTGTGCCTAATCTATAATCAACTTAAAAACACACCTCAAGGAAATCAGGCTCAGAGTCATGCAGCCACCAGTGGTATTTAGGATTCACACCCCAAATCTGTGGGACTTCAGAGTCTGGGATCCTTTTATGGGCTAACTGCAAAAACGCCTTCAGTTTTGGAAGTCTGGGGCAGAGTCAAGGAGACTTGCAAGCCTTGAAAGACAGGATGCCATGGTAATTAGGGGCCCAGTGTTGACTTAAAAAAATAGTTAAAATGTAAAAATTATGTTTTATTTGGTGGAAATTTTTAGGACTTAAGCCGGGGAGACAGCATCTTGAGTAACCCTGAGAGAAATGCTCCAAGGAGATGGAGAGGGAAGGAGCCAGGTTATATAGAAGTTTTGCAACAAACGGCAGGTAGTCTGAACATCAAAAGATTATAGAAAACCAGATACCTCAAGTTAAAGAATTTAGTGCTTGTCTATGTATGGGAAGATGCAAGTATCTGGGCCCACTGAAATCAGTCCTTTCATATGTATCCCAGCTATCTGGGGACAGGATCCTGCATTTTTCACATGCTGGGTTCCTCAGTGCTCACACTAGGGAGTGGCTACAGTCTGATGGCTGCCAGATCGCAGGTATTCCATCCTTCCTGAGTGCCCTTAGGGCTCAGGAGTTCACATTTGAAGCGCCAGAATTGCTGATGACTCTGAAACCCTTGTTTACTGATATGGCAGGGAATATCCCATTTCTCACCAGATTTGAAATCAGACTGGGTCCACTATCCTGGCTCTGCAGCATGCTTGCTCTGTGGCCTTGGCCAAGTCGGTTGGTCTCTTTGTGCCTTACTTCTATAAAATGGGGATAATAATAGTACCTATCTCCCAGGGTTGTTATGGGATTAAATGAATGGACACAGAAAATTCAGAACAGTGCCCATCACTCAGTAAGAGTTGGCCTCTGTTACTTGGATGGAGGCAGGATGCAGGAGTCAGGCCAGGCTGGGGAAGGCCCCAGTGATGGGCAGCTCTCTAAGCTGGTACTCTCAGCTCTCTCTGCGCTCTTTCCATCCAGCTCTGTGAGACTGATCTGGTGGGCCCAGCATCTCACAGGGAGGAGAAATCACTCATCAAGCTCCAGAGTTGAGTTCTGCAGCTTCTTTCCATTTAATAGACTGAGAAATCGATGCTCAGACATATTGTGACAAATCTCCCTGTGATGTGGGGCAAGTCAACCCTAGAGTTTTATCTAGGCCCAGATTCCTGAATTCTGGTCCAGGGTCTCCACTTGGCCCCTATAGTGAGTTTAATTTTTTCCAGGCAAACACCACCCTCATGACAGAGACACTTTCCCCGTAATCTTATTTGCAAATGCTAATGAGAAGCAGGGCTGTTCTCCATTGCTGAACCTTGTGTTCATCTCTAATTTGTTTCACCAGAGGCTGGGACTGAGGCTTCTGCCATCTCTGTGAAATATTAGCAATTATTTCTCAATTACTTCCTAACTGGAAAACAACTCTTGGAGATGGGGCTCTGGAAGCTGGAAGAAGCCATAAGGATGGTTTTTTTTTTTTTTTTGATCTGACATGAACCTTGAAAGGCACGCATGCCCTGTCATCCCCACTCCAACCTGAGGGCTACAGTGGATGGCATATGACTCTGTTCTCTTCTCCTTCCACACAAGGCCTCCAGCCCCAGCTTGGCTTCTGAGTACATTCTGAACTCTCAGATACTGCAGAGGAGTGGAGAAGGTGGGTAGGGGAAGAAGCTTTGTTGTAAATGCAGTAAATGGCAACTCTATCCCTATAGCTTGGATGGCACGTCTTAGGGTCACCCTTGGCTCTTTCTCCCACACTACAAAACCAGTTTATTAACAAGTGCCTTTGACTCTGCCTTCAGAACACATTCAGAATCTTGACATTTCCCACCATTTCCAGTGCATCCATCCTAGTCCAAGCCAACATTAGTTCTCTCTTGGATTATATCAGCCACATCCTAACTAGTCTCCCTGACCTCACCCTTCTCCCTTGCAGTCCACCCAGGAGGCAGAGTGACTGTTTCAAAATTCCACTTTAATATGATCATTTGACCTTCTAGCTATAGTGCTCTGTATTTTTATTTTTAGTTATTAAAAGATGTGATGGAATATCATTTAACTATTGCCATTTTTTTTTTTTTAAACTGAAGTATAGTTGATTTACATGTTACGTAGTTTCTGGTGCACAGAAAAGTGATTTAGCTACACACACACACACACACACACACACACACACACACACACACACACGTTCAGTCACTAAGCTGTGTCTGACTCCTTGTGATCCCATGGACTGTAGCCCTCCAGGCTCCTCTGTTGATGCAATCTTCCAGGTAAGAATACTTGAGTGGGTTACCATTTCCTGCTCCAGGGTATCTTCCCAACACAGGAATAGAACCTGTCTCTTGTGTCTCCTGCACTGGCAGGCAGGTGTTTTTTTTTTTTTTTTTTTACCACTAGCTATTCTTTTTCAGATTGATTTCTATTATAGGTTGTCACAAGGCATTGGATGTAGTTCCCTGTGCTATACAATGGGACCTCGCTGGTTATCTGTCTTATACATAGCCGTGTGTATCTGATAATCCCAAACTCCTAATTTATCCTTCCCCTCTTTCCTCTTCGGAAACCATAAGTTTGTTTATAATGTTTGTGAGTCTGTTTCTGTTTTGTAAATAAGCTTATTGGTATCATTCTTTTAGATCCACATATGTGATATCATGTAATATTTGTCTTTCTCTGAGTTACCTCACTTACTATGATTATCTCTAGATCCATCCATGTTGCGGCCAGTGGCATCATTTCATTCTTTGTATGGCTAAGAAATATTCCAATATCTATATCAATATATATCTCATATATTCTTTATCTGTTCATCTGCTGATGGGCATAGGTGACTTCCATGTCTTGGCTATTGTAAATAGTGCTGCTATGAACACTGGGGTATGTTTATCTTTTCAAATTACAGTTTTCATCTTTTCTGGATATATGCACAGGAGCGGGATTGCTGGATCATATGGTGCCTCTAGTTTTAGTTTTATAAGGAGCCTCCATACTGTTATCCATAGGGGCTGCATCAATTTACATTCCTACCAACAGTATAGGAGGGTTTCCTTTTCTCCACACCCTGTCCAGCATTTATTATTTGTGGACTTCTTGATAACAGTCATTCTGGCCAATGTCAGGTAGTACCTCATTAATTTTGTTTTGCATTTCTCTAATAATTAGTGATGTTGAGCATCCTTTTATGTGCCCACTGGCCATCTGAATTTCTTCTTTAGAAAAATGTGTATTTAGGTCTTTCCATTTCTTGACTGAGTTGTTTGATATTGAGCTATATAAGCTGTCTATATATTTGGAAAATTAAGCCATTGTCAGTCACATCATTGGCAAATATTTTCTCCCATTCCATAGGTTGTCTTTTCATTTTGTTTATGGTTTCCTTTGCTGTGCAAAAGCTTTTAAGTTTAATTGGGTCACAGTTGTTTATTTTTCCTTTTGTTTTCATTACTCTAAGAGATAGATCTAAAATGATCTTGCTGTGATTTATTTCGAAGACTGTTCTGCTATGTTTTCCTCTAGGGATTTTATAGTATCTGGTTTTATATTTTAGGGTTATGATCCATTCTGGGTTTATTTTTTTATATGGTATTAGAGAATATTCTAGTTTCATTCTTTTATATATAGCTGTTCAGTGTTCCCCAAACCACTTACTGAAGAGATTGTGTTTCCTCCATTGTATATTCTTGCATCCTTTGTCATAGGTTAATTGACATGTGAATTTACCTCTGGGCTATCTATCTGATTCCATTGATTTAGTGTCTGTTTCTGTGCCATATCATACTATTTTGATTATTGTAGCTTTCTAGTATAGTCTGAATTCAGAGACTGTGATTCCTCCAGCTCTGTCCTTCTTTCTTAGGATTGTTTTGGCTATTTGGGGTCTTTTGTGTTACCATATAAATTAAAATGTTTTTTTGTTTAAGTTCTGTGAAAAAAGCTATTGGTAATTTGATAGGGATTGCATTGAATTTGTAGATTGCCTTGGGTAGTATGGTTATTTTAACAATACTGATTCTTCCAATCCAAGAACATGGTATATATTTCCATCTATTTGTGTGGTCTTCAATTTCTTTTACCAGTGTCTTATAGTTTTCAGAGTACATGTCCTTTGCCTCCTTAGGCAGGTTTATTCCTAGGAATTTTATTCTTTCTAATGAGATGATGGGGCTTCCCTGGTGGCTCAGAGCGATTGCTTCCTTAACTTCTCTTTTTATTTCATTGTTAATGTATCTCCAGAGATCACAGGTTGGCCTCTTCTTGCTAGCAGGCTGTGTGTGTGTGTGTACATGCTTGCACACAAATGCACACTAGGTGAGCGCAGTAAGGGAGGGGAAGGGCAGTGGCTAGCAGGTGCCCATGTCACAGACACCATGCTAGAACCCATGCTGTCCTCTCGTGTGCCTGCATGGTCGGTTCTAACGATATCCTCATTTACCCCTAAGGCTTGGCCAGTCTAGGGATTCACTCAAGGAGCAAAAACTGGGATTCTAGTGTGCGTTGCTCTGGCCCTGATCCTGACCCCAGTGTTCTGCCATGCCACTCCACTTCCATAGCTACCGCAGGAAGCTGTGGTAAACTATTGCAAACCAGGGCTAACTCCAGCCTGCAGCCTGTTTTGGTAGGGCCCTGGAACTCAGAATCATTTTATGCTTCTAACATGTAAAAATGAGCAATAAGTGACAGAGAAAGAATGCCTGGCAAAGTCTACCATACTCACCTTCTGGCCTTTTACAGAAGAAGTTTGAGGATTCCTGGCTTAGGATCCTGAGGACCACGGAGGATTCTTTGGGCCTGCATCCTCATCCTCCCTGCTTGGCTGCCCCAGTGTCTCCTGTGAGCAGGAGCTGCATACCAAAACCCCCGGCCGTGGCAGTGACAGACATTTAAAAACGGTCCTCTCAAACCCGCCACCACGCAGGACCACTGCTGCAAAGGAGGTAGCCGAAAGTAAACACCACTTTAATTCTGGGGATATCTGTGTCCAGGGGAAAGCTCAGTGATTCCCTGGTTGGTTTTCTAGGGCGAAGGGCTCTTCCTTCTGGGTGGGGTCTAGTGCACCATTGTGTGGATGGCAATGATCTTCAACATCTCGCATGATTCCTCTGCAAACTAGAAAGTACCAAACGTCACACCAGCCACTCAGCCCCGTGTGCCAGGCGTTGTGCCAGACACAGTGGAAGAAAGGGTAGTCTGTGTTGACCTACAGAGTTGGTCTGGGAGGGCTGGCTGCAAGACAGCTATCCACGTTGGGGGTGGGGGAAACAGGGCTGTGAGAACTAGAGAGGGGCAGGCCAGGAAATGCTTCTTGGAGGAGGTTGACACCTGTCCTGCCACCGTGAAAAATGAGGCGTGAAGCCGACAACGGGAGGCGGGGTGGAGAAGGTGGAGGCGGTAAGGCAAAGCGCCAAGGAGATCGCAGCGGCAGCCTGGCGTCGCGGAGAGCAGAGGGGCCGGCCGAGGGTGGGCTCGAGACTGTAGGTGTCAGCAGAGGCGCGGCTTTGGGGTCGGGGGCCGGCCCGGCCCGCCCCTCGGTCTGCGAGGCCATTGTCTGCGCCCGGCGCCGCCTTGGCAGCAGAACGTGACATCTGGTGACTAACGGTCGCGGTTGCGCGCTGCGCTCCTCCCTCCTGCAGCGCCCGGGGCGCAGCTGCGGTGCTGCCCCTCCCTTCCGCTCGGCCGACGGGCCGAGCTAGGCCGCCCGGGACGCAGGCCCGGCTCTCCGCAGGCCCAGGCCGCCGCCCCGCCGCGGGAGCGCGCACGCGCGTCCCCGAGCGCGCGCCTGTGGCTGCCGGCGTGCGCGCAGCTCCCCTCTGGGGCAGTGGGTCATTTCTGCGCGCAAACGCTGGCCACCCTGGAGCGCACGTGCACAGGCATTAACACACATGTGCGCACTCACACACGAGCTCACGGTCACACACGTGCTGTCACACACTTTAAGCCTGTCGCTTGTTCATGCGATTCACAGATGCGCATGTGAGAACTGAGCCCACGGGGCTCACTCCCAGGCTTATCTACAGCACAGCTCTGCTTGGGCTCCCGGAGGGACAGGCGTCACTGTGGACTCTGCGGCCATGCCCTGCTCACACGCTCATATGTAGGAACACATAGGAACACACACACGGTGGTGTCTGTGCACACTCAGAGGCGGGGCCAAGTGCCGTCCACGTCCTTGCCAAAGGCTGAGGTGACATGAGGCCTAATTCAAATCCTAGACAAGATCTAAACTAGACTCGTCACCCTGATGTTTACACTATTTATAAATTAGCTGTCTGTGTTTAAAAACCTAGCGATTTCACATAAAGATGTGAATTTCTGGATTTCCTTGCAAAACCAGAAGCTCTGGCAATTTGAGGTCTGTGGCCTGTTTCAGGCAACCATGGGGCTTCCCTTGTGGCTCAGCTGGCAAAGAATGTGCCTGCAATGCAGGAGACCCAGGTTCAATCCCAGGGTCAGGAAGATCCCTTGGGGAAGGGAATGGCAGCCCACCCCAGTGTTCTTTCTTGAAGAATTCCATGGACAGAGGAGCCTAGCAGGCTGATGTTCATAGATAGGAACGCAAAGAGTTCGGACACAACCGAGTGACTAACACATCTGGCAACCATAATGGTTTGCGGCTGAACCTTAGGGGTCCTCTCAGGCTGTACTTTCCCCCCCTCAGCTTTCCCTCCACCGCCAATGGGTATTTAAGGTTGCCAGCCTAGGCGAGAGGCTGGGGGTTCCTGGGGGCCCTGGTCAGCTAATCAGCAGTTCCAGCCTGGACACCCAGCCCTGCCTTTGGGGCCTGGGCTAGGAGCAGGAGATCCTTGGTTCTCCTGACCAGCTTTGACCCTGATACCCACAATGAAGAGACCCTCCCCACTGTGGGTGTTGGGGGTACTGCCAGTGATGTGGAAAGTGCCTGCAGTATGTGTAGTACCTTCTTTGTGGAAGGACTATTTGGTCCTACTGTGAGGAGGGGCTCACTGCCTTTGTCTTACAGCTAAAAATGGTGCCCATTATCCAGAGTGAAGTAAGCCAGAAGCAAAAACAACAATACAGTATATTAACACATATATATGGAATTTAGAAAGACGGTAACGAGAACCCAACATGTGAGACAGCGAAAGGAACGCAGATGTATAGAATAGACTCGTGGGCTCTGTGGATGAGGGTAAGGGTGGGATGATATGGGAGAATGGCATTGAAACATGTTAATTATCATATGTCTAATCAATCGCCAGCCCAGGATTGATGCTCGGGGCTGGTGCATAGAGATTTCCCGGGGGGAGGGAGGAGGGAGGGAGGAGGGAGGGGGTTCTGGAGGAGGAGCATATGTAAACCCATGGTGATATCATGGCATTGTATGGCAAAACCAATAAAAAAAAAATGGTGACCTGAAGGTGGTACTACTACCTAGTCAGAAAGGACAGAAAGAGTTTGCAGTCCACAAAGCTCAAGTGGGGTGGGTGAGAGTGCCACTACTGAAGAATCCCTGGGCTCGGAGGGGGAAGGCCTGTGAAGTAGGATGTCTGCTCTCTGAACCCAGAAACCCATCTCCTGCCTGGCACTGGCTCTGGCTTGTCTGTCTCCCTTCTTCAATAAGGATCTCCCCTTTTCTCTAGCCTCTGCCCTGGGTCCCAGAAGGAGAGGCCAGTTCCTAAGTTTCATGGGTTATCTGCCTAATATCAGGCTCCTGTTAAACCAGCAAATGCAGCCCAGGGGGCACTGGGAAGCCATGTGATTGTGGAGCCCCACACACTACCACCAACCCTAGCAAACCCCATCCACCTCCTGTATCATCTCATCCATCCACCCAAGGGTGATTGCAACCTCTGTGGGTTAATACCCCACCTGATGGCTCACCTGAGCCCCAGTCCCTCTTGTCCTTCTCCCACTGGGAGTCTGCAGGCCCTTAACCTCCAGCATGTCAGCAGCCAGTCCATCAAGTGGGGGTGACATAGTGGTCATGGCCCGAGCTCAGATCCCAGTTCATCTGCTTGCTGTGTGATTCTGGACGAGTAATTTAGCTTCTCTGTGCCTGTTTCCTCCTTAGTAAACTGAAGACCATCATAGTTTCTGTTGAGGAGATTGTCGGATGCGGATTAATGGAGGAAATCGATTTTGGTGCCCAACACAGAATGAGTAAACACAGCACTTACGAACTCTGCTCCTATGCTGGCTCTTTCTCTTATGGCCCCTGCCTTGGTAGGTTTTTACTTTCGCGGACACAAACCTGGTCTTCCCAGGTGGCTCAGGGGCAAAGAATCTGCCTGCCAATGCAGGAGACAGAGGAGACACAGGAGAGGTGGGTTCAATCCCTGGGTCAGGAAGATACCCTGGAATGGGAAATGGCAACCTGCTCCAGTATTCTTGCCTGGAAAATTCCATGGACAGAGGGGCCTGGTGGGCTACAGTCCATGCGGTCACAGAGTCAGACATGACTGAGCACACATGCAAAACAAACCTGAGGCACACAAACCTGCATCCTGAGGATTATGCTTGCTCCTTTCTTGGCATCGTTCCCACATCATCCCTACCACTTGACCTCTAAACTTTTCTGGAATCTGTGCTCTCCTCTCCACCCCAAGTTGTCTTTGCTCTAGTTTGGTTTAATGTCACCCCTGGCCCGCACAATTGTGATCCCTAATCAGGCTCTGCGACAGAAGGCACCTCACATGTGATTCCAGCAAATTGTGCCTTTGAAAGGCAAACTGTATTACTTGGCAGGGACCTAACATCTCCTTGATTTGGCCTGGCAGTTGAGTAAGTGGTTAGACCCGCCCTCCACCTTGCCCCTGGCCCCACCATGGGTGGTTGAAGGCATGAGATATGGGTCTAGGGTGGAGTGTGAGGAAGTGAAGCTGGAATGTGCTTTTTATCTCAGGAGGCAGTGTTAGGATCTTGCTCTCAGCAGCCAGTGGTTCCTGCATCCCCAGTCCAGCAGACACACTTTCCCCACTCCATGCTTTTGCTCAAGCTATGACTTCTGCCTGAAAGACCCCTCTCCTCAACTCCAACTTGCTTTTCCATCCTGAGCCCACCTCTCCAGCCCCTCCCTCAGTCCCTCCCTCCCTGTTTAGTTAGTTATCTCTCCCCATGTTCTCAGAACACTCTCTGCATTGCTCTAAGGTTACACTTATTGAATTTATTGTGTTTATTATATTTCTCCGTTTACATGTCACCTGGGTCAGTGCTTCTTTATGCACAAGAATCACTCGGGATCTTGTCCAAATGCAGATTGCATTCAGGATGGAGTTCGAATCTCTGAGTTTCTAACAAGCTCCCTGGTATGCTGATGTTGCTGGTTCCAGACCATATTTGGAATGACAATAACTGAGAGAGTGAGTCCTGAGAGGACAGTGACTTGTTCTCAGTTCATCTCAGTTCATCTTGTTATCTGTGATATGAAGCTGGAAAGTGCAGAAACAAATAAATGTTTGATGAAATGAGGAAATGAGTGAATGGATGAATGAATGAAAGCATCTCACACAGTTGTGAGTGTCAGGGAGTTTTCAGGAGGAGCTGATTGTCTGAATTGGATCCTTTGGGAGAGTTAGGAGGTATCCAGGTAAAGAGGGCCATGGTGGGTTGAGATCTTTCAGGATAGGGTCAGGGCCAGGACACAGAGATGTGAAAGGCTTGAGTGCAAGATAGCGTGGGAATGGAAGACTTGAAGATCAAGAAGTTGGGAGGGGTCAGGTCACTAATGGCCAGGGGATA
Source organism: Antilocapra americana (assembly GCA_007570785.1). NCBI lineage: Eukaryota > Metazoa > Chordata > Mammalia > Artiodactyla > Antilocapridae > Antilocapra > Antilocapra americana. The sequence goes on from ML662446.1 coordinate 6,778,958, forward strand.
CCAAGCTGGCAGGGAGGGATGGTGGTCTTTATACTATCCTGGAATCTCTGGGAGATGGTGTGGTTGAAACTATGGGCCACTCCTGAAGCAGGATAGGAATTGATAATAGAGAAGAGCCCAGGTAGCTCAGTGGTAAAGAATTCACCTGCCAGGTTAGGAGATGCAGGAGACTCCGGTCTGATTCCTGGGTCAAGAAGATCCCCTGGAGAAGGGAATGGCAACTCACTCTAGTATTCTTGCCTGGGGAATCCCATGGACAGAGGAACCTGGTAGGCTACTGTCCAGGGGGTCATAAAAGAGTCAGACATGACTGAGCACAAGCACACAGAAGGAGATACAAGCCCAAGCAGTCACTTAGAGGGTTCTCCATTCATTGGCAAAGAGCTCAGGTCGTGGCAGTGAGGATGAAGATAAGGGCACGATTCAAGTGGAATTGAAGAGGAAGAACAGAAAAGACTGGGCAACTGACTGGAAAAGAGGGTGAAGGAAAGCCTCCCCCTTTTGCTGGGAGGAACCTGGGTGAATGCTGGTGCTATTGACTGAGGCTGGAGTAAAAGAGGAGGAGGTGGTTTGGGGAGAAGGATGAGGAGTTTAATTTCACTGTTGGCTGGGTGTGAAGTACCCAGGGGCTTCTACAGCATATGTGTCAGGAACTCCTGAGAACGACCAGGGCTGGAGATGACAGGACGAGAGGCATTGGCTGACAGATGCTCATTGAAGTTTTGGGAGAGAATGAGACTATGAGACTACCAGGGGAAATCTTCTAGTAAGAAGAGAAGAAGTTCGAGAGGGACCCTGGAGGAAAACCATTCATTTAAAGAGCAGGAATTAATGACAACCTGTTAGAGATAAAATGAGAATTGAAAACATTTACAATAGCAACAAAAAAAGGTTTAAAAATCCTAGGAATAAACATAACAAGAAGTGTGCAAAATCTAAGTGGAGAAAGCATTGAAATGCTTCCAAGGGACAGAAAAGCATTTGAATAATGGTTTTAGATAGGAAAATTCATATCATAAAATTGTCCATTCTCCCTCTGATAATTTAGAATTTAATAGGATTCTCCATAAAAACAAAGACTGTTGTTTTTCAGACTGATTCTCAAGTTCATATGGAAGAATAAACAAGTGTTGAAGACAGTTCTCCATGGGCTTCTAATGTTTTGGGTGAGCAGAAGCAGTAACTATCTTTTTTCCAGACTGTCTCTTTAGGGATGTTCGTGTAGTGAATTCCTTTGGAAAATAGAGGTAATGGCTCCCTCTGGAGAACTTTGTTTATTGGTCAGTATAATAAATATGAAGGAAGTCCTCTTTTGGAGCAAAACCCAGGCAGGCCTACTGCCCATTATAGAAGATTTGGTTCCCTAAACTCAAGAGGAATTCCAGCTGAGCTATTTAAAATCCCCAAAGATGATGCTGTTAAAGTGCTGTACTCAATATGTTAGCAAGTTTGGAAAACTCCGCAGTGGCCTCAGGACTGGAAAAGGTCAATTTTCATTCCAATCCCAAAGAAGGGCAATGCTGGAGAATGTTCAAACTGCTATACAATTGTGCTCATCTCACATGCTAGCAAAGTAATGCTCAAAATCTTTCAAGCTAGGCTTCAGCAGTACATGAACTGAGAAATTCCAGGTGTACAAGCTGGATTTAGAAAAGGTAGAGGAACCAGAGATCAAAGTGCCAAAATTTGCTGGATGATGGAGAACAAGTAGATTGCAGAAAAATATCTACCTCTGCTTCCTTGACTGTGCTAAAACCTTTGACTGTGTGGATCACAACAAACTGTGGAAAATTCTTAAAGAGATGGAAATACCAGACCACCTTGCCTGTCTCCTGAGAGATCTGGATGTGAATCAAGAAGCAATAGTTTGAATCAAGAAGCAATAGTTAGAACCAGACATGGAACGAAAGACTGGTTCAAAATTGGGAAAGAAGTACATCAAGGCTGTATATTGTCACCCTGCTTATTTAACTTATATGCAGAGTACATCATGCAAAATGCCAGTCTGGATGAATCACAAGCTGGAATCAAGATTGTCGGGCAAAATATCAACAACCTCAGATATGCAGATGATACCACTCTAATGGCAGAAAGTGAAGAGGCTCTTCAAAGAGCCTCTCAATGAAAGTGAAAGAGGAGAGTGAAAAAGCTGGCTTAAAACTCAATATTCAAAAAACTAAAATCATGGCATTCACTCCCCTTACTTCATGGCAAATAGAAGGGGAAAAAGTGGAAGCAGTGACAGATTTTCTTTTCTTAAGCTCAAAAATCACTGTGGACAGTGATTGCAGCCATAAATTAAAGATGCTCGCTCCTTGGAAGGGAAGCTATGACAAACCTAGACAGTGTGTTAAAAAGCAAAGGCATCACTTTGCTGACAAAGGTCTGTCTAGTCAAAGCTATGGTTTTTTCCAGTAGTCATGTACAGATGTGAGAGTCGGACCATAGAGAAAAATGAGTGCTTTTGAACTGTGGTGCTGAAGAAGACTCTTGAGAGTTCCTTGGACAGCAAAGAGATCAAACCTGTCAATCCTAAAGGAAATCAACCCTGAATATTCATTGGAAGAACTGATGCTGAAGCCCCAATACTTTGGCCACACGATGTAAAGAGCCAACTCACTGGAAAAGACCCTGATGCTGAGAAGGACTGAGGGCAGAAGGAGAAGGGGGTGACAGAGGATGAGATAGTTGGATGGCATCACCAAGTCAATGGACATGAATTTGAGCAAGATCTGGGAACAGTTAAGGACAGGGAAGCCTGGTGTGCTGCAGTTCAAGGGATTGCAAAGAGTTGGACATGACTGAGCAACTGAAAATCTACAACAAAACTCAAGATTCTTCTCCTGTAACACAACCCACTGCATGTGCAGGCGTCACCGGGACTTTATTTTGTCACCCTGCGAAAACTGGGGCTCATGGGACTGTTACAAATGCTGATATTCTGGCTGCTGCTATTGTTGTGAGTGATAAAGTCCTTTGTCTTTAACCCAGAAGTCTCATGTCTTCTGCAAGCATCAGGCTAACTGATTGGCTTGCAATCACAGTAAAAGCTCCCTTAGACTGTTCATATTTCTTGATGTCATTAATACTCACAGAATATCTGAAAAAAATAATAAAAATGGATAACTAGCCCCATCAGAAATTATATGATATTATAAAGCTGTATTGCATAAACCATAGTACTAGACAACTCAGTGGAACACAATGTAGTTCCAGAAATTATACATGAGAATATTGTCTAAGGTAAATATGTCATTCCAAATTGAGTGGGAAAATGCATTATTTAATAAATGGAGTTGAGACAACTGGAGGACCATCTGGAAAAAAAAAAGTTGGATCCCTACCTCATACTTTATAGTAGAATAAATTCCATATGAGACAAAGATGTAAATGTAACAAAATGAAACCTTAAATGTACCAGAAACATAAGAGCATTTTAAAACTTTCTAAGTGCAACACAACTCAGAAACCATAAAAGAAAAGACTGGTAATTTTAACTATTAACACAAAACTTCTGTACAGCAAAACCCAACATACATAAAGTCAAAAGAAAAACCTGGGAAAGTATTTCCAGCTCCACTTACAGAATTTACTTCCCTATTATATAAAGAATTTCCACACATCAATATAAAGCAGATCAACAACATGGAAGAAAGATGGACAAGGTGTACAGAGTTACCAACACCTAAGAGAAGATGCCCCATTATTCATCATAGGAGAAATACAATTAGAATTTCATAATTTCATCTCTCCATTTGGCCAAGATCAAAACGTTTGATAACACACTGTATGGGGAAGCAGACGCTCATGCAATGCTGATGCAAGTTGAAATGGTACAACTCGAAGGAGGGAAATTTGGCAATATCTTCTGACATTAAAAATGCTTTTGACCTAACCACTTCTAAGAATTTAAACGATGGAAGGTTTCCCACATCTGAAAAATGATGCATTGATGCATATGAGATTAGTTATTACTACATTGTTTGCCATAGCAAAAGATGGAAAGCAACCCAAACAGATGCAAGAGAGAGATGGAGATAAATTAGGTACACACATACAAGAGTGTACTACGTAGGTAAAATGGACAGGATGAAAGTGTTTGTGATGTTCTGATTTGGAAAGATCTCTAAGATACTTGTGAAGACAGTAAGGTGTTTCTTATTGACATAGAATGCCGATCTTGTGGGAAAAAATGTATATGTGTGTGGAGAGGCAGAATCTATAGATATATGCTTGTTTATACCTGTTATGTCTGTGGAGAAATACATGAAAAAGTGGTAACATTGATTGCTTCTCGGGAAAAGAATCTTGTGGTTGAGAGAAAGGGGTGAGAAAGAAAAATTTCACTGTACACATTTTTACATCTTTTGAATGTTCAAAACATATTACATTTATATGCTTTCCCACAAAAATAACAGAGAGTGGCAGAAAATAAGGGGATCATGGTGGAGACCAAGAACAAGCAGCCAGATTCTTAGAAAGCTAGAAGAAAATGGCTTTGGAGGAGCCAAGCGAGGAGAGCATTTCAAGAAAGAAAGAGAGGCTCACAGCATGGAATGCTACAAATAGATAAAGGGCTTAGATAAAGGCTTGGAGGTGTGCCATTGGAGATGGCTGGGACTGTGTGGGACCTCAGTCCTCTCTGTGTAAGATAGCACCCCACTCACATGCTGGCATCTCAGCTAGGGTGGCTGGAACAGCTGGGAATCTGGCCAGCATCGTTTATTGTCCGTGTGGCCTCTTCAAGTAGCAAACTTGGGCTGCCTAACAGCATGGTGGTCTCAGTGTAGTAGAATTCTTATAATGTAGCCCAGGGTTCCCAAGATCAAGTGTTCCAAGAGCTCAGGGCCAAGGCCACAAGGTTCTTATGACCCAGCCTTGGAAGTCATGCAGAGTTACTTTCTTTGCATTCTCCTAGTTCTATGCGGACAGGAGAAATTTAGTGTGACAGGGGGTGCATAAGGGTCTGAATATCAAAAGGAATAGTTCACTGGGAGTGGGAGGTATCTTTGAAGTCTAGCTGCTATAGGAATTATCAAGAAAGTGGGATTGTTTTGGTGAAGGCAAACTAGGTTGGAATTGAGGGAGTCCATGGGAGTGGGAATAGTTTTGGGTAGGAAGGGACACCCTCCTATTGGAAGAAGAAAGAAAGCAAAGGTGGGTTTAGGTAGAGATGAAGAGGGCCCAAAAGGAAATGTCTGATGGTTCTGATTTATAGAGTAAAAAGGCAACACACAGAATGGGAGAAAATATTTGCAAATCATATATCTGGTAAGGGATTAATATCCAGAATATATTGAGAACTCCTAAAACCCAATAGCAACCAAAAGCCAAGCATCCTTATTCACAAATGGGCAAAGGACTTGAATAGACATTTCTTCAAAGGAGATATGCAAATGCATAATAAACAAATGAAATGGTATGCAATATTATTAATCATCAGGGAAAAGCAAATCAAAATCACAATAAGATACCACCCATACCCATATCATGACTGTTTTCTTAAAAAATCCCAGAAAATAGCAAGTATTACTTATATTCACCATAAGAACATATATATATATATATATATATATATACATATATATATAATATACATAATACCACTGAGCTATATATTTAAAAATCAGTAAGGTGGTATATTTTATGTTATGTGTATTTTAGGACATCAAAAAGATTGCAAAACAGAAAGAATGAGCTGGACTGAATTTATGATTTCAGAGTAGTAGAAATAGGTCAGTTTGAGGTGATGACAAAGCCTAGAGTGTGGCCAAATATGTGGGTGGCTGGCTGGAGTGGAGAGAGGGAGAATGTCTTCATGGATGAGATTAAGGAACTGAGCACCCAAGGTACTGGATGGGACATTCATGTGGAATCTGAAGTCACCAGGGTAAGGTCTGGGTGGAGATGAGGGCTGCATCTTAATGCCAAAGTCGTCAATGATCTTGGGGCAGGACTGGAAGAATGGTGGATGGCTCAAGATGTGTGGGGGTGGTACTGTAGCCAGGGGGCATGAGCCTTGAGGAGCAGGGGTCTTTCATATGTGGTGGTGAGTCATGGCATGGAGTGAGAGGCAGGATGGACCCATTTCCAGCCTGCAATTTGAGGGGCATAAAAATGAATGGTCTTTGCTGCCCAGGGCTCTGGGGAACAGCATCCTTTTCCCACGTGGGGTGACCAGGTCCGGTTCTATCTCCAAGCCACTCTCCTGTCCCTTAGCGTGGCTATGCAGTGTGGCTCAGACAGTGTGGATGGATTGCAGGAGAAACCTAGTTCCATTCTGTCCACCCGTGCTGTCATTTTGGTGGCAACCAACCCACCTCCACTCATGTTGTAAACGAGCTCTGTCAGCTAGGAGAAGAGAACTTCAGCTAGGATAGGGTGAGGCTGTGATGAGGAGAAGGGGGATATTCTGCAAGTCAGGGCTTCTGTCTCTCCTGGAAACCAATATGGAGCATGTGCTCATCAAGGATGGGCATTATATCTATCCATAAACCCTTCCTCAACCCAGAGAGTAGACTTGGGAGAAACTACACAAAAGTAGGGTGTTTGTGTGTGTATGTGTCAGAGTTGGGATGAATGGAGGTGGGAAGAGACTTGTGACCCCCTCCTTCAACATCCTGGAGGAAGGGAAACTTCTGTAACAGCCAGAAACATGTTAGAAATATCAAAAGGGCATAAACTGAGCCACAGGAATCCAAAAGCATAAGTCACAGTTCTCTTTATCTAAAAATGGTAAATTTCTCATCAGAAAGGGAAACTGAAAACAAAAAAGATCCAGGAGTCCTTTAGCGTGCATTTCTGAGCATGACCCCTCAGCGGTGGGTATATATCAGTTGCAGTCTGCCACGACCATGTCTGACTGGTTGGGTCTCCCCAGATCCTTCTCTAATGTTCCACCTCTGAGTGTAAATCCAAGAAGTTGCCAAAAATATGGCCTTTCTGAGGGCAAGTGGGGGTGTGTCTCAGTTAAGATCTATCATCGCAACTGATGGAAACTGACCTGAGTTAACTTCAGCAGGGAAGAAAATTTATTGGAAAGAATCTGAGGTATCTCATGAAGACCAAGTGCAGCCAGGCCTCTGGAGGGATGTGCCCCAGGAATCAGTGTTTGCCAAATTGTGTTCCATGGGTCCCTAGTCCTGGCAGGTGTCTGAGGAAGTACACTGTGGTCCAATGAGTGCGGGAAATGCTACCTATCTTTTGTTTAAAACAACACTGGCATCTTAAAGCCTCTGATAATTGCTGCAGCAAGAAAGCTTATTTAATTATCTAAGCACTTCCCTCGAATATTTGTGGAGTAAGGTGGGAGGGGGTTCTGGAAGGGGAACACATGTATACCCATGGCGGATTCATGTCAATGTATGGCAAAACCAACATGATAATGTAAAGAAAAAAAAAAAAGATTGACCCTCCACACCCACATATTCCTCAGACTGTTATTTGGCCTGCCATTGCTTGAACTGGCAGATGTGAAACCTAGGGATATGGAGGCTGACTGTACTTGTTGGCAATCTGACCAAGGAAGATGGGACTCCGCACCACCCCATCCCTCACCATACCACGCCATCCCACACCATGCAGTGGTGGAGATGACTGTACTATGAAGGGGGGACACTAGAGAGGCCATATAGCTAGTGGTCAAGTGTGTGGACCACCTGACTTCCAATCCTTTCAGCCATTCCATCCTTCACTGCTATGAGCACGGGACTAGCTTGGAATGGGAGGGTGTTGCATGAGGACAACACATCCAGGTCCTCTGTCCCTTCATTTTATTCTTAAGCCTGAAGTGCAGGCACGTAGGTGAAATCTTCTTGATCATCCAGGGTTGGAGCCCACGGATGGGTGTAAATGAGGATTAAATAAGTTAGTAATGCCTGTGTGATCTCAAAGGGAGAGTGAGTGTCTGATTTCACTGCATGCTAGCTGAATGATTTGGGCAAGTTATTTAACCTCTTTAAATCTCAGTTTTTTATCTACAAATCAGGATAATAACAGTAATATCTCTTGAGGTTGCAAGGAGGATTAAATGAACTAATAATGCCGGTAAACCTTCTTGTTCAAGGTAAGCACTAAAAATATTTAGCTATTACTGTTATTATATTATGATGGATTGAACACACACTCTCTACCATGAACTTCACAGCATCTGGGGAAACGCATGATTTGGTTTAACAATCATTTACTGCTGTCTACTCCCAATGGAGACTGAGATATACAGAGGAACCTGGGGGCATGGCCTCAGCTTTCATGGAGCTTCCAAACTTGTGGGGTAGATAGAGTTTAAAGGTAATTACAATGGTACTGTGACAGCTCACAGGAAGGGCCCTGAGCCGGACAAGAGGGGCTTATGTGTGTGCTAAGTCAGTTCAGTGGTGTCTGACTCTTTGCAACCCTATGGACTCTGCTCCCCTGGCCATGGGATTCTCCAGACAAGAATACTGGAGTGGGTTGCCACTTCCTTCTCCAGGGGATCTTCCTGACCCAGGGATTAAATCTGTGTCTCTTACGTCTCCTGCATTGGCAGGCAGGTTATTTACCACTAGTGTCACCTGGGAAGCCCCCAGATGCAGGTAGAGTGGTGCTGACTAAAGGTATAAAGGTTTTGACAGTTTTGGGCATCCCAGGCAGTTCAGTGTGGCTGAAGGGCAATGTAAGATTGGACAGTGTTGAGGATGTTGGCAGGGACCAGCACAGGGAGGGCTTTTAATGCCAGACCAAGGAGTTGAGATGTTAGCCTATTGGTCACAGATTGATGATAAAGTGCTTCAATCTAGAAAGTGTCAAGGCAGGTGTGTGATTGGGAAGCTTCCTCTGACAGCTGTGGGACTCATTGATTGGAGGCACAAGAAACTAGACAGGGAGCTTGTTATGGAAATAAACCTGGGATATGGGGAGATTCTTGGCTTGGATGCCACCAGGTGAACTGGTGGTGGTTGGTGCTGGTTTAGAGGGAAGGACCTCCACAGGGTGGAAGACCCTGTGGGCAATCCCAGTATCAATATTAAACAGTCAGTTGGATGTATGGGCTTGGATATTTGGGAGCCATCAGTATTTCAATGGAAATTGAATCCATAGAGTGAATGAGCTTGTTCAAAGAGGGTCAAGACCCAAGGCAACCTGGGGAGTTTGACCCGAGGGGGGACAAGGAAGAGAATCCTTCTGCTGGAGCAGAGATTCTGCAGGCATTTAGAATTTCAAATTGTCATAAATTCAGATTCTCAGAGGAACTGGTTTCTCTAGAGAAAACCCTCAAATCTTCAAACATGGGCTATTATAATTAGACCCCAGCAGAACTTAATGATTTAGTGGTAGAGAGAGAATACTCAGGGTCCCAAGCTCCTTGCTCTTAGCTTGTCATCCCTAAGCTTTGTCAGAGCTCCCAGATCAGCTTTCCCATCTTGACAATGCAGAGAACTGGATTTTGCCACCTCTTTCCATCCCAAAGTTGATGTAGACACTAGAAGAATGGAGTCATCAGAGTGGTAGTTGGGGAAGTTGTATAAATTATCCTTATTTCTGGCAACTTATCCCTATGAAATTTCAGGTACCTGAACACTCAGCCATTCCTTTATTGCAGATCTTAAATGAGAATGAAATAAGCTAACAAGGCCCATATGAATCCAAAAGGTGAACTAGTGCCAATGGGGAGCAGTGGAAACTGAAGTCCTTCCTGATATTTTAAGTATCTTGAGAAGGAATGTATGAGGCAGAGTAGACCCCAGTGCCTTTGGCAGCCCAGCAGCTTCTGTGCTTTCTTTTCTGTACCAGGGGATAGAAGCCTGAGAACTACATTTCTGAGAACACTTGCCATCCGGGTTCCAGGTTAGATTCTTTCACTGAGTGGTAATTACATGAGATTCAGAAGGAAAGAAGCCAAAGCCATCTCATTGTCCTCTAACTGTGGTGGGTAGACTGGTGGGCAATGGCAGATGTGAGGTTTTAAAACAAGCTCAGGATTTTCCTGTTTGAGTCAACACTGTTGGGAGCATCTGTGAGCCCTGTAGTACTTCCTGCAGATCCCGCGATTTCTTTACTTTTGAAAGTTTGCAGAGAAACTTCACTCTTTCTGTTTGCTTTTAATATTTCATGTTTTAAATTTTTATTTTACATTCGGGCAGAGTCAATTAACACTATTGTGATAATTTCAAGTGGACAGCAAAGGGACTCAGCTATACATATACATGTATCCATTCTCCCTCAAACTCCCTCCCATCCAGGCTGCCATATAACACTGAACAGAGTTCCCTGTACTTTACATACCATAGGACCTTGTTGGTTATCCATTTTAAATATAGCAGTATGTAAATGTCGAACCCAAACTCCCTAACTATCCCTCCCCTTCTTTTTACATATGAATTTCTTTTTTAAAAAATTATTTATTGACTGGTTGATTCATTTGGCTGTGCTGGGACTTAGTTTTGGCATGCGGGATCTAGTTCCCTGACCAGGGATTGAACCTGGGGCCTGCATGGGGAGCAGAGTCTTAGCCACTCCGCCAGGAAAGTCCCAAAATTCCGCTCCTTAAATTTATCCAGTAACCTTCAGTTTTCAGCTGTTCCAAAAGTTATGTAGGTACTGTGTCAGCTTTTGCTGAATAATAAGTAGCTCACAGTTAGTAATTTAAAGCAAAAATGATATATTTAGCTCACAACATTGTGGATCAGGATTCAGCTGGGCAGTCCTTCTGTTCTTGCTTGAGATCACTCATGCATCTGAACTCAGGTGCAAGGTGGTCCACAGGATGATTGGTCCAGAGTGGCATCAACTGGGTTGAGTAGCCTGTACTCCACATGGTCTCTCGTTCTTGTATGCGTGGTGACTGTGCAGGATTCTAAGAAAGCACATGGAAGAATGCAAGATATCTTGAGGGTTAGGCTTGAAAGCGGAGCAGCATCACTGTGGTCAGATTCTATTGACCAAGTTAAGCTACAAGACCAGCCGAAATTCAGAGTCACATCACTTGGATACAGGGAGGAGAATAATCATGGCCAATTTTGCAGGCAATCTATATCTATTATGACATCTATTTCTTGCATTAAATCTCCTTCTGCTTGAAAGATCTGGAGAATTTCTATTTCCCCAAGTAAACCCTGACAGTTGTGGCATCATTCTGCATTTCAGAAGGCAGTCAGAATGCCGAGACAAGTATTGAGATTTGGATTAGAAGTTAAGGATTTGACTCTAAGTCTTGGACTGCACCATTGATTATAGTCAGCCTTGGGCCAGACTCTTCACCTTTCAGAGCTTTGAACCCTTTTCTCTCGAATGGAGATGGATAAACTTATGTGCAGTGATCACATAAAATACTGGTTGTAAGAGAAATTTGAGTAAGTTAATGGTCATCGCTTATATTTGAATAACACTAGAGTATTGATATAAAACCTTCCACTCTAATGGCTGGTAGAGCGGGGGCATTCCTGCTGGGATAGAAGTCAGAAACGTGTTGGTTGCTGCTTCTCTGCTCTCTCAAGCGCCCTGGTACCTTTGGGGACTTAGAAGTTAAGGATGACTGCAAGCCAGATTTTCCATCTGGGGCCTCTGTGTTGGAATTAAGCCAGAGTTTGGAAAAGCCCTACAGTTGCTAGAGCCAGACCAAACCCCAGGGCTGGCACGAGCCATCTCCCATGCCCTGCTCCCATCTGCCCTCTTGGCTCTTGGCACAGTGAGGCCCTACTTGTCCTGGCCCATCCCCTCCCCAAGCTTCATGGGCACAGCTGTTTGAAGGACCTCCCCCCAGCTCTGTGTTAAGCCCCAACTCAAGCTGGACATGATTCACAGGGATAATGAACTTGTAAATAAATTCCTGCTGCATCAGCTCATGGAGCTGAAGGTTGGGCTTGGAATGTGGACACGGGTAGGCAGACGGAGCCTGGCCCAGAAATTCAAATGCCCCCTCTGCTCCCTCTAGGGGATGTGGGAGGAGCGCGATGAGAACTGACAGATTGCGTGCGCTCCTCCTGGCACATCCTTCTCTCCTGCTGGGCTGATCATGCTCTCAGCGCAGAGATCCTGGATCCCTAGGCCTGTCCCCTAGCCCTGCTTTCAGCATCCAGTTCTGCTGGAGACAGATTTTGGGAGGCCAGTGTTCAAAGGCTGTGTGTTCAGCAGAGCATGAACATGGCAGAAAGCTCTGTGCGGGGCCTCTGAGGAACGGCAGGTGTATTCAGACTTGCTGGGGTTTACCAGTAGAGAGAGGCTATAGGGAAATGAAAAAGCTCAGAGAAATCCCTCAGTAAAACGAGGAGTACTAGAAAGAAGTGCGTTTCCTGTCAATGAAAACACACAAGAAGAGGCCAGGTAACTCCTTAAGAGCTTCCAACTGGGAAGTATGTGATAGTAGCGGAGGGTTGGTTGGATGTCTTTTGAGACCCAACCCCCACCACACACACACACACACACACACACACACACACACACACACACCGACACACACAGGTCTCAAGCTCCTCATTCCTATAAGTTGTGGGAAAGGCATTCTGCTTTGGTGTTTGGCTATATCTGTTTCTGTCTAAAACCTTCTTGGGCCTTTTAATCACACTTAGAATAACATAAAACCCCCATATTATTAATAACTTCAGTGTTATTTCAGACCATTCTCCCCATCTATTCTCCTCTTTTCAAGTATTCATCATGCTTCATGCCATCTACCTTTTTAAAAAATCTAATCCTGAAACTGTCTGTAATAGTTAGGATAGACCAGGCAGTACTGCAGTGACAAATAAACCCTGCAATCTCAGTGGCTCAGATACTGGGTGCTTGCTTCTCCTTTATGCAATATCTGATGTGGCTGGCAGGGCTCCTCTCCATCTGGTGACCCAGGGTCCCAAGCTTCCTTCATTTCATGCTGCCACTGTCTCAATGGGTAGCTTCCAAACCATGGAGGTAACTGTATTAGAGCCCAAAGTGACACCTGTCACTTGTGCTCACAGTCTCAGCTAGAGCTAGTCACGTGGTCCCAGCATAAGCAACAGGGAGGCTGGGCGAGGGAAGGAGCTCATGGATATTTGGTGGGTGCTACTGTCTTTGGCATGCTCGCCTGTATTGGTCAGGGTTCTGGGTAGCAAACAACAGAAAGTGACTTTCAGTGTTGTAAGCAGAAGAGAAAGTTAGTAAAACAATATTGTGGAGCTCAGTGAATTTCCTGGAGGGCAAGAAAACTAAAATCAGAGGTTATGCAACTAGAAATCACACCCCAAATCATGCTTCAGAGCACCTCTTAGATGCTGATCGTGGGTGCAGACAGCATGGCCATCCAACCAAGTGGCAGCACTAGATGTGGACTCTGCCACCAGAGCCACGGCCACAGCCACCTCCCTAGAGACTGCCAGCCTGTGGTCTGCCCAGCCTTCACTTCTTTCTTTCTTTCTTTTTTAATATTTATTTACTTATTTGGCTGTGCTGGGTCTTAGTTGCAGCATGCAGGATCTTCGATCTTCACTGCACCGCGCAGGATATTTAGTTGTAGCATGTGAGTGCTTAGCTGCCACGTGTGGGATCTAGTTCCCTGACCAGGGATCGAACCCATGTCCCCTGCATTGGGAGCACGGAGTCTTAGCCACTGGATCACCAGGGAAGTTCCCAGCTTCCATTTCTTTGTGTCAGTCACATCTGACTCAAAATTCTGGGGTCAGCATACCTGACTGAGAAGCCTCCATGAGCCACGTGCTGGCTGCAGGGGAGGCTGATGATCCGACACTTTACGCCCTGCGGACAGTAGGCCCTGGCTTGTAAGGGGAGTCCCAGATAGCGTGAGGAGTAGTCACCACAGCGTCTCAGGGCCTTTGCACCCTCTGTCTGCAGGTGTTTCTCCAGATGTGCTCAAAGCTGGCTCCTTCTCTGCTCAAGGGCCATCTGTGATGATCAAATCTAATGCTGTCTCTGCCGCACAAGCACATCCACCTGTCTTGTTTCCTTCACAGAATTCATCCCTACCTGAGCACTGCCTTGTCCATTCAAGAGTCTGTTCCTTTGATTTCTGTCTACTCTGTAGGTGCTTAAACACAAGATGTCCGGGCGTGCTGCCAGCACTTTTCGTAGATTCATGCACCAGCCCCCTTCCCACTCTGGGCTAATGTGTTTTGGGGTGTAGGGATCTGTTTCTTTACTGAATGAGGTTATAAAATAACCCCCCTCTGGAGTATTCCTGATATAAGGGGCTGGGAAGCCCTTGCTAACCTCTTTGTCTCTCCAGCTGCAGTTTTATCCCTGAGAGAATGCGTGTGACAAATGGGACTAAGGCTGAGTGTGCTTTTGGGTGACAGGGAGACAGTTGAGTTATCAGGTATGGGTGGACCTTATGATTTAGTGCACAAAGGAAGGGCAAAGGACTTGCAGCAGGAGGGCAGGCGTTCCAGGGACACATTTTGGAGCTAGACGGTACCTCCCACTGCCTCCTTGTCCCCTGGCTATGGTGCCACCAGGTCCCCACATCCACAGAGGAAGCCTGAAGGTCATGTGGAGATGGCCACCGAGGACTTAGAAGGAGCTCTGTTTTCTTTGAAGATGTAGATCTTTTTAACATTTCTCGATGCCATAATGGTTCACTGTGAAAACTTTAATGGGGGTTAAAAACAGGAGATCAGGAGATTGGCACTTGGGAGTGGAGGTTGTGGTGGGCCAAACTGTCCGATGCCCAGCATAACCCGGAGCTCGGCTTTAGCACTGGACTTCGTCTCCTGGGACCCCGGCAGCCCAGCACATGGGCAGCTAGGCCTCTCAAAGGAGGAGCATTGAGACCTGAGAGTTTCTAGGGAGGAGGAGTCACTAAGCCAACTTGGCTCGCTGGGAGAGGACCGTGGTCCCCATGTGCCAGGGCCTGTCTGGGCACGTGAACCCCTCGCCCAGGCTTGCACCTTTGGAGCTCTGGGATGAGCTGGTGCTCTGGGAGGAGGCAGAGCTGGATGAATCATACAACACCAGACCAGAACAGGGTCGGCAGACTTCTTCTATAAAGAAAATGATTTTGGCTTTGTGGGCTGTACTATTTCTCCTGCAAGTCCTCAGTTCCGCTGTGGCAGCGAGGCAGGTGGCCACAGACGATAGGTAAATGAATGAGCATGGCTGTGGGCCAATAAAGCTTTATTTATGGGCACTGGAATTTGAATTTCATAGAATTTTCATGTGTCATGAAACATTCCTTTTTTCCCTCAACCATTTAAAAATGTGAAAACCATATTTAGCTCCCAGTCTGTACAAAAACAGATGGAGGACTAGATTTGGCTAGAGGACTCTATTTTGCTGACCCTTGAATTAGATCATCTCTAAAGACTGTTCCGGCCCTAATTCTTCACCTTGGTGGAAGAAGAGACCAAAGGTCTGAGAGGTTAGGTGGGATTCAGGTCAGCAAACATGCCTGGAAGGGATTTGGGATAGACTTAACTCATTTCTTTTTAAAAAATTTTATTATTGGAATATAATTGCTTTACAATGTTGTGTTAGTTTCTGCTGTACAACAAGGTGAATCAGTTATATGTATACATCTATCTCCTCCCTCCCCACCTCCCATCCCACCCCTCTAGGTCATCACAGAACACCGAGCAGAGCTCCCTGTGCTACACAGCAACTTCCCACTAGTTATCTGTTTTACATATGGTAGAGTACACCTGACCTCTTAGGCAGAGGCCCTAAGGCCTGGCATGGAGCAGGTGCTCACAGAGCCTTTGTTGAATGAGCAAGTGTGGATTGGTGAATGATGGCTCTAGGACTCAAATGACCCAAAGATGGCAGAGATTATGTACTTTGGTTCCTTGATGAGGTGTCAGAAAACCCATCAGCACAGCAGAGTCTGACTGTGAGGGGCGACAGGAAACTCAGCACCCTGGGGTTGTTCAGTGTAGGGTGAACAGCAATTACCTGCCTCAAAGGACATTCCTGTCTTCATGAGAGAAACAGGAAAGGATGATACCATGGGAGCTCAGAAGGAAATGCAAGGATGTGGAGTATATCGGATTGTAAGATGAATTACCTATGTCCTGCATGCCGAAGGTTACTTCTCAAAGCACGATTTTTATTTCAGAATGTGGGTATCATTAATGTTGTGGGGCAATTCACACCCCTTCGGGCATTGTTCTCATAACTGAGGGTAGCTCCAAGAAGTATCAAATCTGATGGAGGTGGCATGTGACTTCCTCCTCGTGCTGTTTGCAGACAGGACAAGAACGGCTGCTCCCGGTGTCTTGTACCCATCAGGCACTCAGTCAAACTCTGACAAATGAATGGTTTCCTCCCTACACCTAGTGTATCATCCTGAATGATAGTAGGGTATTTCAGGAACACATGACTCCCATTTGCCTCCTGGTTGCTTTGAAATTTTTTTGAACATAACATTAAATGGTGAGAAATGAAGCTTCAAGAGTGGGTCTAGGTGGTGGACATGGACTCCCGGTGGCTGGGTGCAGAGTGTGTGTGTGTGTGTGTGTGTGTGTGTGTGTGTGTGTGACTATTGTGCTGTGGTTTTCAGAGATGAGCTGGGAAGACAGAGCAGGGCTGCGGGCCAGAGGGGAACAGTGCTATGTCCCAAGAAGTGACTGGAGAGTGAAAGACAAATTTCTCTACTTCACAGTTTCTCACAAAGGAAATCTCAGGGCTACTTGATTTGCTCCTCTAGCCCTGAAAGAGCCAGTGGGAGGATCAGCCTGATGTTCTAACAAATCTGGACTGGCCATGACTAATGCAGCAAGAAACTGAGGGCAGAAGTAGGTCATTGTGATGGACCAAGACTGTCCTCTCATGGTGGTCATTGGTGGACTCTTGAGTGAAGACGTAACCCCTCCACCAGCCTGATGGTGCAGAAGGCAGCCCAATGCATGCTCTGTTGACCTGGTGGGCTCCTTACTTCCTCCTGCTGCTGCATGGACCCTGAAAGGTGAGCCTAGTTGTGACCTGAGTAGGTCTACTTTTAGACAGCCACCGTGCAACCAGCTGGGAAGGGACCAGACCTGTAGGAGATGGTCTCAGAGGTGGGGACACCTGTTAGAAGGTGGGAGCAAGTCAAGAGAAGTGATAAAGCCTGAATCTGGGCAGTGGTGGGAGGTGGTGGGGGCAGGATGGGGTGGGTGTGTGTGGCCGAAGAGGGAGGAGTCTCTGAATGTACCAGTCTCACAAGGAGAGGTGCCTGCTGCCTGATACCCGGGGTCCAGGGGAGAGTTAATGGGTGCATGTGGGCGAGCTAATTGGGGCTCTAGCTAGGCTGACGCATGCAGGCATCTGAGCCAGTTATTACTAATGCTGGAGAGAGAGAAAGAAAAAATTAAGCAACACAGGAGCAGTGGGAATTCTCTGATTGAGAAGTTCCAGGGCTGGTCTCCCATTGCAGACAGGCGGCACTGGGAAGAAGGGACCTGACACGCAGGCGTGAGCTGGAGGGGCACAGCTGGCGGGAGGGGTGTTCCGTGACGCCTGCTATGACTGGCTCACATCTGCCCTGTGGGGTGCAGCTGGGGAGGGCTGGGTCTTTTCCAAAACAGCCCAGGTTTTCCAGTGCCACCCTTGGCACACTCGGCAAGCGAGCTGGGCTGGAGAGGCTGTCACCAGGGAGGAGGGAAGCAGTGCAGGCCAGGATGCAAGGTCTGGTTCTGCTTCTTTACACACTGGCCAAAGTTTGGATCTCTTTGTTGTTTCCTTGGATCTTTAGATTCTTAACATGCAGCAGTCACTTTTGTTGGCTAGGAGAGAGACACACTGGGGGCAGCCTTCAGAGCCTGGGAAAGTGGGGTTGTTGGGTTAGAGGAGGTGGGGACACTTTCCAGAGTGGGCAGCACAGGTGTGACTAAGGTCCTACCCACTGCTCTGCCTCCTCTCTGATCTGGGATCACTGTGCCTTTTCCTGCAGGATGGTGGAATCCACCAGTCCAGGGCTTCCAAGACCTGGTTCTCAGCCTGACTTGCTGGGAAACCTGGCCAAGAAGATTCCCCAGTTGGGGTGTCAGGAGTTTCAGGAGGGTCCCTCACTTACCTGCAGGCAGATGGCTCCATCTGAAGTTGCCATCACTGTTTTCCAGCTCATAGTTCCTAGCAGGCATTTTCCTTTCATGGCTGGAGTCTGGGTGATCATGCCCCTAGGTTCTTCCTGGTCACCAGAGTGCAGGCCTTATCCCCAGGAATGTAGACCTCAACCCAGACCAGGCCCTGCTAGTCTAATCTGGACCATAAAGGACCGAGTTCGTCCTTAGGGATAGACGCTTCCTTGCCTTCTGTCTTTCTCTTTGGGGTTCTAACTGGCAATTCCCATGAGCCCTTATGTTGTGTGGTGGCCAAATCAACTGCATCCGTAGGGTGTGACACTGGGTGCAGGGGAGGTGAGGCTGTCCAGTGCTGGGTGCAGGCGGGTCCCCTTGTGATGCAGCCCCCACACCTTGGCTGCGTGGGCCACAGGGACCTCTCACTCGTCTTTATGCTGAGGACCAACCCTGTGGTTAACTTCGTGTTTTGGATTCAGGGCTTTTAGCCATGAATCTAACCTGTCAGCAATGGGAGGACAACCTCAGCTAAGGGCCAGGACAGCCAGGGGTGATGGCTCAGGTTGAGGCGTCCCCTCATTCTTGATGGCCTGGAATGCTTCTCCTTAAGGTCTTGGACCTGGAGGTAGAACCTGAGAAGGGGCTTGGATGAGATGAAGCAGAGGAGAGGTGCTGAGGCCTCAACCCTGCTGCATGGGGCCATCCTGCTGTGGAGAGGAGACCCCCGTGGAAGAGGATGAGAAGCGGCATAGGAAGGAAAGGAGGAGATGGGCAGCTTCGTGTGATGCAGAGTGGTGTGGAGGCCATAGGGAGGTGGAGCCTTCTAAAAAGGGGGCGTCAGTGTTCTCCAGATGGAGATTTATCTTGTCAAGAGGAGAAGCCCCTCTTTTTTGTTTTTTTATTTAAAGTTTTTTTCTTATTTAATTATTGGCTGCGCTGGGTCTTCTTTGCTGCTTTCAGGCTTTCTCTGTGGCAGACAGGGGCTACTCTTCGCTGTGGTGCTCAGGCTTCTCATTGCAGTGGCTTCTCCTGTTGCAGAGCATGGGCTCTAGGTGCACGGCCTTCAGTAGTTGTGGCTTACGGGCTTAGTTGCCTGGCAGCATATGGAATCTTCTCGGACCAGGGATTGAACCCGTGTCCCCTGCATCGGCAGGCAGAGTCTTAGCCAATGGACCATCAGGAAAGTCCATCTCTCTGTCTTTGATGTGAACTCTGTCCTTACACAGCTGGTGCAAGGGTGGTTCTGAAGAGGTAAACTCATCATTGATTGTCAACACGTGTTTATTGAGTGCCTGATATTTGTAACCATCGTGCTGAGTCCTGGGGTTGTCGAGGCAGATGAAACACATTTGCTCAGTGGTTAAGTGGGGCTTGCAGTGGAGAGCAAGTCAGGACATGAGTAATCAAACAATGAAGTAAGTATCTATTGTTCTTAGTACTTTGAAGGGAAAGAGCAGGGCACTACAAGAGAAACTAGCACAGGGGGTCAGGAAGGCTTCAGGATGTGGAGGGGGGGTGCTGATGGTGAAACTGAGACCAAAGGGTGATTGATATTACCCAGGCAAGGGGTTGCAGAGACAGAAAACATGAGTGAGGGTGCAGTGGCAGACAGCCTTGGTCCATTCAGGTATCAGTCATTGACTGAGGAATGTTGAGGGCAGGTGGCAGGGAGCAAAAGGACAGGTTAGGGAGTGGACTGGCAGGGCCAAGGAACAGGATTTTGTTCTAGGTGCAGTAGGAAGCAGGTGGAAGGTGAACATCCTTCAGGATGGGTTCCCTTCTTCAAAGTGCCAGGGCTCAGCACTTGCTCTCTGAGTAACTAGGAAGGATGGTAGGTGTAGGGCAAATGGTATCAGGAAGAATCTTCTTTCCTTCCACAGGAGTGAGCTTCTTCAGCCTCAGATGAGCAGCGGGGGAAGTCTCTGGACCTGCCCTGGGCAGCCTCACCCAGCCCTGAGCAGCAGGCAGCAGCGCCATGATCTTGAGCCGAATCGTGTCCCTGCCACCCCAACTCAGGGCCACACAGAAACTGTGGCTGTGGCCGTATTTGCACACGCAGTCTTTGCTGATGTGCTCAAGTTAAGATGAGTGCACACTGGAGTAGGGTGCATCCTAACCCAATAACCAGTATCCTTAAAAAAAAGAGAAATCTGAATGCAGGCACATGTGAAGAGGGACACAGAGACCAAGATGCTGCTGCTACAAGTCGAGGAATGCCAAGGGTTGCCAGCAGCCACCAGAGGATAAGGGGGAGGCTTGTCATAAATTCTTCTCTAGAGCCTTCAGTGAGAGTATGACCCTGCCAATACCTCAGTTTTGGACTTCTACCCTCTAAATCACAACAGAATAAATTTCTCTTGTTTAAAGGCATCCAGTTTGTGGCACTTTGTTTTGGCACTCTTAGGAAACTAATGTATTAGGCCAAGGAAGGGGAACCCAGTGTGTTGAATCCATCCCCTGTACTGGGCCATCAGCAGTCATTATATCACTTAGACAGCAAGTTAGTGAGGTTCCAGTTACAATCTCCTTTTTACAGAAGAAGAGTTGGATGGTCAGGGCGTTCTACAGAGACACAGTGACAAGGCTTGGGGTTTGAACCCAGGTCGGATTTGCCCCTGCCCTGTCTACTCTGCCTTTTGGATTGTTCATGGTCCTTGATGAAGTATCATTAAACTGGTCAAGTGATGATGAGGAATGAGGGTTCTACAGATGTTCATTCAAATATTTACTGATGGAATCCCATGCCTGACATTTGTTTTAAAATTCTCCAAAGGAAAAAAATGTTGTAGAGATAGGGATAGATAAAACAAAAATAGCAGGATGTTGGTAATTGTTGAAACTGCATCATGGGTGATGGGGCTTCATTGTATTACTTTCTTCACTTTTGTGTATGTTTGAAAATTTCCATAGTTAAAAATTAAAAAGTAAAGCCGTGGAGATCCAAAATTAAAAAAAAAAATGAAAAAACAAATCATGAGAGTTCTAGGATCAGAGAGTCCAGGGTTTGAATCTCAGCTTTATTCTTTTTAGCTGTGTGACCTTGGAGAAGTCACTTAACCACACTGAGCCTTGGTTTCCTCTGCCCAGTGGAGGTATCACTATGTCAAATCTCGTAGGATAGCAGAAGGTTTACATGGGAGAATCAGGGCTTAGTCCAGGGCTGGGCACATGGGCGGTGTCCCGGAAATGTTTGCATTATTTTTATTGCGCATGCACCGTACACCAGCTTCCGAGTCAAGAATTTCTTCCTTATCATTGACACACAGGTGAGGACAAGGCTTGGAAGTGGAGGGCTTTGCTCTGGACCCCATAACTGATGGGGAGAGAGACCTGCCTGACCCAGAAATCTCTTCCTAAAGTAACTGTTTCTTTCGCTCTCAGAGTTGCTCAGAGACCTGCTTTCCTGCCAGTGTTTCTTGGCCTTTCTCACGAGGAGGTCTCGGTTTAGGGAACAGTCGTGGAGGGGGAGGAAGATGAAGCCACCCCTGGCTGACCCTGGCCAGTTCTGGTCACTCTATGTTTGCTCAGCTGCAGGGTGCAGGTGGAAGGGGCGGATTCTGCTGGCCTGGTGGTTTTCAAAGGTGACAGGCCTGTGGTAACTGATGGTCACTGGGGGCCACTGCTCCATGGACATTGTTGGTTTAAGGATGACAAAGACCTGACACCCTTGCCGCAGCAGAAACTGGAGTGAAACAAAGGCAGCCCAAAGTGCAGAAGGGCTGGGGCCTCTCTTGTCTATGAGGGTTCCCAAAAAACTGCCATGGGTCCTATTCAGCCTGCCACCACCGGACAGAGATCCTAGCTCCCTGGAGGAGCACCCAGGTCAGTCCGGGTGGAGGGAGTGCCCCGCAGTCCCTCGCCAGAGCAGGTGTGGGCCGGGGAAGGAGCCAGAAGGAACCGCTGAGCAGGAGTTCATGGAGCCGAGGCTGCTGCGGGGCCTCCCCCTTCCCAGGCAGACACGCCTTGGGTGCAGGGTGGAGGTGAGGGGTCTCCAGACTGTCACGTGCAGAAGCCGGGGGCCGTGCCGGGAGGTGTCTGTGAGAAGGGGAGGCACAGGGGCTCTAAGAGGTGAGATGGGGTCAGAGGAGAGTCAGGCCTGCTGTCAGAGGCCTCGGTGTGAACTCAGGACTCTGGAAAGACAGAATTCACCCCAGATGTTTCCAGGGATGAGACAATTGCCCTGGGGCAGTGTTAGGGGAACATGGTAGAGACGATGGTCTCAGAGATAGTGACAGCGGGCGTCCTGACTGTCCCTGAGGCTGAAGGGACCAGGGGCTGGAGAACAGTGCCCTCAGAGCCCTTCTGAGGGCTGGGATCCCAGAGGAGGGGGCCTTGGAATCCCTGCCAGCAGGTGACCTGAACAAGAGGAAGTGCCCTAACCCTCCAGACTCCTGCCAGTGGGCAAGGGACGGTGGTGCTGTCAGTAGGGGCTACCTCTCAGGCCAGAGCAGGGCAGTGGGGATGGCGAATGGACAGGGCGGGCGGGGCAGAGCATCACGAGGGCACGTCTCCACTTGTCCTGCAGTAGGACAAGCCCACGCCCGGAAGGAGGGTCACTGACGAGGAGCCCGAGAGTCCCAGCACAGGCTTTGGCCTGGGACAGGCTGACAGACGGCAGCTTCGACTCTGAGTCACTCTCTCTCTGTGTCTCGGTCTGTCTCTCTCACACACAAATACACCCCGCATTTCTCGATTCGCTGAATGGCTGTCATAAGGAGACAGCTAGCATGTTTTGAGAGGGCCAAGGGGAAGCTTGAGGACAAATTGTGTAGCTGTCAGAGTTCCGCAGATCCTGGAGTCGGCATGCTCCGGAGGCACCAGAGTCCTGTCACGGGAGACGTTGGGCTCTTTTAATGCACACATGCATCTCCGTGCTCTACCTCCTCTAGTCCTCCCCAGTGTCCCAGGGTGATTGGTGTTACCTCCCAGTTTTGCAGGTGAGGATGCTGGCCTCAGAGCCTAGAGGCCACTTGTCCAGGGTTGCCTGGAGCCAAAATCTAGCCAGGATAGGCTAGGTTTTGCTGCTGTAACACCCCCAGTGGCTCCAGACAACAAAGGTTAAGTTCATGCTCAGGTTACAAAGCCATCAGGGCTGACTGGGGCTCTGCTTCTCGCCATCCTCGCTCTGGGACCCAGACTGTCAAAGAAGCCACTGTCTGACACATCACTGGTTTCCACGGCAGAAGGGAGGGGGACCTTCCGAGGGGGCTCACACCAGAGATGAAGTGCTTGGTTTGGAAATTGAACATCTCATTTCAGCTCACAACTCATGGGCTCAATTGATCTCATGACCCCAGCCACACACAGGGTGTGTCCGGAAGGTGGAGAGCTGGAAGTGTTTGATGAACAGCATCTGGCTACTATGTGAGCTGTGGGTTTATTTCATGTCTAGGAAACTCTGGGTGTAGAGTTTTTCCCATTGCTCCCGGGCACCCTGTTCCCGCAGAGGCCAGAGGAGCATCATGCAGAGTGGGAGGAGCCTGGAGCAGCAGCTGTCTCCGATTTCTTGAAGGTCTTCAGAGACCACCTAAGCAGGATGCCAGGAAAGCCAGTGGTTCACGAGAAACGCCCCTGGGTGGTGGGAGCCAGTTTAGAAAGGTGAGGCAAAGAGTGCTGAGGGCAGTAGAGAGGGGTTTATGCCCCACTGGCCTTTAGAACCCTGGGTTTCTGTCCTTGACTTGCCCCAGCCTGCTTCCCACACATGGAAAACCCTCCACTGTCCTGGAGGAGGGATCTTTCCGAGGCTGTCTTCCCAGCGGTGAGGGCTCCTGGACAGACTGGGCCATGTGTGCTGAAGGGCCAGATGAGTCACTTACTCAGGTTCCTGGAAACTGGCAGCACGGCCCCTTTTCCTTCCATGACCTCTGATTGCATCCCAGTGGAGTTGCGGCCCCATCATCCCGACTCATTGGCACAATTTCAGGAAACAGCAGAGTGTGCTCTTAGGTGGGAACTCAGCCGAGGGAGAAAACTGGTCCCTTTTCATGGAGCTCAGTTCTGTGCCTGGCCCCAGGAGGTGCACAGCCCTTGCTGGTTGCCTCCACTTGCGTGATCTCCTGTTACCCACACCTGCCTGAGCACCCCTCCTCACACACTTTACGTCTTCTTCAGAGAGCTGTCTTCCCCTCCCACGGGCTCCACTTCCTCCTCCAGGCCCCCAGTGCCTTCCTCTTATGTGACCTTGCAGAAGCATTCGATGCCGTGCCCTGTTCCTAGAATGATCTTTCCCTGGGGCCTCCATGCTGCCACCTTCTCCGCTGGCCTCTCTGAGTCCTCCTTCTTAGAATCCTCTCCCTCTTTATCCAGCTGGCCCTTCTGTGTCTGTAATTTCCAGGGCTCCGGACACAGCTCACTTGTCTCTCTTCTTGGGCCGTATCACCCCTCACCTTTACAGCAACCAATCGTTGGATGAATCCCAAAGCTAGACTTTTCTTGAAGTTCAGATACTTTCATCCATTAGGCTAGTTGGTGCATCCACTTGGATGTTTCATGAACTCCTACAACCAAACAATGGGCCCTTTCTCCAACTTTGCATTTGCTCTGGGAAGTCCTGTGCTGGGGTGAATGGCATACCTACCCACTAGCCTTTGAGGCCAGAAGCCTGGCGGTCATCTTAGCATCATCTTAGCATCATCCCTCCTCTGCCTCCCCAACACAGTGGGTCCTGAAGTCTGACCTCTCCATCGCCACTGCTACCGTTTCCAACCTGGGCTATTATACCAGGCTCTTTGGTGCCAGGTTCCTCCAATACAGCTTACTGCTGTCACGGGGATTTCCAAAAACCTGGTTATGTGAATTCCTTCATTCTTAAAACCTTTAGGGCTCACTTCACCCAAGTTGGTCAAACACAGTACATTCATGATCAGCCCCTATCTCTTCTCCCCTGTCTCAGCACCCCACTCTCACCTCTACTTTTGTACGCACTTTTTCTTTTACCCAGAAGGGCTTTTGCTGTTTCCTTATCTGAATGGTTAATTCCTGCTTATTTTTATGACTCAGCTCAAGGATTATTTCTTTGGGGAAATCTTCTGTCTAGTCTTTAAAGTAGGCGTCCTCCCTCTGTGCTTGTATGATACCCTGTGAATAAAGCCAGGGTAGTAAGGTACAGGTGAGCGATGCTTACACTTGTCCGCCTCTCACCTGGGTGCTCGTAGAGAACAGTGCCAGGACCACAGCCCCGCACAAGGCTTGGCATCCATCCCGCAGGCATCAATTCTTGAGAAGAAATAGGCGAATTGCCATGTCCCGAAAGTCCCTTGACTGTGGCCTCAGATTGTAGAGAGACTTTAGAAGTGATGTAGTTCGACCATTCATTACACAGATAAGGATTGTAAGGTTCAGGGAGTGAAAGCCCTCACTGGTCCACACAGAGTCATCAAAAGAGTGGAGATGGGGTATAAATGGGTGAACTTCCGAAGGTCAGTGTCTTTTACATCATGCCATGTCATATGGAGTTTATTGCTTTTATTGATTTTGTATAGAAGCACTGAATGTCCATTTAAAATCATTTTCAAGCTATAGACAAGCAAATAGAAAAAGAGGGAATTCACTAGCAATTATATCACCCACCCAGAGATAACCATTGCTGATTATATGGTCTATCACCTTCCCACCTTTTCCCTGAGCAGATTATGTCCTTTTTACGAAACAACATTATGATTGTATTGTAAATATATTTCATCCATGCTTTTTAAGGTTGCTTTTGAATGTCTATTCATATTTGTCAAAGGCTGCATTTTTGTGATATTCTTAGGTACACCATAATGCAATTCAATAATTATATATGAATGTTGGACCTTAAGGTTGGTTCCTTTTGTTTTTTAGCAACAACATTGCCATTATAAAGAGTGTTACGAAGAACATGATTATAGTTGAATTTTTGGGCCAATTCTTTTTTCTTAAATTGATGTGTAGTTAATTTATAACGTTATGTTAGTTTCTGGTATACAGCACAGTGGTTCAGTTATACATATTTATATTATTTTTCATATTTTTCCATTATAGTTTATTACAAGATATTGAATAGAATTCCCTGTGCTATTCAGTAGGACTTAGTTGTTTGACCAACTCTTTTTTTAAAAATTTGTTTATTTATCTCTGGTTGCACTGAGTCTTTGTCGCCATGTGTGGTGTGCCTCTAGTTCTGGTAAGCAGGGACTACTCCTTTTTTTTTTTTTTTTTTTTTAAATTTTTTTATTTTTTTAATTATTGTTTTAGCCATACATTGTTATGATATCACCATGGGTTTACATATGCTTCCCCTCCGGGTCCCCCCTCCCTCCTCCCTCCCCCCCGGGAAATCTCGCTGCACCAGTCCCGAGCATCAATCCTGGGCTGGCGATTGATTAGACACATGACAATTAACATGCTTCAATGCCCTTCTCCCATCTCATCCCACCCTTACCCTCATCCACAAAATCCACGAATCTATTCTATACATCTGCGTTCCTTTTGTTGTCTCCCATGTTGGGTTCTCATTACTGTCTTTCTAAATTCCATATATATGTGTTAATATACTGTATTGTTGTTTTTGCTTCTGGCTTACTTCACTCTGGATAATGGGCTCCAGTTTCGTCCATCTGAGTAGAATTGCTTCAAATGAATTTTTTTTTTAATGCTGAGTAATATTCCATTGTGTATATATACCACAGCTTTCTTATCCATTCGTCAGTTGATGGGCATCTAGGTTGCTTCCATGTCCTGGCTATTGTAAACAATGCAGCGATGAACATTGGGGTGCACGTGGCTCTTTCAATTCGGGTTTCCTCGGTGTATATGCCCAGCAGTGGGATTGCCGGGTCATATGGCAGGTCTATTTGTAGCTTTTTAAGGAACCTCCACACTGTTTTCCATAGTGGCTGTACTAGTTTGCATTCCCACCAACAGTGTAAGAGGGTTCCCTTTTCTCCACGGGACTACTCCTTACTACAGGCACACAGGCTTCTCACGGGGGTGGCTTCCCTTGTCGCAGAGCCCAGGCTCCAGTAGCCGCAGCACACAGACTCGTCAGCTGTGGCCCGAGGGCCCCAGAATGTGCGGCTTCAGTAGCTGTGGCTGAGGGCTCTAGGGCGCTGACTCGGGAGTTGTGGCCCAGGGCATGTGGGATCTTCCTGGATCAGGGATGGAACCCCTGTCCCCTGCACTGGCAATCAGATTCCTATCAGCTGTACCACTAGGGAAGTCCTGACCCGTTCTTAATTATTTCTTTAGGATGAATTCTTAGAAGTAGAACCGGTAGGTTAAAGGATTTACACTTTTTCACATCTTGCCAAATTGCCCTCCCCAAAGCCTAATTAATATTCCCCATTCACAGTTCACCATCTGGGAATCCCTGGTGACTCAGAAGTAAAGAATCTGCCTGCAATGCAGGAGATGCAGGAGATACAGAGGTGTGATCCTTGGGTTGGGAAGATCTACTGGAGGAGGAAATGGCAACCCACTCCAGTATTCTGGCCTGGGAAATCCCATGGACAGAGGAGCCTGGTGGGTTATACAGTCCATGAGGTTTCAAGGAGTCAAAGATGATTGAGCATACATGTGCTGGAGCTGTTTACCATCTAGACAAGGTGAGAGCTGACTGTTTCCACTGTGCTCGAAGGACTTGGATTTGGTGGCAACTTTCCCTCAAGCCACCTGTCTCAGTCTGGAGGTGACAATCTGGCAGCCCTTAGGTCATCTTCTTTTGAATCTATGATGTTTAAAAATATTTGTATTGGGAGCCAACTTTATATAGCTGTATGTTTCACATAAAAATCTGAACTTGCAGCTTCTATTTCTGGAGGGCAATTGTGGCTCTTCCCCAAGATGGGGTCTGGGCTCTCAGAGTTTGCTGCAATCCCCACCTTTCCCTACTGCCACCTAGCCGGCCTCATTCACCAACTTGCCAGGCCCCTGTAGGCACTAGGATTTGCACTCTCTATCTCAGTTCCTTTTCCCCATTAAAACAGGCCCACCCGCAAAGAACTCCATGCTTTTCATCTTGATTAACTACAGAATTAATTTTTTAAAAAACAAATCCTATTTGTAATAATAATATTCAGGTTAATCATTTAGGAAGCTGCTTTATAGAAACCTTGAACGTCTTTAACCAATATAAAATACCATGAATCACTTTGGACTCCACAGTGCATTATGTATTTAAAAACAGAAAATTAGACACAGGAGAATTCATCTTAACTTCATTATATATGAAATATTAATTCTCTTCTGGCTTTCATATTATTTACATATTTAATAACATGTTAGCTACAGTCTTTGACTGAGAGCAATTAGAGGCCAGAGGCTGTCTCCTGCCTTAATCTTAAAGATGCCAAAATGTTTTGATGTTGTGGGGAGAAAGGATTGCTAAGGAGAGTTGGATGCTGTTGTTTCCATTCCCTTTCTCACATGTCATAACTTGTTAACTGTATTTCCCTCTTAAACAGGATATTGATGACTTTGGCTGCCCCAGTGAGAATTCCATTCTTCCATTTCCACCCCTTTCCCTACACAAGTGGAGAAGAGGAGATTCTGACCACTTTGTTTTTCCAAAAAAATAGAGGCAGATGTTGATCAAAACCACAATCTCCTAGGCTTTTCATTAGGTCTTCTTAGGATCTCAGTCTTCTCATGAGTAAAACGTGAGTTATGGGACAGATGTTGTTGGGTTGTGGTGAACGAAAAGGGGGCTCATGTTGCTGATCACACAGACCTGAGTCTCCCTCTGGGAAGCTGCCTGATGGCAGTCTGGTGCCCATTTGCCTTCCTGTGATAGGCAGCAATGCCATCTTGATGCATGCCCCAGCATATAGTCCCTGCTGGCATGTCTCTGGCAGTCCACACATGCCCCAGCATATAGTCCCTGCTGGCATGTCTCTGGCAGTCCACACAAGTGCCTCAGAAGGCTTCACTGATGAACTTGCTCCTGGAGGGCACACTTGCAGGGGCACAGCTATGCAGAACAGATGAAGGGAAGGACACTGTGGCCTTGGGAGGTCAGTGGGACGAGGTCTGCCTTGACCAGGAACTGGAGGGATGGGAGGGTTTAGAGTGAGATGCCAGAGAGAAGGGGTGTGGACAATGTGTGCAAAACACAAAGTTGGTAGCAAGCATGGCACCGAGGGGCACTGTGAACAAGCCAGCCTGTGGCAAGGGAGTGAGGGAGGGAGAGCGAGGGAGGTGGCAGCATCAGAGTTCTAAGGGACTTTGGGAAAAGTCTAGAGCATGGGGTCAACAACCACCATCTAGCTGGTGGTCCCAGGCCAGATAATGTGCATTGCAAATATCTTGTTTGATCCATTAAGTGTTAATTATTATTATTTTGTTAATTGGCCATCTGATGAGAAGAGCTGACTCATTTGAAAAGACCCTGATGTTGGGAAAGATTGAAGGCAGGAGGAGAAGGGGATGAGATGGTTGGATGGCATCACCAACTCAATGGACATGAGTCAACTCTGGCAGTTGGTGATGGACAGGGAGGCCTGGAGTGCTGCAGTCCATGGGGTTGCAAAGAGTTGGGCATGACTGAGCGACTGAACTGAATTTTCAAAATCTTGGGTACAGCCTGCATTTTTTCAGTTTCCTCAGTCCTTTCTACTTCACTCATTAACATTGCTTATCTGGTCCCTGCTCTCAATCAAGCCTCTATTTCAGTTTTAAGAATAAGGAAACTGGGGTCCTGAGAGTGGAAATCATTTGCTCCAACTGCACACGGGGTTAGAGAAGCAACATGATTTCATCCCAAGCTGCTGTCACCTGTCTAAGGCTCTTGGAGCAGCGTGGACAGGGCCGTGCGGATAATGGGGCACAGAGCAAGGCGAGGAGGTCTTGGGGGCCTAGGCATCATACAGCAGGAAGTTGTGGGCCATGCAACTGGCACTGTGTCTAAAGTGCTGGCTGGTGTCAGGTCACCAGAGCCCTGCAGTACAGTAGGCACAGGCTTCCCAGGCTGTGACTGGCTCACTGTAGCCAACATCGGCCCCCTACCTGCATCTAGGGCTCCTAAGCCTCCCTCCTCCTCTCTGTCCCTAGTGGGACGTTGAGACACTAGCATCTTTCCACTCACACCCCCAACCCTTGATGAAGAGTTCTGGGAGACTTTTAGAACAAGGTATCTCAGGTAGTCCGGAAAGAGACTGAACAGCCTGAGATGTTCAGGGGAGCTGGGCATGCACGGTGCTGCCACCTCATACCCCAAACAAGTCCATCAGGATTAATGTCACACTAATGAATACTAGAGGAATTAAGCGTGATTTGTTGCTGGTTGTAAAATGCTTCCGGTCATCATCAATTTATCACAGCTATTCACCAGAAGCAGCAATGTAGAGAGCCTGTGAGATGCTGATGGAAAGAGCCAGGCTCCCTACTAGCTAGATCTAAGCTTTCATCCCAGGGGGCAGCAGAGCTGGGACAGAGGCCCAGGCTGATGGGGGCCATCAGACTCATCAGAGAAAGGAATGACATCCTAAAGCATGATACAGAGAACAATGTTGCTTGTGCCCTGGAACTTCTGAATCTTTATACATGTCCTCTCTGCTTTATGGAGAAGGAAATGGCAATCCACTCCAGTATTCTTGCCTAGAGAATCCTGTGAACAGAGGAGCCTGGAGGGCAATAGCTCATAGGGTCGCAGAGAGTCAGACGTGATGAAGCAACTTAACATTGGATTTCTCCTCTTTAAGCACTAAGGCTGGGGTTTGGAGAATAAGGGTTGAAGGGGAGCCATCAAGCTGAGAATGGAAAAATTGAGTCAGAGGCTCAGTGCAGCCTCAAATCTGTGGCAGTTGGAGCACTGTTCTAGTTCTGGCTCTCTCACTTATGTGCTGTGTGACCTGGGTATGGTTAACACCCCTTTCTGGGCCACAGTGTCTGCATTTGCAAAATGAGAGAGTTAGGATGAGAATGGTTTTTCCTTTCTTTTTTTTTGTTTTACTTTGTTTAAAAAACATTCATTTTGCACTGTAGTTGATTTACAATGTTGTGTTGGTTTCAGGTGTATGGCAGAGTGATTCCTTATACACATACATATATGTATACTTTTTCAAATTCTTTTCCTGTTTAGGTTATTACAGGTTACCGAGCTTGTTAGTTATCTATTTAAAATATAGTAGCGTGTATACGTCAATCCCAAACTCCCAGTTTATTTCTGCCCCCTTTCCCCTTTGGTAACCATAAGCTTGTTTTCTATGTCTGTGAGTCTGTTTTTGTTTTGTGAATAAGTTCATTTGCATCATTTTTATTTTTTACATTCCACATATAAGCACTATCATATGATATTTGTCTTTCTCTTTATGGCTTATTTCACTTAGTGTGATGCTCTCCAGGTCCTAGAGGATATTCTTTCTAAAATTCTAACGAATCCAATGCTTAAGAGGATGTATAGGATTTTTTATTTTTAAGTTTATTTATTTGCTTTCATTGTTGGTTGTGCCGGGTCTTCATTGCTGGGCAGGCTTTTCTCTAGTTGTGGCGGGCAGGGGCTACTCTCTAGTTGCGATGCACAGGCTTGTCTTTGCAGTGGCTTTTCTTGTTGCAGAGCACAGGCTCTAGGGTGCATGGGCTTCAGTAATCACAGCTCGCGGGCTCTAGAGCACAGCCTCAGTAGCTGTGGTGCTCTGGTTTAGTTGCTCCACAGCATATGGTATCTTTGCTGGATAAGGGATGGAACCCGTGTCTCCTGAATTGGCAGACAGATTCTTTACCTCTGAGCCACCATGGAAGTCCTTTGTAAGAGTTCCTAAAAACCTCCTTTGAGATATAGTTCACATAGCAAACAATTTATCTGTTTAGCGTGCAGACTTCAGTGGGTTTGGTATATTCACAAATACGTGCAATCATGTATGCTTGTGCTTAGTCGCTCAGTTGTGTCCGACTCTGCCACCCCATGGACTGCATCCTCCCAGGCTTGTCGGTCCACGGGGATTCTCCAGGCAAGAATACTGTAATGGGTTGCCATGCCCTCCTCCAGGGGATCTTCCCAACCCAGGGATTGAACCTGGGTCTCCTGCATCGCAGGCGGATTCTTTACCAGCTGAACTAACAGGGAAGCCCCATGTACAATCATCATCATCAATTTTAGCAAATCTTCATCACATCAAAAAGAAACCCCCTACTCTTTAGCTATCAGCCCTCTAGCCACCCATCCTTCACCTCCAGCCCTAAGAAACCACTCATCTACTTTCTTGCTCTATAGATTTGCCTGTTCTGGACTTACATATGAATGAAATCACACAGGATGTGGTCTTCTGTGACTATCTTCTTTCACTTAGCATAATGATTCCAAGGTTCAATCATGTTATAGCTTGATTCCATTTTATGTTATAGCTTCATTCCATTTTATGGCTGAATAGCATTCCACTGTATACTACATTTTGTTTAGTTATTTGGCTGTTGATGGACATTTGAATTGTTTCCACCTTTTAGCTATTATGAATAATGCTGTTATATACATATCTATTCATGTTCTGTGTGGATATAGGTTTTCATTTCTTTTGCGTATATACCTAGAAGTGGAACTTCTGGGTTGTATAGTAACTGTATGTTTAAGCTTTTGAGGAATGACCAGTCTGTTTCTCAAAGTGGCTGTACCACTTTTTACTCATAAAGCCACATCCTTGTTAAATTTGTCATCTGGCTTTGATTTTAGCCATCCTAGTGGGTATGAAGTTGTATCTCGTGGTTTTGATTTGCATGTCCCTGATGACTAATAATACTGTGCATATTTTCATGTGCTGGTAGGCCAATAGGCCATTTGTATATCTCTTTGGAGATATGTCTATTCAGATCCTTCAACCATTTTTCAACTGAGCTATTTGGTTTTTTAAAATTATGATTAATATTGTTGAGTAGCAAGACTCAACAACTTTGAATGTTCCAGATAAAAACCCTTATCATATATATGATTTGCAAATATTCCCTCCCATTGTGTGGGTTGTGCTTTCACTTTCCTAATGGTGCCCTTTGAAGCAAACGTTTTTAATTTTGATAGTCTATTTTTGCTATATTTCTTTTGTTGCTGTGCTTTTGATGTCATGTCTAAGAATTCTTTGCTAAATCCAATGTTATGAAGATATACCCCTAAGTTTTCTTCTAAGAGTTTTCAAGTTTTTGCTCTTACATTTAGGTATTTGGTAAATTTTGAGTTAGTTTTTGTAAAAGATTTGAGGTAGGGGTACAACTGCACTCTTTTAAATATAGTTAACCACTTACCTGCACATAATTTTTGAAAAAGACTATTCTTTTCCCCATTAGATGGTTTTGGAATCTTTGTTTAAAATCAGTGACCATAGACATGTGAGTTTCTTTCTGGATTCTCCATTTCATTGATCTATATCTCTGTCCTTGTGTCAATAGCATGCTACCTTGATTACTTTCATTTTGTAGTAAGCTTTGAAATTGAGAAATATGAGTCCTCCAACTTAGTTTTTCTTTTTCAAGATTATTCTAACTGTTCTCCCTATGTGTGTGCTCGCTTGCATCCAGCTCTTTGTGACTTCATGGACTGTAGCCCACCAGGCTCTCCTGTCCATAGAATTTCCTCAGGCAAGAATACTGGAGTGGGTTGCCATTTCCTACTCTACGGGGTCTTCTCGACTAAAACCTTTATCTCCTGCATTGCATGTGAATTCTTTACCACTGCACAATGTGGGAAGCTGAAAATCTCCTGCAATTCTGCTACATGAATTTTAGAATCAACTTGTCAGCCTCTACAAAGAAGTTAGCTGCAATTCTGCTTGGGATTACACAGTATCTACAGATCAGTTTGAAGGAAATTGCCATCTTAACAAAATTAAGAACATAGAATTTCCCCACCATTTATCTTAATTTCTTTCAACAATATTTTATAGCTTTTACAGTATAAGTTTTGTACTTTACTTATATTTTATGATTTTGATACTACTGCAAGTGGAATTATCTTCTTAATTTCATTTTTGGATTATTCATTGTGAGGATAGGCAGAATTGATTTTTGTATATTGATTTTGTATCCTGCAACTTTGCAGAACTTTTTTATTAGTTTTAATAGCTTTTTAGTAAATTCATTAGGATTTTTTAAGATCCAAGACTATTTCATCTGCAAATATAAACAGTTTTACTCTTTTCTTTCCAATCCAGATGGTGAGAATGGAAATCTTTGTCTTATTCCTGATATTATGCAGAAGGCATCCAGTCTTTCACTATTAAGTATGATGTTAGCTGTGGGTTTTTCTTGGGTTGAGCCTTTTATCAGGTTGAGGAAGTTTCCTTTTATTTCTAGTTTGTTGACTGTTTTAATCATGAAAAGCTGCTGGATTTTATCAAATTCTTTCTCTGCATCTACTGAGATAATCATGTGATTTTCATTTTTATTCTATTGATATGATGATCAATTGATTTTGAGTGTTAAATCAACCTTGCCTCTCTGGGATAAAACTTACTTTTTATATGTTTCAAGATATAGGTTTTTATATGCTCCTGGATTCAGTTTGCTAGTATTTTGTTGAGGATTATTGTGTCTATGTTCATAAGAGATGTTAACCTGTAATTTTCTTTTCTTGTAATACATTTGTCTGGTATCAGGGTAATACCAGCTTTAAAAAATAAACTGAGAAATATTCTCGTTTGTTTTATATTTTGGGAAGAATTTATGAAGAGTTGGTATTAATTATTTGAATGTTTGCTAGAATACAGCAGTTAAAGTATCAGAGCCTGAGGTTTTCTTTGTAAAATAGTCTCAGATTACTGATTCAAACTCTTCATGTGTTGTAAATCTATTCAGAGTGTCCATAGAGGGAATATAGTTTTGGGTGTGGGCCCTTCTGCAGCTAAAGGCATTTCAGGGACCCAGTTCTCCATGGGTCATTGTAGTAACTGATGAGTCCCTGGTGCCATAGCAGGGGACTTCTAGTTGGGTATACACATGGTTAGGCTGAGGGCAACCTGTGATGGCAGCAAGTCAGTCCTCCAGAGGCTGGAGAAGACAGTGGGGGGGGGTCTGCATGGTGAGCATAACCAGCAGGGTTGGAAGAAGTTCAGGGCTTTTAGGGAACCTAAGTGAGAGAGATGAGCATATGTAACAATTCTGTGTGTAAGGATTGTTACTAAATAGCCAGGTTGATACCTTACTAGCCCTTCTATCCACCCTCTCTCCCAAATAGTGGCTGTATTGCTAGGGCTCTGGGTCTTATTTAGCTCCAAAAGAGAAAGAAATCCCTCTGTCTTATCATCAGTTATCCTCAGTGCTCTGTAGAGCATGGATATTTATGGCCAGGTTTGAGGTGACCTGGAAGTTCCCAGGATTATTTGTTGAATGGAAGAATGGTCAGAGCTGCCTCTTGGTTCTTGTCTCCCAGCAACCCATATGCAGACCTGGTCTAAAGCCAGAGAACTGAATGGGCCAAACTGTTTTATTTGAGGGCCGACTTTTTTAAGTCAATGTACATCAGGTATCTTGACTAATTTTTATTGCACTCTGCACCATATGCAAGGTATTGTGGAGGAAAATGGAACTGAAGGCACTTGTTCCTGCCCTTGAAACACTAACAATGTAGTCAGTGGAAAAAAACCCAGCAGATTCAGTTGAATGAGTCCTCAAATGTCCTTTCGGCCTCAGCCCTATGATGATGCCCATTGTTGTCCTTATATTCTTGGTCCAGTGAAAATGCCCAGCATGCTGATGCCAGTTGGTACAGGGACTGTGTATGAAAGCCCTTTAACCTTCTAGACTTCTCTTGTTCTCCATTTTTCTTGGTGGGTGGTCCGATTTCCAAAATGCGCCCACTTCATTCTACCTGTATATCTGCAGATATCTGTCTTAGCCAAGTCACAATAGTTTCCCTGCACCTACCTCCTGCTGAGACTCGAGGGCCATTGTCCTGGCTGTCTCACCAGCCTCTGGTCTCAACCCTGTAAGGTAGGTGGGACATAAACACACACAATCACAATTCTCCCACTAGTGACCCATCTCCAGGTCATGTCCTTACCACCCAGTGTGGCAGAGGGATTGGAGAAACCTCTTCAAGAGGTTTTACATTTTTTGTCTCAGAAGGATGCCATTGTGGAAAAAGGCCAAGAGATTTGGCCTGGTTTAACTGAGCTCATGCAGGAACTGGGATTTACCTCCAGCACTGTTGTGTAAACAGGCTCCATGGAGAGGTCACAAGGGATAGTTCATTCTTTATTTAGGAGCCAGAACCCAATTTCTTTTAGGCCCATGGGTGCTGAGCAGTTGGCGCAGGAAGTGACATCCCAGGCCCAGGATGGGAGGGTGTCAAAGACGGCTCCTCCCTGCAGGGAGAAAGCAGCCAGCCCTATCCTGTGCAGTGCTGCCCCCTGATCCTGCAGGTCGGGGACTGGAGTCCTGTCCTCACACTCTGCACACATTCCAGCCCTGACCCTGGAGCCAGTGCCCCAGGGATGGCAGTCACCTGGGCAAACCAGAGGTAGCTGTAAGGCTGAGCAAGGCCAGCTAGTCAGTCAACAATCCTAGTCAGTGCTGACTCTGTGCTGAGCATCCCTCTAGGCCTATGGTTCTCAACTGGGGGCTCCTTTGCCATCCAGGGGGCATTTTGATAGTCACAACTGGGAGGTAAGGCCTGCTATTGGCATCTAGTGTGTAGAGGCCAGAGAGGCTGCTACATATTCTACAGGGCACAGGATGGCCCCTGCAACAAAGAACTACCTGCCCCAAGTGGAAGTAGTGCTAAGATCGGGAAGCCTTGCTCTGGACTCTGGGCTCCCAGTGGTGCACAAACCAGACCAAGTCCCTACCCTCCAGGAGGCTGGATCCCAGTGGGGTAGACAGACAGTCAGCGAGGCAGTTCCCATCCTCCAAGTTGTGTCCAAAAGACAACTCGTTTGTTAGTTGATTTAATCAGTTAATTCCTTTACTCGTTCAGCATTCATGTATACATATACACATATATGGGCTTCCCTTGTGGCTCAGCTGGTAAAGAATCTGCCTGCAATGTGGGAGACCTGGGTTCAATCCCTGGGTTGGGAAGATCCCCTGGAGAAGGGAACGGCTACTCACTCCAGTATTCTGGCCTGGAGAATTTCATGGACTGTATAGTCCATGGGGTCGCAAAGAGTCAGACACGACTGAGTGACTTTAACTTTCACTATACACATACACAAATGTACATACACACAAACATATACACGATAACACAGACACACAACATACACACATACAAACACATGCATATGTTGACACGTCCACACATGTAGAAACACACCACACACACACAGAGCACAATCCTGGTACCAAGCCATGAGTGCTGAGATAGAGCAATTATATGGGGTGATAGATAAAATTGGTTTATAGCTTAGTCACAAGGGATGTCAGGGTTTCCCTGGTGGCTCAGACAGTAAAGAATCTGCCTGCCATGCAGGAGACCCAAGTTTGATTCCTGTGTTGGGAAGATCTCCTGAAGAAGGAAATGGCAACACACTTCAGTAATCTTGCCTGGAGAATCCCGTGAACAGAGGAGCCAGCCAGGCTATAGTCCATGGGGTTTCAGAGTTGGACATGACTGAGTGACTAACATACATAAGGGAGGTCAAGGAGGCTTCCTGGGGGAGGTGAGCTGAGTCTTCAAGGGCAAGGAAACTTAGAGGGGGAAAAGCTGGTCTTCTAAGAAGGAACTCTCTCTAGAAACCAATAGAGAGTGTTCACATCCCCTCAGGCTCCTGGATCCCCATGCTCGGCTGTGGAAGCCTGCCAGCAGCCCTCAACAGCTCTCCGCACAAACCCCTCCCTCCTGCAACCATGAAATGTCCTCTTCTCTCTGCCCCTTGTCCCCTCCCCCATCGCATCTTCAACTCCTCTGAAATTGCATTTCTAACCTCAGCTGCCTCCAGCCCTTCCATCACTGCCAGGAGAGGCCATCAATTCCCTGACCTAGCCTCAGCCCCTCAGCTGGGAGTCAGATGGTGGCCTCAATTATTTTCCTAACAATCAGAGGAGTTTGGTGGAGAGGTAGAGAGGGGAGAGAAGGGCACTGTGGCCCCAGGGCTTTCAATTTGACCGGGTGCCCTTTCCTACCTTCTGACTGCCTGTGTATCTTGTCTCTCTCTCATATGTAAACAGCATTAAAAATAATGAAAGGCCAGGTCCTGGAAGGCCTTGCCATAGAGTCCACTGGGGAGAGAATCAAAAGATTTTCACAGATGGCTGCCCTGAGAAGGGTCTAGTGGAAGATGCCAGGGGTCTGGGGTCAGCAAAAAATGGATCCTTCTTATGGCTATTTCATTATCTTGCTGGGTGACCTCAGGTAAATTGCTTCACCTTTCTGGGCCATGTGAGCCTCATCTGTGAAATTCGGAGAAAGCCCCATCCTTAGGAAATCTCATCATGTAATAATAACATCTGGTGACATCAGTGGCCCTTAACTGATAGGAACAAAGCAGGAAATTTGAAAGGAAATATGTCTGCGTTTCCTCCCTGTCCCCTACCACCCAATTCCCCCAGAGGTATTAGTGGCCACGCTGATAGTTGTTGAGACCAGCTAAGGTCAACAAGAAATATCAGCATCCTCCAAATGAGTGAGGTACATTCATGGTCCTGTGCCCTTACCTTCTGGCATTTCTATCACCTGGAATGACCTTCCCATCTTCTCCTCACCTTTCCTCCAAGTGGACATCCCATAAAATACCAGTTCTGTGGCATCCCCTCTGGGAAGCCACCTTGACTCCCCTTGCCTGGACACCTCATCTGGTCCCCAGTGAACTCTGCTTGCCCCGCTGTTCCACCTTCAATATTGTTTACCTTTGCATCCCTGGCCTGTGAGAAAAATTCAGTAGCACACAGTATATCCATCATCATGCAGCAGGTAGCATCTCACCATCAGGGGAATTTTTTGTTTGTTTTTTTAGGTAGGAGTTCCTTTTTTTTTTTTTTTCCTTTTTAGACATGTGGACAATTCTTAAAGTCTTTATTGAATTTACTACAATACTGCTTCTGTTTTATGTTTTTTTTTTTTTTTGCCCTGAGTAATGTGTGATCTTAGCTCCTCAACCAGGATTGAACCCACACTCCTTGCATTGGAAGGTGAAATCTCTAGCACTGGACCACCAGGGAAGTCCCATTAGGGAAGTTTGACTAGAGTTAGTTGTTACTGTCAAAAAAGCATTGCAGCAAAGGACTTTAGGACTGGGTCTGGACACAGGCATTGGAGGAAAGGGCTGTCCATTGGAGGGTTGATGCTCCTGTGCATCTGGGCAGAAGACAGGATGAAAGTTGTGCATTGACCAGGGCTGGTTGGGGAGATGGTCATTGACTGATGTTATCAGATGGGTCCACTGAATTGCCAAGAAGAGAGGACTGCTTGAGCAACTCTTGAAAAGGGTGTATTGAAGGATACAGGCTTTCATGGGGCTCCAGAAGCAGGATGTGTGCCCCAGTGGGGCCTCATGGGAACTGAGCCCAAAGCGTAATTGTATCTAATATGGTGCTGCAGGGAGCAGCACCCTTCTGTGAAGATGTTGCTGTTTCTCCCCGGATGGTGGTTCTGCTCTTCTCTTTCTTTCTTTCCTTATACTCACTTTCATTTATATCCTCACCTCTTCCTCTGACTAAATCTTAGGTACTAAAATGATGCAATCAAACCATATGTTTCCCCTTGAATGTTTACTTATGGTCATGAAATATCTAAGACACGACTTCCAGATCTGGATGCACGTTCCGGCTCAGTGGAGCCTGGTGGAGGACGAGGCTTCCCCCCGGGGTGTGTGCATGAGCGATGGACTGGAGCCTGAATATCTGGCTCTACACTGACTGATCAGGACCCAGAGTCCCGGGTCCACCTCTGCTGGCTTCTGTTTGCTGGCATAGGATGGTGATTGTGTCCTGCTGACTCCATTGGACAGGCCCTGTGCTTGAATCATTCCATTTAGCCTAAAAAACCATCTGATCCCAACTCTGTTAATTCTAAGCTCTTTCCTTCTTCAGCCTCTGGGGCCCCCAGTTCCCTCCTCTGTAAGAGAGGTTTCTTCCTGCTCACTGGGTCTGTGGGCTCTGGGAACTGGGTCTGGGTGTGGATTACCTGGGCTCTTCTTCCAATAAGTGCCTTTACAAAGCAGATAGCTCAGTCCCTCAGTGGCACCATCTTGGCCATGACCTCTGGATATGAAACATAAAACTTATCCAGATGTGCTATTCTGGTGCCAAACACCTTAAGGTTTGGGAACACCTTTGTGAAAGCTTGTCCAAACTGGGGTCACCATCACCCCACCCTCAAACCAGAGATTTCTGCTCACCTACCAAGATCTAATGAAATTGTCACCCAATGACTAGTTCACTATCAGCCAGGGTCAGCCAAAGATTTTCAGAGGAACATTTGACAGTAATTTTGGAAACATCCTCTCCTTTCTCTTTGCTTTGCAAGTGGTAAAACCAGAGGGGAGAGCCCAGGAGCCATCCTTCCCACATGACTATGAGGGTAAAGCAGGACCCCATCGACCCCAGCCTACTCCTGGCAGAATTTACAGTCTGCCACTTGCAAATTACTGGAGGGAATATAGAAATATGGGTAATAATGGGGGAGAACATTTCCTGCACTGACATGGGTTTCCTTGCTTCAGAGAACTAGAGATTGGATAATTGAAGCTCACGCTCTGACCAGCTATAGCAGAAGTAATCTCCATGATGATATTTGTAATATCCCCATTGTGATGTTACACTGCAGGGGTGCAGAAGCCAGACACGGATGAAGGACAGAACCAGGGACCACTTGACTTGAACTCATACAAGGCACCCTGGTGTCAAGGAACTCAGAACTAAGTCAGGGCTTTCCCCCAGGGGGTCCTTTCCCACACAGCGGAGTACTGGCTGGGTGGGTAGGAATTGGGCGCAAGCAAGTCTGAAAACTCCTTGAGAATAGTGGCTCTGTCTTTTCACCACTATATCCTTAGCTCCAAGTATGGGCCCTCATGCTTAGGAGATCCTTAAAATTTTTTGGTCTATGACCGAATGAACACATTCATGAATGAATGTGAGTGATACATGAATGGTTCTGGAATAAGTGACATGACAGCTCCACTCTATTGCACTGCTGTTCATCTAATAGTGAGGTCATGTACAACTCTGTCATATAAGAAAGAGGAGAAAGAATGAGGGATCTCTAACTGTGAGTGTAAAATACCCTTTCAGGTTTCCGAAAGTAGGAAGGGGAAAAGGTTGTTCTCCCTGGCTCTGAAGGGTTAGAACCAGAGTGATGTCTTAAGATCCTTAATTTAATTATATCCAGGAAGACCTTTAGTTCTGAAATGAAGGAACACTTTTAGTCCAAATAAGGTTACATTTGCATTTTCTGGGTGGACATACCATTTGAGGGATTCAGTTCATTTCAGTCACTCAGTTGTATCCGACTCTTTGTGACCCCATGAACCTCAACATTCCAGGCCTCCCTGTCCATCACCAACTCCTAGAGTCCACCCAAACCCATGGCCATTGAGTCGATGATGCCATCCAACCATCTCATCCTCTGTCATCCCTTTCTCCTCCTGCCTTCAATCTTTCCCAGCATCAGGGTCTTTTCCAGTGATTCAGCTCTTTGCATCAGGTGGCCAAAGTATTGGAGTTTCAGCTTCAACATCATTCCTTCCAATGAACAGCCAGGACTGACCTCCCCTAGGATGGACTGGTTGGATCTCCTTGCAGTCCAAGGGACTCTCAAGAGTCTTCTCCAACACCACAGTTCAAAAGCATCAGTTCTTCAGTGCTCAGCTTTCTTCACCATCCAACTCTCACATCCATACATGACCACTGGAAAAACCATAGCCTTGACTAGATGGACTTTTGTTGGCAAAGTAATGTCTCTGCTTTTTAATATGCTGTCTAGGTTGGTCATAACTTTCCTTCCAAGGAGCAAGTATCTTTTAATTTCATGGCTGCAATCACCACTTGCAGTGATTTTGGAGCCCAGAAAAATAAAGTCTGACACTGTTTCCTCATCTATCTGCCATGAAGTGATGGGACCGGATGCCATGATCTTAGTTTTCTGAATGTTGAGCCTTAAGCCAACTTTTTATTCTCCTCTTTCACTTTCATCAAGAGGCTCTTTAGTTCTTCTTCACTTTCTGCCAGAAGGGTGATGTCATCTGCGTATCTGAGGTTGTTGATATTTCTCCCGGCAATCTTGATTCCAGCTTGTGCTTTATCCAGCCTGGCATTTCTCATGATGTACTCTGCATATAAGTTAAATAAGCAGGGTGACAATATATAGCCTGCACATACTCCTTTTCCTATTTGGAACCAGTCTATTGTTCCATGTCAAGTTCTAACTGTTGCTTCCTGACCTGCATACAGGTTTCTCAAGAGACAGTTCAGGTGGTCTGGTATGCCCATCTCTTTAAGAATTTTCCAGTTTATTGTGATTCACACAAAGGCTTTGGCATAGTCAATAAAGCAGAAATAGATGATTTTCTGGAACTCTCTTGCTTTTTCGATGATCCAGCAGATGTTGGCAATTTGATCTCTGGTTCCTATGCCTTTTCTAAAACCATCTTGAACATTGGAAGTTCACGGTTCACGTGTTGCTGAAGCCTGGCTTGGAGAATTTTAAGCATTACTTTACTAGCATGTTATGGACCAAATTGCACCTGTGGTCAAGAACCTGACTGCCAATATAGGAGACATAAGAGACTCGGGTTCAATCCCTGGGTTGGGAAGATCCCATGGAGGAGGGCATGGCAACCCACTCCAGTATTCTTGCCTGGAGAATCCCATGAACAGAGGAGCCTGGTGGGCTACAGTACATGGGGTTGTAAAGAGTCAGACATGACCTTATTGACTTAGCATGCACACACTTGTGGACCAGATATTTGTGCCTCCCCAAATCCTGATGTTGAAGTCCTAACCCC
The DNA here is from genome assembly GCA_007570785.1 of Antilocapra americana. Lineage (NCBI taxonomy): Eukaryota > Metazoa > Chordata > Mammalia > Artiodactyla > Antilocapridae > Antilocapra > Antilocapra americana. The sequence continues at coordinate 6,821,736 of ML662446.1, forward strand.
TAAAGTGATGATATTTGGAGATGGAACCTTTGGAGGGAATTAGGGCCAAAGGAGATCTGAGAGTGGGGTCCTCATAAGGGAATTCGTGCCCTTATAAGAAGACATACCAGCGTTCCCTCCCTCTCTTACCTAAACAAAGAAGAGGTCTTGTGCACAGACAGTGAGACAGTTGATATCTACAAGCCATAGGAAGAGGCATCAGAATGAATCCAATCTCTTGGCAACTTGATCCTGGACTTCCCAGCCTCCTGTCTGTGAGGGATCAAATTCTGTTGTGTAAGTCAGATTAAATTCTGTTGTTTGTTACCCAGTCTGTGTTATTTTGTGACTGCAGCCTGAGCTGATTGATATAGGAACTACCATTCAACTCATTACTAGCAGGATTTGCAGTTGCAGAGGTCACTGGAAGCCTCTGCTTTTTGCCATTTCCCTAGGAGAGGCTTTGAAACGCTTTGCCACTATTAGCATGGAAGGTACTTCCCTAAGAGGTAGTGACTTCTTACCTCAAGGGTTGAACTGGCTCTGTTGATCTCAGTAACGTCCTTTGAGTCCTGAGGTTTCCCTGATGGTGCCTGCACTGTGCTCCTTGCCATCTGTCCACTGGCAATGATCTCAGGAGTATCAGGCAAAGTTACCATTGTGATTAGAACTTAAAATGCTTGAGGACAGTACTGTCAACAGGAGCCTGTCTCATGACCTTCAGGGATGGGCAGGTATTTCTATCTGTAGAAAGGGCCGGTCTGCCATGCACTAAGGCTATATCCTTCCAGAATTAAAGGGTCAAGATGGAGGTGGTTATAATCACCCATTGGCTAACTCACACCTAGGATGGGCTGCTGGGGAGTCACAGGGACTTCCAGATAGATCTCTCTGGATCTTTTGCAAGACTGAGCCCTGGGGAGGATCTATTTCATGCTGGGGGTGGGTGGTGAGGTTTCGTAGAGCCTCAGGCCTGGGCAAAAGTGAAATCATCAGTCCCCTTCCGCTTCCCTGCATGCAGTCTCCCCACCACCCTAACCCCGCCTCCCCCAACATCTGTAATTCCGTTTGTTGTGCTCGCAAACACCGTGTTGGAAGATTTCATGCTAATGAAAGGGTTTCTTGATTAGGTTACGCTGTTACTGTAAATGTTCCCTCATTATCTATGTTATGGTAGGAATTTGAAAAAGTATAAATTGAGCGTCTTGCATAATTTATAAAACCTGAATGTTTCCTAATTAGTTCGGTTAGGTTAATGATGGTGCCGCGTCCCTTCCTCCTGGTCCCTGCTAATGACCTTTCCCCTCTTGATTTTGGGCACTTTCTGTTATTTACAAAAAACCCCCACCAAATCTAACTACCAGGTTCCAGAGGGGCCCCCTCTAGCCCCAGAGAGGAGGATGAAGGGCTTCTTGCAAAATGTGAATAGCTCCTTTTTCCTAAACGTGTCCCTCACCCTCCTTGGAGGCCAAGAAGCAGTCTGCTTCAGGTTGGCCAGCACCAAATTTGGCTCTGACGGAGCGCCTGAAGAATGCTGGTGAAGTGCATTCCTCCAGCGTTTGTGCAGGGACCGGTTCTGACCTCCATTAGCAGCCAGAGAAGTGAAAATTCTGGAGGAGGTGGGGGAGGGAAAAAAAGCCCTCTCAAAAGGATTCTAAAATAACATTTTGCATCCTCAAGTAATTCCCAGTTCTCCCTGGCAACCATTCATTTCTTCCGAACAGCAGAAATTTGCAATATGAAAGTGGATTGGCTTCTCCCTCCCTCGGGGCCCCTGTATCTCTTCATCCAGCGCCTTGGGTAAAAAGCAATGCATACGTTTACAATATAAATGTGATTTAATCGACCTCCCTGTCAGGGAGAAATGGCAAGCATATCAAACAAGACCAAGATGTTAGAAAGAAAAATCATAAATTATTCCAGTGACGAGTTTCCGAGCCGCCTCCCGGACTACTAGATGATGCTATATAAGGCTGTTCCTTGAAACAATAATTAAGATAATTCTGTATGACAAGGAGAAAAATGTCCAGCTTTGTATGAAATGTGCTTCATGTTAGCAGGCTGAATGCTTGGTATTGATTACACTCCCCTACGACCCCCCTCCCATCCCCACCCAGCCACTGCAATTCAAGGCTGAAATTAATTGAATGATGCAACATTTCTTTTCTTGAATCCTTATTTACTGTAGATGCCTCCTAGAAGCCATGCAAAATGAGCTGGCCTCTAATTCTCTAAATTGATCTCTTCCTTTGACGGTGTCTGGGAGAATGCTCACATGTACACACACACACTCACAGCTGGGTGTCCATTGTTCTCTGCTCTGGAAGGCATGATGTCTCCCCCAGGGGCAGACTTGATGGACATATCAGCACAGCAGAGCCCTAACTTTTCCATTACAAGGGCACCATGGGGCTCTCCTACAGAAATATGGCCAATGTCATGGGGAAAATACGGTCCCTATGCAGGCGGGACTGCGCCGCACCCCCCCTGCCCCCAATAGAACAGCACCTGGTCCTTGTCTAGCAGAACGTCCTTTTCCCCTTTGGGCTTGGCCTCCAACCTCCCAAGGTGCCTGCTGTGTGGACCTAGAAATGACCCCTCATCCTCTCCTCTTCCATTCTAGCTGCCATATCTGGAGACCATTGTCCCCCTCCTTTGAGAGGCACCAGGCCGTTCCTGGCAGAGAGAGATGGTTTATGGCTGCGGCTTTGCTGGTTTTTCTGTGGCTCTATTTCATCCTGACTGCAGCTGCCGCAGTGGCGGCTGGTAGAGAGCGAGGCACAGCCTCAGGTAGTTAATCCACCTAGAGGTCCCCGGGGGCGAAGGCTTCGGGGCTGATGCCTTTCCCTGCCTGGAGGAGCTGGGAGCAGCAGCAGAGGCAGCATATGGCAGGCAGGGTGCCCAGGACCCTGGACCTGGAGCAAGGAGGCTGGATTCCAGCACGTCCCAACTTGCTGGGTACCCTGAACAAGTCCCTTCCCTTCTCTGAACCCAGTTTCCTTCCTGTAGAGGGTAGTGGTGGGGGATTTGAGGCAGAAGCAAGGGGTTGGCATGCAGCACACACTGATGATAAAAAAAAAAAAAAAACCTAAAAAGAAACAACAGAGGCTCTTAGGAGATTGTGGGATGAATAAATGGCTCTCAATTTGACAATCCTGTTTGTGACAACACAGAGCCTTGCCCCCAGGGGGCCATTCTTTCCAGACCAATGACAAAGAAGGGCTCTTCTCTTCTGTGCTGAATGCCAGAGAGAGGTTGTGATGCCACAGAGCCCCTCAGAACTGTCCTTTGGTGATCAGCATCACAGGTGCCCACGTACCTACCCCCAGCTTTAGTTGTTCCCAGGAGATGTGGGAACATCACTTTGCTGTAGCTATAGCTCATGAAGCCAGAGGGTGACAACCAATCTGGTGGGAGAAAAGGCAGCTCTGGCACTCAGAGTAGAGACCTGTGGGCAGAGGGCCCTGTGGGTGGGCTCACAGGGAGGATAGGTCAGAAGCCTACCCAGGGAGGTGTCAGGGAGACCCTTTTGCTGGGGTGGGGCAGGGCAGGAAAGAGAGTCAGGATGGGCCACCTGGCTACCGCTAGAGGATGAGGATGAAGTCTACCTGGCCAAGGACCACGTGCATCGTGTCCACTCTTCCCGTGCAGAGCGTGCACCCAGCACACAATAAATTCTCAGAATCCCTGCCTACCGGCGTGGTGGCCAGGCTTCAGTCTGCAGCACCCCCAGGCCTTGCTGTCTTGAGATCAGGTAGTCATAAAGCAGCTAGGGGAGGCTGTTTGCAGCCGGGTGTCTCCCCCTGCCCTTCCTCTCCGGGGAGCTGGTGGAGCTCGCGGATGACTCGCCTCTCCCTTTTGTTGGAGCCCGAACATCTGGCATGAGGCCCAGCCCAGGCAGCTGTCCTCCTCTGACCCCAGATGATCCATCAAATCCTCAGCCATCTCTGGTCTCTGAATCCCCTGCACGGCCTGGTACCCCGCAGGAGCTCGACAAGGACTCGCTGAGTGGTTGGCTGCTTGACGAAGAAGCAGTCCTTCTCCGCTGATGAAAGAGCAATTAAGACTTTTGGAGTCTGCCGTCTAGACAGGGAGCTGTCAAGTCTCACATAAGTGGGTCTGGGAGCTGGTAATAGGAGATTAGGGGGCTCCTAGAGAGGAGAAGGGCTTGAGACAGGGCAGGAGGGAGCTGGGGGCGGTCCAGGTGGGGAGGGCTGGGCCTGTTTACTGCTGGCGGGAGAGAGCCTGTGGAAAGAGCCAGCTCCCCAATCTGCCTGTGCTCTATGACTTACAGGCTTGTTTTTACACTGTTTTCTTTAATGACTTTTCACCACAGTCAAAACAGCTCTCCTGTCAACTTATTACCTTAAAAATAGTTGGAAAGATGACATTTGGGAAGAAAGTGCTTAGAAAAATCAGCTGCTTTTCCTGCCTGCATCTCTGGCTCTGCTGTTGGAGAAGGAAATGGCAACCCATTCCAGTATTCTTCCCTAGAGAATTCCATGCACAGAGGAGCCTGGCAGGCTATAGTCCATAGGGTCGCAAAGAGTCGGACACAACTGAATGACTATCACTTTCTCTGCCTCTGGGAAGAACCTTGTGTTTGCAAACCCGGGCTTTAATTGGTTTACTGTGTGACCTTGACTGAGTCACTGCACCTCTATGAGCCCCAGATTCCTCACTTGTAAAATAGAGGTCAGGCTCACCGGTCACGGGAAGAGATTATTCCCAATGTGTAGCTCCACACCTGTGTGCTCAACCGATCTCCTAACACAGAAACCTGGGAAGGCTTCTTGGAGGGGGCGGTACAGAAGGGGGTTGCTAGATAAAAGATGAAGCTGGGACTTCAACCACTACAACCAGAGCTTCTGTGTGACTCCCAGCAGCAGCAGCAAGGTGAAGCCCGGTGAGGTAGGGGAAGGTTTGGGGGGTGTGGGTGAGTCCATTCCCAGCCTTGGTTCACTGTGTTCTCTCATCACTGCCCCCTTCTCACCTCCCAGGATGCACCCTTCCCTGTACACTTCCCTCTGTTCTGCATCCTGGGTCCTTTGAACAAAGCCCCTGCCACCTGCACCTTCCTCCTGCAGCCTGTCTAGCTGGGGAAGAGGCACAGCCTCAGTTCCTGGAATTAGGGAGACTTTTAATGATTCTCTTTTGTCCATGGGTGATTAGAGTGACTCTAGCTTGGAGACAATTAGTAAATTATGATTATTAGTTTCTATTTGCGTGGCACTGCCCTTTGAGGAGCCCAGCTGATTTAATCAGGGCTGGTTAATGGGAGCACGAGCAGCTCCTCTCACTCCCCACATGCCTTGGGAGCCAAGAGCGAGTAAATAAATTATGCTCTGGGGGAGAGCTCAGCATTTTGAGCTGTAGTGAGTCCTTCTGGGGTGCATAGCGCCTAGTGGGAGCTGAAGACCTGGGAGGAGGGCCATGGCCTAGAGGGGATGTCAGGATCCTGGGTACTGGCTGGAGTGGGTCTTACTGCTCCTACTCCCATGTTCTCCTTATCCCTTAGCCCCTCCATTGCCTTCTCCTCCCTCTCTGTCTCTCTCCACATATACTCTACTACATTAGAGTAGTCTCAAGATTAACCTGGCTCAGAATCACTTGGAGTGCTTGTCAGCACATCACTGGGTCCCCTTTCTGGGGTGTCTGATTCCATGGGAAAGGGGTAGGGCCTGAAAATCTGCTTTCCTACCAGTTCCCAGGTGATGCTACTGAAGGTCCAAAGATCATCTTTTGAGAACTGCCTTGTTTACTGGTTCCCATTCCTGGCTGCACATGAAAATCACCTGGGGAGCTTTAAAAACCATCAGTTTTCAGTAGACTCCCCAAGCCAGGGGTGGCTGGTCTGGAGAGGGTTTCGGGGTAGACATTTTAAAAAGATTCTCCTGATGATTCTCATGTGCAGCTAGGACGTGAGGACACCAGCCTAGCCCTTTCCTGGCACATAAGGACCCACTTTCTAGGGATCAGAGGAGCCTTTGTCCAGTCTCTGAGAAGTTTAGCTTCAGCAGTGGTAAGAAGGTTGGCAGGATGGAGATGCCTAGGTACCGGCTTCCCGGTCTTGGCTTCCAATGTCAAGTCCGCCTTTCCTTCTTTCCTTTTCTGTGACTCCCCTCTCCCCTCCCTCCCTTTCTGCCTCCTACAACCAGTTCAGTGAAGGACCCTGACTCTGTGGAGTGGCGTCATTTCACGGCTTTCTTTTTCTCCCACCCCCTCCTCAGCTGTATCTCTCTTTCTGTGCCTTACGGTGTCATGGGCAGTAGCACAACCACTGGCCACTTCCAGTTGTTAGAACCTCCTCTGGCCTGGTCTGAAACATCAGTCTCAGAGCTGTGGCAAAGCTCTCTCCTTGAGTGGAAGGGAGGAACGATCTTTTCATCTGCAACCCTTCCTCCTCCCGTGTCTCCCGTCTCTTGGAAGGGAGGTATGAGACCTCTCTGCTTCGTTCATCTCCTATCAGTGAGATGGACAGGTTTGCTTCAGATCCATAAACTCCGCCTTCTTGCTGTGTGTCAGCACCTCCCATGGTGGTCTCCTGTTCTAGAGGTAATCTCAGGGTAGGTGGTCTGAATTCCTCAGGGGCTGTGTCCAGATTACCCTAGCCCCCTGCATCCCTGATATGCTCCCAGGAAGGGCCAGTGGAGCCTCCCTGTCCAGCCACAAGGGGTCCACTCTTCTATCTCCTTGCCTTGGCAGGCCCTCATCTGGGTGGCAACCATCCAGGCAGCCCATGACTCTGCCCGGTCTTTGAACCTCTGTGCTTATGTGTGTGTGGTGCCCTGAGGCCCTCTTCTGTGCTCTTAAGTACTTGGGAAACCCAGGATGGGGTCAGTGATCCCCTATCTTACTCCTAGCCCTCTAAGCTCCTTGGCAAGTACAGGCCTCTGCTGCCAATGCTGGACAAGTAAGTCATCACTTTCCATGTTCATGCTGGCCTTGAATTCCACAGGGCACATTTTAAGCCCTCCAAGGACTGCCCCCAATCCCATGATTCATACTAATGCATTCAGCCAGTATCTAGCAGAGGGTAGGATGACAGTCTCTTCTGGCAGGCATTCCTGTCCCCAAGAATGAAATCCTGGAGGTCTTTTCCCCCCTGGGCTTGGAGGAGGAAAAGATTCTGCTCCTTCACACACCAAGGGCCTCAGCAGTTCCCATCCCCCTCTCTGAGGCTCCTGGATGTAGGACAGGATGGGAAGAAGGGGAGGGTGACTAGTGGTGGTCCTGTGGGGAGCTGGCTAGCTCTGCCTGTCAACAGCTTTCTCTGTATGGTGGTGCTGGTCCTACTTTATTGCCTTCATGGGCCCAGGCAGTCAACTCCAGGCCCATGGGCAAGTCCCAGTCAGCATCTTATTATTAACTCACCCATTATCCTTCTCTACTTTATGTCCTCTCTTCCTTCCTACCCTGGACATTCAGGGAGCCTGACTCTCCCAGTCTCAATCCTGGATAATGGGCAGTATAGACCTGTCTTTAAGGAACTGGGGCTGGAGAGCTTCCTGCACCCACTGAGAGGTGGCAGAACTGTCCGACTATCACCAACACCATCCCATGCCCTCCAGGCGCTCCTGCTCTGACAAGTGACGAGGCTGCGACCATGAGATGCAGGCAAGCATGAGAGTGAGGGGACACAGGGCATGGCCACCTCTCCAACTTTGGGGGCTTGTGGGAAGCTTTCTGGCTTTGGAGAGATGATGCCTGAATGGGATCTTAGAAGATGAACAGGAGAAGAACCCTTTATGTTGAGGGAATAAACATGAAAGGGAGGCCGATTGTTTAGGAACTTGTTCAGATGTCTGGTGTGACTGGAGCACCAAGGAGATGACAGGAAACAGTGAGGGACAGGCAGGGGCCAGGTCATGAAGGGCCTTGTATGTTGACCATGCTAAGGGCCAGGACCACTTCTAAGAAGCATCTTCAGAGGATCTGGTTAAGCACCCCCTCCCTCTACCCCAAGGCTTCTGTTTTGAAGGATCTGCTCGGCCATTTTCTTCACTCAGTGGCAGCTCTAAAGCCCCAGTCCTGAGCTTGGGCCACCTTGAATGGCCACCGTTCCTGAGAGGATGAGCCTTCTGTCTTGATTGCAGCAGGGCCGAGGGATAGTAGTCAGTGGAGACCAGGCAGGGCTGAGGAAGAAGCAGCCTTCTTTCCATCCTAATTCACATGAGCTCACACGGGAGGACGCCTGAGCATCAGGACGGTCCCTGGCTCAGTTTGGGGAGTCTTTGGCTGAAATCTGAGCGGCAGAAAACTTGTCTGGGAGGTTAGGAATTCATAAGACTCAAATGATCTACCTAAAAGAAAAAGCAGCACAGCAATTATTTTTTTCAGAGGTGGGACTTAGGCGTGACATTTTTAAAACATGTTTCCATTTCTCATGTGTTCTATGAGCATATGCTGCTTTTCAGTGGGGGAGGAAGCCCACATTCGTCCCACAGCTACTTACTCAGTGCCAGGTCTTTCAAGATGCAGTGGATCCAGTGGTACCTGTGACAAACTGGCCTTTACCCCCCGGAGGGTGATACAGTCTCCCTGCTAGTGGGCACGTTTGTTGTCTGACTGCACTTTGTACAAAGTCTCATTAGCCTTGATAATGAATCTTGGAGATGGGCACAATGAACACCAATTTATAGATGAAAAATGGGAGGCTCAGAGCAGTTAGGTCACTCGGCGAAGGTCACACAGTCAAGAAAGCAGTCATACTGGATTCAAGCCCACATGTGTTTGGCTCCAAAGACCGGGCCATCTGATGCTGATTCTTTGAGCCTGTTGGGCAGCTTTGCTGATGATGTGCCGGGCCTGGACCCTCCTCCTCGGGTGATCCTGGAGAAGCCACACTGTTTGTCAGAGCCTCAGTATCCCTGTCTGTAAAGAGCGGGTAATTATGTATCCCTTGTGGGCCTATAGTGAGCAGTGGAGAGGGTGAATGTAGGTTACTCAGGCCTGGCACTAGTGGGTACCTGACCAGAGCTTCTAATCATAGTAGGTGGTGATGTGAGTGGGCGCTAGGTTTCTGCTTCCTCTACTTACAAAGAATCTGTCTCTCTTACCTGCTTCTAATGACTAGCTTTAGAAGGTACGGTCCTGGCTTATGTTTTGGTACTCAGACCCAGGGATGGAATCCACATAGGAAACACAGCACCAGCCTGGTCCTTGTTTCCCTGCCTCGTCCCCCAGCTCCCCATGGCTTTTCCCCCTGGGGTTCAGCTCAGCTCAACCCTGGGCCGGCCCAGACATGGGCTCGCTGCAGAGCAGAGCCTCCACCCCATTCACAGTGGTCTTAGCATTTGTGACAGGGACCAAGTCCTGGGTGAGCCACGGGCAGCCAGGCTTGTAGATACCTCTGCTGTTAATAATGATCACTGTTCTGGCCCCCTCTTATGTGTCAGGTGCTTTGTACAGGTGACTCACACTCTGCTTGGGGATGTCAGAGGGTGGGGTTCCATCCTTCACTGGCACACAGGATATTTGCATGTTGGCTCCTCTCAGAGAGGAGGAGCAGTCTGGAGAAGATGCTGTTTTTGAAGGGGTGTGGAGGGCTGTGCTGTCCACTCATCCCCAGTGGTGTCTGTGCTCCACCTGTGTTGCAGACTGTTTCCTACCCTGCTGCCCATTTCGTCCCCAGTAGAATGGCCTGGTTGAGCTCCAGGCTCAAGCCATTGGCTTATACTGAAGGCAGGGTGTTGAGAGAATCATCCCTAAGAAGCTAGTTATTGTGCTTCATTAGGAGGCATTTCTCTCACTCTTAGAACCTGGAAAAGGAGTTTCTTTTTACCTAGTGGAATTGAGTCTGGACTGAAGTGTTTCTCCCTCCTTCCTTTGTCTGCAGGGGAGCAGAGCCTTGCAGCCCTCTCCAGGAGGTGACCAGGACTACAGTATCAACACTTGTGTGTGTTGACCTCACCCTTTCCCAGGGCTTGACTGGAGCATGCTGGTTCCTTCAGGTGACTCTTTGGGCCATCCTTTGGGGGCCTGCTGCTGCATCTGGCTTCATTCTCCCCATCCCGGCCAAGCAAGCTTGGGAACAGGTCTTCCTTCGGTCCCGGCTACCTCTCCTCCCTGCAGACCTGTGCCTTCCTGGTGTCCCAACAGACATAGCTGACATTTCACGTATCCATGGGAACAGAATCTGGCTGTAGCCAGACAACTAGCTAGAGATGCTGGAGTGAGAGTGAGTGTGTGTGTGAGTGCGTGGTGTCCAAGAGCCCAGGGTTCCTACGCAGGTTCCTGCTGTCTGACACCGGTGGCGGCGGCCTCCTCTCCGCGGTAACCGCACCCTGTCTGCAGTGCCTACATCTCCACCGCTGGCATAATATTGCAGCAGGGTTCATCTATCTGCATAATCATCTTAACCTGCTCCCACAAGAGAGTTTAAAAGGGCTGGGCTGTTGGAAAATGACCATAAAGCCTGCATGCAGATACCTTTAGCAGCAACAACAACATCTATCACAGGGTACTTACGAGCAAGGGGTGAGGGCACCCGCCTGCGTCTGGAAACTATTTAGGGCTGCTCCTGGGGTCTATCAACTGCCTAGACCGACAGGGGAGCCTGACCGCAGCCTCTCCACTGCTGACCTCTTGTTCTTGGCGCTTGAACACTCTTGGCCATTTGTCTTTCTCTGATATCGCTGCTGTCTTGTTGCCTTCCTCTGGAGTGGAGTTGGGACTCAGGCTCTCATGATAAGACTCACCATCTCTTCCACCTAAGCTGTTGGGCAAGGGAGCCAGCTCTGAAGATGAGGCGGAGTCCCACCTATTCTTGTTGGCCACCTGGCTGCCACAGGTATGAAGGGACAGAGAGGAAGAAGCTCAGCTCCTATTCTCAGAGAGTGCCCAGAAACTTCCATGAGCCAGATACTACTGCACAATGATGAACGAAATAAAGTGTCTTCACAGGTAGTTGGGGGAGAAGATAAAAATTAACCAACATATAAACGTATTTACCAGGTAGTGAAACAGGCTCAGATGAAAAATTCAGCAGAGCAAGGAGATTGAGAGTGAGCTGGCACTCCCACCAAACTAGGCACTCTCTGGGGACACCATGGTTTAGATCTTTGTCCACCACCTGGCTGGCTTAGCAGATAATCTGTCCCTGTTCCCTTCAGCTCACAGCTGCCTCCATGGCTCACCCTGTGGGCCTGGCAGAAACACTTCACCTTGCCTCTTCCAGATTTTCTCCTGCGTTCCACATTGGGGCACAGTCCAGTGTGCCCAGACATCAGGGGGAAGGCCCTCTGGTGATCACCCTCCAGCCCCCCAGGACCTGCCCTGTCTACATGGTCCCTTCAAACTGCTTTCTGCCACCTTCCAGCAGAAGTTGTGTCAAGGCCTTTTTTTCTGGGGCTGCCAGTGGTGCTGAGCCGCATGGAGCCAGTGCTCTGGGCTCTGTCTGGTTCCCTGGGGGAAGCTCCAGGAAGCAACAGGCAGGCCCCCTCTGCTGGAGCAGCAATTCTCACTGTCCTCCTCCCTCCCAGAGTTGGGGAAATCCCTGGGTTTGGGAAGAATTCTTCCCCAGTCATGAATCTTCCAAGATCTCTTGCTTCTTGCTGAGAATGTAGTTCTTCCTCCATCTCTGCAAACCCCGCATTCTTCTCATGGATTTATGCTTTCGGAAGCAAAGGCCTGGATGTCCTGGAGGCAGCTTCTGCTTTCTGCTCTGCAGCAATCCTCTTGTGAAGCAAGGATGTACAGAGACCAGGGACAGGGAAGGGAAAGCAGAAAATTCAGGAAGGAAGGGACTCCATGAGCCGGTGTTTTAAAATAGCAGCCAGGCGCACCATTTGGTGGAAACATATGTGAACATGAGTGCCTGTGACTGGGCTCGTGACTAAGGTCCCCGTGAAACAAGAGGAGCTCAGACATGAGCTGGATTCTGCTGTATTGGCCCAGACCCTGGAGTGGGGACAGGACAGCACAGGTCCTTGCTTGCATAACTGGCAGCTGTCTAGGACAGCAAAGCAACATGAAGCCACACTCGAACCAAGTGTGATGTCCACCACAAGCCTCAGTCTCGAGGTGCCCTGCAGAGAGGGAGCAGCAACCCCCTGGGCAGTAGCCCGAGATTCAGAAAAGAAGGGAGGAGGTGGGGCTTGGGAAGTGGTCCCATGGTGGGATATGGCTTTGCAGTACAGATGGAGGAGTTCACACCTGGTCTGAGGTCATAAGGAGCCACGAAAGGTTTCTGAGCAGAGGAGTAGGTGCTGAGAGAACTGGAAAGGTCCTGAATCCTCTTGAAGAATAGCGAGGAATAAATATCACTGAGCTGGAAGGTTATCTGGAAGGCTTCTTGAAGGACCCATTCATTCATTCACTCACTCAACAAATACTTGTCTCAAACATTTCATGAGCCAAACTTTACTGCACAATGATGAACAAAATAAACAAAGTGTCTTCACAGGTGCTGAGGGAGAGCATAAAAAATTAACCAACATATGAGCATATCTACCAGGTTTACCAACAGGCTCAGAAGAAAAATTCAGCTGAGTAAGGAGACTGAGAGCGAGAGAGATGTTCTTCCTGTTTGGGGTTCTAGCGTTAAAGAAACATCTATTCATGATACCAGTTAAAGAAGGTGACTTTAGTCAGAGATGTGGCTACTACAAAGGCGTTTTGCAGTACAGGAGAGAGATCAGGCTCAATGCCAAATGCAACAAGGAAAAGTGGGGATTTATGAGCAGGGTGAGGGTCAGTGGATAGAAAATTGCTGAGAGGAAACGTCAGGGGTGAGGGGGATCTGGCTAAACTAACCTACTGGGGGATTCTTGTTGCAGGCAGGCCAGGGTGGTCAGACATCACTGCGGGGATGGGGGGATGATGGAGGATGAGGAATCAGATCAGAAAAGAAGGGGTGATCAGATATCAAGCATGGGGGTGTTCTGGTTAAACTGACTTTGCGGGATTCTTGCTAAAACTGGGTAATGAGGAGATGAACACAGAAATCCAGATGTTGAGATCTAATGGGGAGAATAATTCAGAAAAGCCTGAGTAGAATCTGATTAAAGAGACAATCTTGGTCCGTTCCCCCTCTTGCTCAAGTATGGGTGGTCCTGGAGCAAAGAATGAAGAGAATGTGGGGTTGCGTTATGCTGAAGAAAGCATCAGCTTCAGACAGCTAAAATGGATAAGGGGCTCATTCCAGGCCGGAGAAATGACTTGAGCCAGGCTTCTGGGGCAGGGTCGAGGGTGGGGGGTGGTTCACGAGAACTGCAATCTACCAGTCTGGCTGACACTGTGGGTCTGTGGGGTGAGTTTTGAGCACTAAGGCTGGGAGGGAGGTAGTGTCTTTTGGGACAAGACAGTTAAAGGCCAGGCTAGGGGCTTCAGTTTTGCATTCTGAGCCACAGAGGTTACTGAGCAGGAGCAAAGCGATGGAATAAAAGGTCCTTGGGTCCCTGCAGAATGCTACCTTTCGAAACTATGGTGGGGGTGGTCAGGGCGGGAGGCTGGAGCAGACTGAACACACTCAGTGGCCCCCTCCTCTGCAGTTATAAGCCCAATCTCAGAGCAGGGCCAGATCAGAAAAGGATATTCTCCATATCAAAGGGGAGATTAGCCCAGAGCCCTAACAATGTTACACGTGCTGCCCTCGCTCAGTGGTGACGCCTCTGAGACTGTCAGCTTTATATCTGCTTCTTTTTATCAATACGGGCAAATAATTCTCTAGACATTTATCATTTTAAACTGTCATAGTCCAGTGCCTTTCCCGAGGACCAAAATCAATACTGATCTTGGTTTGAATACTTTTCTGACAAGGTTTCTATTTGTAGATTCACAAGTAGAACTAATGTGTGTTAAAGCTATTCAGTTTGGCATTTTGCAGCTCCATTGACACATTAAATATAGGCGTTCACCACGACGATTAACCTTACAACTATTAAGTAATAAAAATCCTGCATACATATTTATTAGCTGAACATCCTACTCCCTGTGTGATGCCTTCCCCAACGAGAGGGAAACCAGAGGAGGTGGAGGCAGTTGCCAAGAGGTGAGATTCCTCTTTGGGAAGGCTGTCAGGAGGGACTCAGGGATCTCCAGGCCTTGGTTAAAGAAGAGGAGCTGCTTTGCCAATGAAGGCCAGATGGATCTGAATCAGACAAGGAGCTGGGATGGGCAGGAATGGCGTTGAGGTGCTCTGGGAGAGTGGATCCAGTGGTGACCCTGGGATAAGAACCCAGACTTCCGAATTTCTGATGCTTCTGAGGAAATGCCATTTCTCTTCCTGGGCCTTAGTTTTCTCATCTGTATATTGGGGTTGGACCAGAATTGATGCCTCTTGACCTTCTGGTCAGTGTGAGCAGATTGGCTAGTTTTCTGTTTTTATGGTTTCAGTGTATCCGCCCTCTGATGCCCTCTTGCAACACCTAAACATCTACTTCTGCTTTATTGACTATGCCAAAGCCTTTGACTGTGTGGATCACAATAAACTGTGGAAAATTCTGAAAGAGATGGGCATACCAGACCATCTGACCTGTCTCCTGAGAAACCTGTATGCAGGTTAGGAAGCAACAGTTAGAACTGGACACGGAACAACAGACTGGTTCCAAATAGGAAAAGGAGTACGTCAAGGCTGTATATTGTCACCCTGCTTATTTAACTTATATGCAGAGTACATCATGAGAAACACTGGGCTGGAAAAAGCACAAGCTGGAATCAAGATTGCTGGGGGAAATATCAATAACCTCAGATAGCAGATGACACCACCCTTATGGCAGAAAGTGAAGAGGAACTAAAAAGTCTCTTGATGAAAGTGAAAGAGGAGAGTGAAAAAATTGGCTTAAAGCTCAACATTCAGAAAACTAAGATCATGGCATCTGGTCCCATCACTTCATGGCAAATAGATGGGGAAACAGTGGAAACAGTGTCAGACTTTATTTTTTTGGGCTCCAAAATCACTGCAGATGGTGACTGCAGCCATGAAATTAAAAGACGCTTACTCCTTGGAAGGAAAGTTATGACCAACCTAGATAGCATATTGAAAAGCAGAGACATCACTTTGCCAACAAAGGTCCATCTAGTCAAGGCTATGGTTTTTCCAGTGGTCGTGTATGGATGTGAGAGTTGGACAGTGAAGAAAGCTGAGCACCGAAGAACTGATGCTTTTAACCTGTGGTGTTGGAGAAGGCTTTTGAGAGTCTCTTGGACTGCAAGGAGATCCAACCAGTCCATCCTAAAGGAGATCAGACCTGGGTGTTCATTGGAAGGACTGATGTTGAAGCTGAAACTCCAATACTTTTGCCATCTTATGCGAAGAGCTGAATCACTGGAAAAGACCCTAATGCTGGGAAGAATTGGGGGCAGGAGGAGAAGGGGACGACAGAAGATGAGATGGCTGGATGGCATCACTGACTCAATGGACATGGGTTTGGGTAGACTCTGGGAGTTGGTGATGGACAGGGAGGCCTGGCGTGCTACGATTCATGGGGTTGCAAAGAGTCAGACATGACTGAGCGACTGAACGGAACTGACATTCTGGTAATTAATGTCATTGTGCACATAGAGAAGAACAAACTCTGTACAGAACACTAGGGTCAATAGGCAAGGCTGTTTACAACTAGAAAAGGTCAGTATTTGGGCTAAGGATACCCCAGGGATGCTCCTGGCCATCAAGAGAGTAAGGAGATAGGCGTTCTCAGCCAGCTGGTAACCTACTCACCCTTGGCACCAGCAGGGACTGTCAAGCAGATAAGCCAGGTGTTCCTGTTAGAGTAATGCCTGGTTACTCTGCCTCCCAGCTCATGGATGGGCATGCCAGCTTCCTGGATGCTGTCTCTTGAGCCGGCACTAAGAAAGGTCCTCAGTACCTGTCTATGGCTTGGCACACTAGTGCATGGACCCCAGCATCCTGGATTTGTGTTCAGGCACAGGGAGGGTGGATATCTATGATGTCTATTGCCATGCTGGCTATTGGCACATTCCTTCTTCCTGGTACTAGGAATCTGTTTATCCCCCTGAGCAGGGGGCTTCACACTGGGGCAGGTAGGGGTTCCAGAATCAGCACTTACAAATTCAAATACCCTTGCTAGCCCCTGGGTCACTTATGTGTCCTCACCATTCAGCAATATTCACAAGTTTTGGCCCAGGGCAAAGGGGCAGAGATCCAAGGAGGCTGCCTGGAAGAAGGGACCTCTGCTGCGAGACTCACTTGGCAAGCTAAGATTGGTCAGCCCATGAGGAAAGGACAGTACTGCAGGAAGAGGGACAGTTTGTAGGACAGTAGCCCCTCTTCCCCAGCAGAAAGAGCATCCCTTTCTGACCTCCACAGTTGTGTCTGTGGCTGAGTAGGGCAGGGACGCCCCAGGAGGCAACCTTCTCCACCAGCGTGGTGCCCTCCTTCTAGTCTTGGCTCACAGTCAAACCTGCTCTGTGATCTGAGGTCTGGCTCAGTTTCCCTGGCTCCTTCTGCATTTTCTTTCACGAGGAGGAGGGGGGGATCTCCTTAATAAATCCCCAGCGCGTTGAACCCCACTACCCACTGCCGTCTGGGTTCCCTTCCGCAAGGTCCGGATGAATACAAGCAGGAAGTAAGATGGAAATGGGTGGGGAATGGAGGGTTCTTTTCAGTTTTAGGGAAAAGTGTGAGGTGGAGCTGCCATCTCCGTTTTACAGAAGAGGGACGCAGGCTAAGCGAAGTTCAAGATGTACAACGCTTTTCCAACTGCAGCTTGGCGTGTGGACCCACAGCTCGTCGACCGCTGTCGAAGGGGTCAGTGGGGAGCAAGCCCTTGCCGGGAACCCGAGCGCACATTGGCTTTCTTGAAACCCTCTGCGTGGATCAAGAGGTAAGTGCTCTCCTCTCCGTGAACGTCCCAGGAGGTCTGGCTGGGAGGCATTAGGCGTTTTGGCCGAGGGCACTCGGGCTCTGGGTCCGAGATTTGAACCCAGGTCTCTCTGACCGCAAAGGGTATCTCAGTGTTTCCTCTGAGCTATGTCTACCGAGTCCACGTGCTGATGGACCACCACCCTCTCTCACCTCGTGCTGTCTCTGGGGAGGATGCTTCCACCCAGACTCCGGTTGCAACCCCGGTAGACACCGGCCTGGGATGTGAAGGTTTTTAGAGAAAAGACGATCCCAAGACTCCGCATGAGGACACAGCTAGGAGGCCGAGGGACCTGTGGGCCAGTTTCGTAGCACCATGGTTTCCCTCTAGAAACTTCTGTCAGTTGGTGTATGCTAAAGTGTTCTTGGTTTTTCTCTGTTTCTATTTTCTATCGTGACAGAAAAAATGTGATTTTCACACTGTCATGAAACCAATAGGCCCCTCATGGTTTCCCTGTCCCATGCTCCTCCCCACTCTCAGGGGTCCACTGGCTTTCTCTGGACCCCCAAAGGGAAAAGTAAGGAGGCCTGAGTTCATGGTGCGCTTTTTCCACTGCCCGCAGCCAGGCTGGTTTGTGATCTGGACACTGTCTGGGATTCTCCGAATCTGAGAGACCTGTCATTGGAGGAAGGCCCCCAGCTGGAGGTGGGGCCAGGAGAAGGGCTGTCAGGACTGCAGGAGGAACCGGTTCTACTTTCTCAGAAGCAGGGTGCAGGGAACAGAAAGAAGGCTGTGTGGCCTTTTCCAGGGGGAGGGGGCTAGGGAAGCTGGGATTACTCCTTTCTGCGCCTGGGGGTCTCTGGCCACGAAGGATGGGTCGTACTTGCTGCTGTCAGTTGGTGTATGCTAAAGTGTTCTTGGTTTTTCTCTGTTTCTATTTTCTATCTTGACAGAAAAATTGTGATTTTCACACTGTCATGAAACCAATAGGTCCCTGACATATGTTTTTGTAATCTGTGTAGCTGATTTCCCCGTGCTGCTGACAGTTCTATTACATCTCTGACAGTTTTATAAAATTTTTCCTCTGGGAAGTTGAGGGGGGTTTGTGCCTCCCCCCACCCTCAACTCCTTGATCCCCCATGCTAACTTGCATTTGGAGATGAAAGAACAGGAAGGAAGCTTTTCTTGTTCCTGCCCCACCATGTGAGCTGCCAGCTGGGCGGGAGCTGTACACAATCTACAGACACAGTGAGGGAGCCCTGAATGCTGGAGAGTGGAGAGAACCACGGGGTCAGACCCTGGACACTCAGGAATCTGCAGGGGTCAAGGTGCTTCATCCATGGGTTCCAGATTGGGCTGCTTCCCTCTGAGCATCTTCACCCTTTGTGAGCCTCAGAGAAGCATACTCAGGGAGGGACAAGGGCTACACTGCTTTATGCTGATACCTGTTGAAGTACAGGCATGACAGTGGTGGGCATGGGCAGCAGCACATTTGTGTGTGTGTGAGTTCAAGGTTTCACACCCATGCACATCCACCCCTTCTAAGACACTGCACCAGGCTCTGGGGTGATGGAGCCATGGCCTCTGAGCTTAAGGTGTATGTGGGTGTATTTGGGCACATATGACCTGCACTGCGGCCCCATCCCTGCAATGGGTGAGTACCCACTGGGAACACATGTGTCCTGGGGCATGCAGGAGTGAAATGCTGGGAGCATGTTTTCATTGAACTCAGATGGTGCCCAGGGGCTCCGACTGTCTTCGGGACAATAGAGGAGAGTTCTGCTGAGCCATGGAATAAGGGGATGCTGGTGGGAGGGAGGATGGGGGCCAGTTTCACCTTGCTGTGAGCATTACTTGCCCAAGGAGGTTGGAACCTGGTCATTCTGGCCCTGTCATCATCTTGCCTGGTGGCCTTAGGCAAACTGTCTATAATCTCAAGACCCCGACAAAAGAGGAGGCGCTCAACATTGTCCTGGGGATTCTCCATGAAGCATATATAAGGTGGCCCCGAGACCTCCAAATAGTACCCCAGGCGCTGTGAAAGCCTTCACTGCATCTCAGCCTGTTCTCAAGGCATTATTTGTGGCCTCTCAACCGACTTAGCCACTCTGACTTTCCTGTCTATGGGAAACGAGGTGTTACCATGGCAACTGCCACATTACATGGTTCTGTACTGGCGATGCCTCTGAGATACAGAGCAGCTTCTCAAAGAGGTACACTTTTCAACATGTCATGTAGAATTCTGTACTTGTTAGGGAAAATCGCATTTCCAGCAAAATGACATGCTTCTCCCGGGCTTGCCGACGTGCGGCTCACGCCTTTCTTAAACAAAGACTTTCATTCACTGCCTCTCTCCTGCCTCTCTGGCCTGCCACTGGCCACCCACCCCTCCCAAGTCCCAGTCTCCTTCACATAAAATGTGAACCTGGAGACCAGGAGATACATGGAGAGGAGGGCTCAGCTGGCCAGGGTAGAAGTGCACAGAACTGGCTTTCCTCTGCAGCAGAGGGGCTGGGAGGGAGGTCAGGGGTGGGTACCTTGGCCTCTGACTGAAGAGTTAGCCAGCTGGGAGGGTAGCTGGTCTGTCTGCTGATGTCCCTTGGCTTGTTGCCCAGTCACTGACCTGATTTCTCAGGGTGGCATTAGAAGTAAGGATCATGGATGGTCCAGCCCTCCTCCTTAGTTAGTGCCACCAAATGGCCTCAGTGAGGGGTTGATGTCCCCTTTGGGTCCAGCATGCACCCCATGTGTTCAGCAGAACTGTGCTGGCTTCTTGCCCATGTAGCACTTCTCTGGGTATTTCAGGGGAGCCAGTGCATGAAGATGGGCAGTTCATTGGAGACCATACCTGGCCTCAGCCCTGGCATCCTGGGTCCTACTTGTCACCTTGGGCTACTTCCCTCTCTTGGCATCAGATTTGCCATCTGTCCCAATGAGCAGGTCAGGCTGAATGGTCTTGGAAGATCCTGCTCTGAGAGTCTGTCCCTTACACCCTGGTGGGGTTTCCAGACACCACCTCTCCTTGGAGTCACTCCTAGAGGTTCCAGAGCCCCTCTCCCAGATACATTGACTAATACAATGGTGGCCAAGATATTGCAGGTAAGTCTATGCTGACATGAGGATGAACCTTTACACAAGGACCTGATTGCCTTTAGTCTAGGCTATGGGTTGACATTGGACACTAGAGCAATTAAGAATTAGTAGGGTTTGCGTCTGATGCAGAGAAACCAGTCTTTTCCCTGGTCAAGGAGAGCAACCTTACATGAGGAATTTAGGGTCCTCTTGCCTTTAAACCAGCAATGTTTGAAGTATGGTCTGGTTACAGAGATTTGTGCTGCTCTGCACAGTGTTGATGGTTCACAAAGGAGGAAGGGGCTTGCACCAGTATGTAAAGCAAATGGAACACAAAGCACATGTATATAAAATACTTGTGGCAAGACTTTCTCAATGAGGGAAGCAGTACATTGACTTAGGTTCTAGTGCAAGGTGGGAATCTTGCTGCAGACAAGCGATCTGAGTAGCACTGCTTGACACCATCCCTCATCTGCCTCCCAGCCTGAGATGGACCTGCCCTTATGCTGCTTCAAGCCAATATCCCCTGATTCTTGGCCTCCAGGAGCCTCCCAGTGGGTCTCCTGCCTCCAGGTTTACGCTCCTCCAACCCAGTGCATTCTCTACCCTGGAACTAGAAAAAGTTTTCCAAAATGCAATCTTGGTCATGTCATTTTCCTGCCAAATACTTCCTAGTGGGTCTCCATTATCCTTAGAGTCAGGCCCAAGTTCCTCTACGTAGGAAAAGACTCCCAGGCAGCTTGGTCCCTGGCTGCCTCTCCACCTCGCTTTTATCATCGAGTGATGGGATTGCTTTCAGCTCTCCAAATGTACCAAGTTTCTCTCACTTCTTGGCCCTTACCGCAGCTGTTGCTCCTGTCTGGAACCTTCTTCTCCCTTCCTTTGGCCAAATCCTCTTCTTCATCAGAGAAGGATCTCTGAGCTCCTCACCCAAGTGTAAGCCAATCACCTGGATTAATTAGTTAGCATCAGCTGGATGGAAGGGACTGCTTATTGCTCTCAGATAATCTTTCTTTTCTTCTTCATCAGTGGAATCTCTCATTTAGGTCAAGCTGATAGTAAGCATAATAAACATGGTCCCCAACCTCAGATGCAGGCATGTTGCTAAATTCCAGCCCATGGGATATAAACAGCAGAGCTTCTGGAAAATATTTTTAAAGAATAGGTGCATCCTCCTTCCACCTCTCCTCCATTTTACTGCTAGCTGGAATGCAAATGTGATGCCCAGAGCTTGGGCAGCTATCTTTGATCCACATGAGTGGTAGTCATAGGCTAAGAATGTCAGGGGGAACAAGAGAAAAGATGTTTGGCTCTCTAATGACTTACATGCTTCCCTATCACTCTGGACTGCTTACCTTCAGATTTCTTTCATCTGAAAGAGATGTAAGTTTCTGTCTTGCATAAGTCACTGTTATTTTGGGGCTTTCTGTTACTCACAGTCAGAGCTCATTCTAACTGATGCAGGTGCAAGTAACTGAATACCTGAAAGCAAGAAAGATGTTTTAATTATCTCCTTGAACCAATCTGGAAGGAGAAGTTTCCACAGCTTCCTCCATGGTTGATGGTTGCTTCTACAGCCTGGATCACTGTCTCTGCAATTCTCCTGGTTACAGGGCAGGCTCAGCAGCTCCAAACATGTCCTCACACAGCAGCAATATTCCAGGCCGAAGGATGAAGATGGGTTAATAGGCGATAGGAATGCTCCTCCCATAACTGTTCTGATACATTGGAAAAAATCCTTCCCAGAAGCACCCAAACTGATCCCTTGGTATCTCATTGGCTAGACCCTAGCTGTAAGGGATGGTGGGATGAGGAGCCTGGATTTTCAGCCTCTGTAGTGAGAGGCAGGTGAAGGTGAGTTGGAAATGGCTGGTGGCTGAACAACCCACGTGTCTTCCGCATTGCCCCTCCAGGTACTGCTCTTCTGATACTGGGCTCAGTCATCTGTTGGCTTCTCTCTGAAGCAGGAGCTTTGTGAAGACAGTGAGTGGTTCCAGGAGACCGTGCAGCAAGAGCTGTTAGGATGACAGTGTCTGGAACCCAACCCCTGGGTTCAAGTTTTGGCTCTTC
This sequence comes from Antilocapra americana, assembly GCA_007570785.1. Classification (NCBI taxonomy): domain Eukaryota; kingdom Metazoa; phylum Chordata; class Mammalia; order Artiodactyla; family Antilocapridae; genus Antilocapra; species Antilocapra americana. Next base: position 6,843,623 of record ML662446.1, read on the forward strand.
TCTTCTGATGTGGCTTAATTAGCACCTCTGTGCTCCATTGTTAGAAAGGGGATAAGAATTCTTACCTGCCTCAGAAGGTTGTTTGTGGATTGAATGAGTTCCTGTGTGTGGAATGCTTAGAATGCTAGTTCTCAAACATGGCTGAGCAGGGGAATCATGCAGTCAGTTTAAAAAAATGAATGATTCCTGGGCACCTGCAGAGACTCAACTCTAACTGGTCTGGGGTGTGGCTTGAGCACTGGGATTTTTAAAAGCCCTCTAGTTGATTTGTAAAAATTACTTATTTATTTAATTTCTGGCTGTGCTGGGTCTCTGTTGCTGCTTGGGCTTTTCTCTAGTTGCGACAAGCAGGGGTTACTCTCTAGTTGCCATGTGTGGGCTTCTCATTGCAGTAGCTTCTCCTACTTCAGAGCACGAGCTGCTGGGTGCCTGAGCTTCAGTAGTTGTGCCCCCGCTCCTCCCCCCACCGCCCCAGGTTCAAGAGCACAGGCTCAATAGTTGTGACACACGGGTTTAGTTGCTCCGAGGCATGTGTAATCTTCCCAAATTCTTCTGCACAGGGACTGAACCTGTGCATTGGCAGGTGGATTCTTTGCCTCTGAGCCACCAGGGAAGCCCCTTCTAGTTGATTTTAATGTACAGCTAAGAACAGTGCTTGACACAGGGTGTCAAGTTGCTTCAATGCTAAGTCGCTTCAGTGGTGTCCGACTCTTTGTGACCCCATGGACTGTCGCCCGCCAGGCTCCTCTGTCCATGGGGATTCTCCAGGCAAGAATACTGAAGTGGGTTGCCATGCCCTTCTCCGGGGGATCTTCCCGACCCAGGGATTGAACTTGCATCTTATGTCTCCTGTGCGGGCAGTCAGGTTCTTTACCACTAGTGCCACCTGGGAAACCACTGACACAGGGTAACTTCTTTTTTTTTTTTCTTTTCACCATTTTTTTTTTTTTAAATTTTAATTTTCTTTACATTATCGTGTTGGTTTTGCCATACATTGACATGAATCTGCCATGGGTATACATGTGTTCCCCTTCCAGAATCCCCTCCCACCTCCCTCCCGATTCCCTCTCTCTGGGTCATCCCAGTGCACCAGCCCTGAGCATCCAACCTGGGCTGGCGATTGATTTCACATATGATGATTAACATGTTTCAGTGCCGTTCTCCCATATCATCCCACCCTTGCCCTCTCCCATAGAGTCCAAATGACTGTTCTATACATCTGTGTTTCTTTTGCTATCTCGCATGCAGGGTTCTCGTTACCATCTTTCTAAATTCCATATATATGTGTTAGTATACTGTATTTTTGTTTTTCCTTCTGGCTTATGTCACTCTGTATAATAGGCTCCAGTTTCGTCCACCTGAGTAGAACTGATTCAAATGAATTCTTTTTAATGCTAAGTAATATTCCATTGTGTATATGTACCACAGCTAACTGTTACCTCTGATTGATTTGTTTATCATTGTGACTCTAGTCCCTAGTTTGAAGCCCAGCACATAGCGGGCCCTCATTAATTGTTGGTTTAATGAATGAATGAAAGTTTGGAGGCAAGAAGAGGTGGTTTAGGTCATTTGGTCCAGCCCTCTGGCACTGCGATATTTACTCTGTTTGTTGGTCCGGCCTTATTTGTAACATCTCCCGAGGGTCCAGGGTATCCCTTTTCCTCCTTCTCTTACTTAGGCCCCTAAGGCTCCTCTCTCATCCACAGTCCATAAAGGAAGTTGCGGAGCCCATACAGCAGCTTTGTGCGTGGGATGCCTGTCCTCCCACCCCTCATCTGGCCACCACCTTTGGTCACAGCTGCAGTGCCCCTGGGGAAGTGCCATTGGCCTTAACGGGGGCGCTGCCCTTTTTGGGGGTGCCATTCTGGCTGGGTGGGATGGATTTCTGCTGTAAACATGGCCCATCTGGGAGAAGCCCAGGTGCCATGTTTTGAACAGCTCTGAAACTTAAAGCTCAGAAGGCTTTGAAATGCAAATATTTTGAAGGAAACATAAGGTAAACATGAGTGCTTATTTCCCCCTGATGAAAACAATATGCTGTTTGCTCTGAAATGTAAATAGGGCCTCAATGGCTTTTAAAGAAAGCCAGGTCTCCTATTTTTAGGTCCAAGGTAGTATCATTCCTAAAGATACATGCGTCCAACAGCCTTCCCAGCCCACCTGAATCCACACTTCCCTTTTGGTCATGGATGCTCCTTATTCCAGGCATCGCTATCTTCTCCCATAACTCTTCTAAATCACCTCCCCTCCCCCCCATCTGGAATGCCAGACTCCCCCTTCTCAACTCTCATCTAATTTTTCCAATACTCTCTGAGTGCTTGGGAGTTCCTTTTGGATAGAATTCGGGGGGAAAAAAATCTGTAGCCAAAGGCATTTTACTGACTTGAAAGAGATTTTATGGTGCATTGAGTTCTAATCAACTTTAATAAGTATTTAATGCAGGAAGAAGACTTTGCCCCCAGCCCCGAGGCTGTTGTGCATACTCACAGCCCCCTGTTGACCATGAGAGAAAGGACCTTCACCCGGGCACCCGTGGTTTGGGTGGGCGCGGCCAGTGACAGCTGCAGAGAAACGAATAATTAGCGATTTCAAGCCCCGATAATGAGTAGCTCCATGATCCTTCTTGGAGCCATTAGGAACATCTATCTTATTAATGATCCCTTCAGACAGCCGCAGGCCCAGGCACCCGGCTCCTCTCCAGTGGGGCTCTCGCATCTCATCTGTCTACTGAAGAGCAGAGATGGGAGGTGGCCGTTTTCATCCCTCTTATTGGGGGATGGGGTCTTTCTGGGCTGGCAGCACCCAGGGGCTGATCTGGAGAATCCCCACCCATGCTCTTGATGCATTCATACCAAGCACTCCTGCTCCACCCAGCAGAGGAAAACAGTGAGCACACCCTTTGTTGGGTACCCTCCCTGCACCATGTGTGCCAGGAGTTGCCTTTACCTGCAGTGTTCTCTGTTCTCCCCTCCCTGCCACTTGCCTGGGAGGTGCTATCATCGTCACATTTGTGCAGACACCTGCTAAAGTTCCAGGACCATATCCAAATTCATACAGCAGTAAAGGCCAGTGGCAGGACTGGAATTTCTGTCTTTTTGATGGGTCTTCCTGCTGCCCCATACTGACTTGTGAATGAATTCAAGGAAATAGCAACTCTTCCTGGCTGGCTTTTCTCAAAGACAGTGCCCAAGCCAAGTGTCCATTGGCCTCATGTGGTTCACAGCTAGAAATCTGTTTTGACCCTTAATAATTATGAAATATCCATATACAGTTTCAGATTTACTGATAAATTGAAGAACCTGGACACAATAAATTTGTCATTCCGGCTAGTTCTCAGGGACACCTGCTTTTCTTAGACAGTTTGCCACAGTCTTTATCCTTCTGTATTGTCCCAGGATTTGCCTAATATGATAACTTAAATTATCTGTCTGTCACCATAAATGTTCGAGTTCGAGTGAGTCACTTAGATTTGTGGTTTTTCAAACTTTTTTTTATCAGCAGATCCTTTCTCTCCAACTATAAAGCAGGAAATAGGAAATCTCAGAGTTAAGGTTGGTGTGGATTGGACCTCAAATTCCACTCTCTTGGGCTCTACCCCCCATCCCAGTTGTCCCTTAAAATTTCTGGAAACACCGCAAATGGGGGTTTCCATGGAGAAATGGTTTGCAAATGGTTTTCATAAAGAACAAATTAGTGGCAACATCCTATAGATCCAAGAAATTCAGCATAAGATGCCCTGCCTGGAACACATACCTTGAAGGTCAAGACCAGCAGAGTTTGAGAAGGCTTTAGAGGCTACAGAGTAAGCCTAGAGGGGACAACTGACTTTGAGCATGTGCACATAGAAAATCAGTATCTGAGGCAGTGCTTAATTAAGCCTGTGGTTCACATCTCATCACTCCTATGTTTTTTTCCTAGAAGAACCCAAAATGTGAAGCTTCTGATGTGTGTCCACATCTCTAGCACCCTGAGCCCCAGCCTTACTTTAACCTTCTATCTCACATCCCCAAATCACAAACTTTTTGGAAGTTGGAGACTGACTGACCAAGCAAACAGAGCTTGTTGCTGTGGGCGGTGCCTCCTAAGCTGTGGTTTGGCCCGTGTTTGGAGCATCCTTAAAATGTGGAGCATCTTCTTGGCATGTTTATATGCCTGGGGGTAATTGAAAAATTACTTTTATGTGAAATGTGTACACATAGGCATATAAAACAGAAAATGTAGCCTTAACCAGAGTCTTTACAATAAAAGATGAGAATTGAACCCTTTTAATTTGGGGGTTATAATGTTGACTTGGATAACATCTCCTGGTGTTCTAGGTCAGGGGTCATCAAACTTTTTCTATAAAGGAAGAGGTAACTATTTTAGGCTCAGAAGACTGTATAGTCTTTGTCATAACTGCTCAACTCTACTATTGTAACTCAAAAGCAGCTATAGACAACACGGAAGGGAATGGTTTTGGCTGTATTCTGATAAAACTTATAATTTCAGCTTGTACTAATTGCTGGAGGAGAAGGTAGGAGAGAAAGATACTGTAGAAATTTGTTTATTTTCCTGGCCAGATTGTAAATTTCAGGAGAGCAGGTGTTCTGGCCACCATGCGCAGGAGCTCAAAGTTAAGGCCTGTCAAGAGCATGGCCCAGTTTAGCCTTTCTTGAGTACAGGGTTCAGGAAGAAAGAAGATGAGGCATCAGAAGTCAGGGTGGATGTGCGGTGAGCAGCTTCCTGAGGCGGGGAGGATGCATCAGGTTCCTGAGGGCTAGGCAGGATGGGGCAGGTGAGGGCAGAGGGGAGGGCATGTCAGGGAGCAGGGGCGTCAGCGGGTGATCCACAAGAGTCAGGAGGTGGGGCTGAGTGCTGAGTCTGGTGCCTGACCCTGGAGAGCCTGGGGATCCAGGCGGAGCTGGTGTCAGTGGCAGCCATTATTATCCCTGAGCAGGAGAGTGATGGGACATGGGAAAACTCAGTCAGCCAAGTTGAGCAGGACAAAGAAGGCAGTGTTGCTATTTGTGGCAGCTGTTTACTGCAGGAAAGGGGACCCTCTCCAGGTCCACACCCTGGCCCCGGGGGTAGAGAAGTCAATCACTTACCTTCCCACTCCCACTTACCAAGCAGTCATTCAAGGCCAGAGAAATGGCCTGCTTGAAAAACCCTGAAGCATCTGCAGGAGTCTAGTGGTGGGAGCAAGGAGAACAGAGACTTCTAGAGGCTGGAGGATGCTTGGGAGAAGGGGCATGGATGTCCCAGGGGCGGTGAGAAGAGGCTTTCTAGATTTCCTTGTTGGGGCTCCCACATGTGACTCCAAGGAGCACTGCACTAGGAACTTTGTAGTCCGTGTGGCTGACCCAGGATTTATGTTCCACTTGGGGTCTTCCATCGCAGTTAATGAGGGAGGCAGCTGCTGGTAACATTCTTGCATGTGACCCATGAGAACCTGTTCTTGTCTAACAGATGAGGACATCAGGGTGGAGAGAAGTTAAGTGACCTGCCCTAGCTAGTAAGTGGCAGAGTTCTGTTAGAAACTTAGTTCTTTGACTCTAGGGTCCACATACTTTTTTTCTTCTTCTGTAATCAGCTATTTCTGTTATCAGATACTGGGAGACTGGGAGATGGCAAGGGAAGTGAATGGCTTTTGCAAGTGACTCCCTAGAAATGTTTCCTCTGATTCAGCTTCTGGACTACAGTGGACGACTACTGAGTCATCCAGCAGCATCAGCTACCTTTATTAGGGACCCTTCTTTTCTTGAGCTTCCCTGCTGGCTCCGGTGGTAAAGCGTCTGCTTGCAATGCGGGACACCCAGGTTCAATCCCTGGGTTGGGAAGATCCCTTGGAGATGGAAATGGCAATCCACTCCAGTATCCTTGCCTGGACAATCCCATGGATGGAGGAGCCTGGGAGGCTACATACAGTCCATGTGGTCGGCTTTCACTTTGGACTTCCCTGGTAGCTCAGATGGTAAAGCGTCTGCCTACAATGCGGGAGACCTGGATTCAATCCCTGGGTCCGGAAGATCTCCTGGAGAAGGAAATGGCAACCCACTCCAGTATTCTTGCCTGAAAATCCCATGGTTGAAGAAGACTGGTAGGGTTATAGTCCATGGGGTCGCAAAGAGTCGGACATGACTGAGTGACTTCACATTCCTTTTCTCTTCTTGTGCACATTCTCTATCTTCTCTATTCTATTCTCTTTGCTCCTAACACTAGGCTCCTGTAGATGCTGCTATGTTTTTAGAAGACTCAATTTCTCTGGTGTTGGCATTGCACCCTCACTGGGCCTATCAGAGTCCCTGCCTGGAATTTTTTAGGATGGAACTGGAAAGAAGTCTCCAGTGCAGGCGCTTGGATGGTAACAGCCAGAAACACTCGACCTTGGGGTTTCAAGCCATGTTTAGGAGAGAAAATGAAGCCTTGTGCAGAGAGTGGTAGAGGTGAGAGATGGAGAGAGAAGGTTCTGGTCCAGCTTGGGTTCCCATTGTTCTGAGGTACAGCTGGATCCTGCCTTGCCTCAGCTGAGTCATCAATCTTCTTTTGAATTCTTTGCGAGTCAGTTCCAGTTCTGGCCTTAGCTGTTAGGTTGGTCTCTGTCACTTGCAGCATGAATCGTGACTGACAGATGGCTTATGAGGGAGTATTTGCCATCATACAGGCATGAAATGTTTACAGGGCTCACCCTGCATGCCTGGCATTCTTTGCAGCTGCAAGGGCATGGGGCTGGGAGCAGGGAGGCTCTGTTCAGAGGTATGGGGTGCAGGCATGAGCCTTCTAGAGAGGATCAGTTAGCATGAACTTATCATAGACTCTCAGAGCTGTGAAGGGACCCCAGATGTCACCTAGCTCTATGTCTGGGGTTAAGCCCACGACCCTAAAAGCTGATTCTGATGCTAACATCTCTGTCTTTACCTTGGAGGGAGAAGATGAATATCTCCAGATCTCAGGGAAGGGACTTCCTGACCCCCTGAGCCAGAACAGGGTCAACTGACTCGGTGTTCATGGATAATCTCAAATGCTGAGTACAGTGCCTGGCACATAGGAGACACTGTAACATGAGCTGGATGTGTGAACACCCGAGTCCTCTGAGCTTGCCCTTGGCTCAAGGAGTGGGGAAGGATGCCGCTTCTCAGAGGGTCCTAGCACTCTTGGCTCCAGTACTTTGTTTCTTCCCAAAGCTTTATCAGTTCCCTCTCTCCAGACCTCTCATCTGTACATGCGCGCGCGCGCGCGCACACACACACACACACACACACACACACACACACACACACACTCAGGAGGAGACACACAGGAGGAGGAGCAAGACCCCAAGTTCCAGCCCCACTATTGAGCAAGTTTGTGGCTCGAGTGAAGTCTCTGTTGGTATCTTAATCCTGTCCTTTAGTCTGTGTGTCTGTTTCTCTCTCCAGCAGTGAATGCACTCCATCTATCTCTGAACCCTGCGCATACATGCAAAATCGACACTGTCTTCTAGGCTCTCAGCAAATGTTTGCTGAGTGAATGTGGAGTGAATGAGATTAAACAGATGCACTTATCTTGCTCTAGTCTCAGTGAGATGATTCGCTTTTAAAGAGCTCAGCAGCTCATAGGGGAGCCGGCAGCTCAGGAACTGGAATGAAGGATGGATCAAAGTGCTGAAATAGACGGAGAATCAGGCGCTGTGGGCACTCCAGGGGGGGACTCTACTCAGAGCCGGGGAGAGATTTCCTGGAAGGAAAAGTACATTTGTCCTGGGCTTGGAGGGGAGAATAGGAGTGCATCTGGTCCAGAAGTGGGTGTTTCTGTCAGGATGCTTTTAGAATTACAAGCGACAGGAAAAGATTTATTATGTTAACAGAGGCAGTTCAGGCTTCAGGGCTGGTTGTTTCGGTGTCTCCGTGATGTTACCTGGGACTCAGGTTATTTGTCTCCACTCGGTCATCCACTGTGTTGGTTTCAGTTCATAGTCCAGAGATGATTGTGAGCAACATTGGAAGCTGTGTGTGTTCTTGTTCTGGTCCAGTGAGAGAGGGTGAAATCACTCTCCCAGATATGGGTTATAATTCAATTGGGGGCAGCTTCCCAGATTACAATGCCCTGGACCAGAGAGGCACCATGGCAATCCCCTGTGCTGATTGGCTTATACTACTAGGATCCATACTTGGGGAGAATGAGCTCTACCTCCCTTGGCCATTGTGCTTTGTGAAAAGGACAGCATACTAGGACCAAATTGAGGCTAGGAGAAATGGGGGATGTGTAGGCAAAGAAGGAAGCCCAGAAGTGCAGTGGGGGAAGGGAATATCCCGGGCCAGGGGTTCTTTCTGGATGCCAAGTTGTGATCTTGAGAACAGGCATCATGTGTCTGGGGTGGCAGGAGCCAGGTGGGCAGGGGCAGCTGGAGAGGGGGCTAAGTGGTAGCTGCTTGAAGATGGCAGAATCTGAACTCCCTGGCCCCATGAACAGTGGGCTCTCTCCAGGAGGTTGGGCTTCTGTTAGCAGGAGAAGGGGAAATGGGAAGTACGCGGGGCAAGCCCACACTCCCCCCACCCCCCATTCACTCCATGATGCTATTCTTGGAACCACCATCTGTGCGGGGTTGGGTTCTGCCAGCTTGGCCAGGGAGGGGACCTGCATTGCCCAGAATCCCCTTCTCTGTGGGGTTCTGAGTTAGGGTTGGCCAAAAGTAGAATCATGTGAGATGTGGAAGATGGAAGCGAAGAAGAATTCATCCTTCTCAGCAGGTTGTGATGATCAGACACAACGACAGACAGACCCAGTTGTGTCTAATAGGTGCCAGCTTTCAGTTCATTTGTCTGACTCCCAGCCTTGCTGATGGGACCGGTGGTGGCCCCAGTCCTTACCAAGCTCTGGAGAGAAGATCTCCCAGAGCAGGCGGCCTCTCTGTGAACTCCCAAATCGGTGGTGAGATGCACTGGGCTTTCTTCCTGATACCCACTTGTGCCAGTGCTTTGGGCTACAGGAGCCTCCCTCAGGTCTTCTCCCCAATTTCTAGCTGTCCAACCCCATGCATGACTGGGTAAGCTCCTCTGTGAATGGGGCTAAAAATAGAACTTATGGCTGAGTGTTGGAGGAGCTGGTGTGTTAACAGGGCAGTGCACTGAGGACCCTGCCCAGCACAGAGCGGGAGCCACCAAGTATGAGCGGCTGCTGGGAGCACCTACTGCCCTGGTCCAGGCACCAGCCAGGTGTCTGCACAGGTGTTAATTCATCCCATCCCTCCATCAATCCTGTGAGAGTGGTATTGCAATTAACCCCACTTACAGAGTCACAGAGAGGCTATTAGGTTGGAACACACAAAATTGCTGCTTTTGCAGGTCAAACAGTGTTCTGTATTAGCAAATGCATGTGGCTCCCAGCTAATACGGCTGCAGGCCTCACAGCTGGGCAACTAACTGCCTGAGCTGTGTGGCCTGCACACTTACTGAGCGCCTACTGTGTTCTAGAGAGACTGAACCTCTGTTACAGCATTTTATAGCATCACGGTGGGGCTGTTCACATTGTACATGCTGTGTGCCATGGAAGAGGAAGCCATGGGCTATTTTTAAACTTTCCCCCCAAACCTTAGCTCACTCCTTTAGTGTCCAGCTTAGATACCTGCCTCTTCCATGAAGCCCTCCCTGACTTCCCCACCAAAGGACTTCATCTGTATAAGGGTGCAGAGGCAGGAAAGGGCCCTGCTTGTCCAGAGACAGTGGGAGTTTTCTGTGGCTGGAGTATAGAATGCACCATGGGACAGGCTGGAGAGGGAGCTGAGTGGTGGGAGATGCGCCTCAGAGATGAGGCCAAGTGGTGAGGATGGGGTGCCACGGCCAGTTCGGGTCACCCCTGAAATGGCCCTGAATCTGCTCAAAGATCCTCATCTCCTCATGAGCTTGGGGGTAGCCTGCTGCTTGCAGAGGGCACATCACAGGAGGCTGAAATGGACCAGGAGGTGGGAGATTTTCTGAGCCTGGTTGGCATCATGGCAGGCACCTCCTGCCCATGTCCACAGGCCCTGAAAGAGTGACTGAGGCCCTTGGCCTCTGCTCTGGGTCTCAGGCAGCCCAGACTCTCTCTGCTTTCCTGACCCTTCACCTACAGTTTTGTCCCATCAGGTGCTATCTCAGCCCTGCCCTGATTCAGCTGCCCTTTTCCTTGTGGCCCTTTCAAGACACCCTTGCTGCCCTTGGTATGTCCTGCTCAGTCCTGTGTCTGTCCTGTGCTCCTTGTCTGGGGTCGGGGAATCAGACAGCATGGATCAGAAGTGGGTTCTACCTGGGGACTTGCCTACCACTGTCTGGGATTCCCGTTCTTCTGCTGTGTGCTTGAGAGTTCAGCCTCCGAGAGTAGGGTGCCTGGTAGGAATCCTGCTCTGCACCCCACCCCAATCACTTTCCCCTCTGTAAGGTGGGCTACAGAGAGCACCTACCTTAGAGGCAGTGTGTGTTTGTAAACACTTAACAGCTGGCTCCCCAAACATAGTTCCAGTCAAATTTGGTTGGCACTTTTGTTTACAGTGATGAATAAGGTGAAAGTCAAACAGTGAAGTTCAGTTGCTCGGTCATGTCTGACTCTTTGTGACCTCATGGACTGAGGCCTCCCTGTCCATCACCAACTCCCAGAGTTTACTCAAAACTCATGTCCATTGAGTTGGTGATGCCATCCAACCATCTCATCCTCTGTCATCCCCTTCTCCTCCAACCTTCAATCTTTGCCAGCATCAGGGTCTTTTCCAGTGAGTCAGCTCTTCGCATCAGATGACCAAAGTGTTGGAGTTTCAGCTTTAGCATCAGTCCTTCCAATGAATATTCAGGATGGATCTCCTTTAGGATAGACTGGTTGGATCTCCTTGCAGTCCAAGGGACTCTCAAGAGTCTTCTCCAACACCACAGTTCAAAAGCATCAATTCTTGGGTGCTCAGCTTTCTTTATAGTCCAACTCTCACATCCATACATGACTACTGGAAAAACCATAGCCTTGCCTAGATGGACCTTTGTTGACAAAGTGATGTCTCTGCTTTTTAATATGCTGTGTAGGTTGGTCATAACTTTCCTTCAAGTTATATCACAGTCCATCTAAAAGGCAGCCTTGCTTTTAACATAGAATCGAAATCAAGACTTGAAACCCTGGATTGAGCATTGATGTGCTGTATGATTTTGGGCACATCACTTTCCTTGAGGTTCAATGTTGTCCTTGTACGATGGATATCTTAGAGCAAAAACAGCTCCAAGTGTGTACACTCCGTGATGCGTATTGAAGTACCAAACCCTAGAAGAGGAGCCTTGATGGATGAGAGGTACCCCTTTCTGGTAACCAGCCTGGTGTACAGCTACCCTGAACTGAGATGCTTCCTGTCCAGAAGTTTGGTAAGGATGAACTAGAGTGTTTCTATATCGCTCCCTTTCCATCCTGCCTTGCTTATTTCATTGCCCGTTGCTGTCCTGTCAGTGTCCCAGCTTGTAAGGGGCTAATTGGCTGGAATTAAGTGTGGCTGCGTTGACATGTAGGGAGGAAGTGCGATGCAGAGGGGTTAAAAATGGCAGTGCCAGACCCAGCTATGCCATGTTCTTCCAAAAAGAGCTAGAAGGGCCTATGACCCTGAGTGGTCAACCTTCATAGATTTGCAGAGGAGATAGGCAGGGCCCAGAAGGGTGTAACTCCTGCCTTAGGTTACATAGTAAATGGGAGGCAGAATGGAAACAAAGCTCCTGGCTCCTACACCCATTGTCTTTCCACCACACCCCTCTGCCTCTGATGAGTTGGGACCAATGAGGACCAGGAGAAAGAACATGAAGCAGAGAGGAGTTTGTCTGAATGTTGGGTAGGTGGCAGGAGAAACAAGATGTGAGTATACTAGTGGCGTCACATTTCTACCTGATGGGGACCATCAGCACAGAGGTGCAGACCCATGGCGGGGCTGGGATCCAGCCCTGCCTGCCTGGGTCCAGCAACAGAGGATGCTGAATAGTCCTGGGGAGCTACCTGAGAGTGCTTGCCATGTCCTGCCTCTGCACCTGCCTTTTCCACTGCCTGTGCAATCCTGACAGTGTCCTTGTCTGCCAGAAACCTTTCTTTTGCTCCTTTGCAGGGCTGAAGACAGCCTCTCTCCTGGGCTGCTCTATCCAGAACCTGGGCAACCTTGTGGGTGCTGAAGTTTGGAAAATAAGTTACTCTCAGTTTGGTCACCTCTTTGGGAATAGGATATTGGGGGCATTTGAGTGAGGAGGCAAACTGCACCCTATAATGGACTGGCCCAGCACCCAAAACACAGTGGCTTCCTCTAGGCCAAGTGTGGCATCTGAATAGCACTTGCCACTTTTCAGAGTATTTCCTCCTTCCTTACCCTCTTTAGCCTCCTTTGCTGAATCGGGTATGACGGCTACTGCCTTTATTCTTACCCCTAACCCTGCCTTCTCCTGGTCACTGCCTATTTACCCCTCCTAGGCTTTGTGGTGGCTGCATGCTCCAAGCCGGACCAGTCAGAATCCTTCCCCAGGATCTTTACTATTTGAGATGGCCCAGAAAAGTGTTTGATCATTTTTTTGGTACCAGTTTACTTGGCTATAAGCCAGAGATGCCTGTGATCAGTGTTTCATCCTCCTGAAAACCTGAAAATGGGAGAATAAAGTGAATACTCAGAGAAGCACAGATGGAGGATGGGGAGACAGTATCCTGGGGCTTGAATGCCTTGATCCCACTGTTCCTGAGGCCAGACACTCCTCTTTCTGAGAAGGTTGGTTCACTTGAGTTTTTGGAGCAATTAAAGGGGTTCTGACTAAGCAATGGAGCTGATCATCCTTGCTTGGCCTCCTGCTGCATTGGGAGAATCCAGTGACCTGCTGTGGTCCATAGTCTGCCAGGGCTAAACCTTCAAGAAGGCTTCCCCCAACTCTGACTCCTGTCTGGTAGCTTTTCTACCCATCTTGTGGGAAAATAACATAGAAAGGACAGGAAGGATAAGAACACGTAACTGGTGGGGCTTGGTATACATAGTGACTCTGTTTTATGATAAAACAAAGAAATAAAACTGTTTTACTGATTAGAAAACCAAGGCCATACTAACTTGGTTCCTTCAGGTTTTTGTGAGGGGCTAGGGGCAGAGATAGGCAGCGTCTAAGACTGAATGGCCAGCTGGATGAGATGGGTCTCATCCCTGGCTGACTCCTGGACCAGCCTCCAGCACTTGAACCCCTTTCTTGGTCAGGGTAAAAATACCCCATCTTGATCTCTGGGCAGAACTGATGCCTGAGGTCCAGCCAGTGTATTCTCTTTCTGGACATCTCTCAGGGGATTTAGAGTTGACCAGCACTGAAAGATAAGAATCACTGAATGTCAGGGTCTCAAGGAATCTCTGAGACCCAGAGGAGTGGAAACAAGTGTATGAGATGAAGGCACTTGGCCTTGCTCTCACAGCCGTGCAGGTGCTGTGTCCTGGCCACAGCAAAACTCAAGAAATTCAGGCTCAGGAGCTTCCACTGCTGCTCTTAGTGATCACACTGCTTCCTGCTGGTCCATCAATGTCCCAGGAGCCAAATGGTGTCCCAGGGTGAGACCTATATGATGGGGCCATTCGTAGGTCTGATGGATATGCTCCGTGGCATCTTATCCAAGTGTATTTAAAAATAAAAAAGGGTTGTATTTGGTGACATGCATCTTTTCAGGAGATTCTGGAGCTTGTTTCTTGCATTGTTGAATATTTACACTCTGCGTCATGAGCTCAGCTATAAAAACTGAGGTCTGTCTTCTCTCCTAGACCTCCTTTGTTGTAGATACATAGCTTGCTTCAAGGAAAAATATATGAATGGTCCATGCAGTAAATTTTCCCCAGGGCTGATGGAATAAACCACTGGCTTCTTAACAGACCCTCTGCTGGGCTGTGCTTTGTGGGGTTCTGATCACTGGTTCAGGTAACTGGTCAAGAATGAAAAAGTCCTCCCTCTCCCTCCCTCCATCACTCCTCCATTCTGTTGACCTCAGAATGAAAGGATGCTCTGACCTGCCCAGTCATTCACTGCTCACCAAGCCTTGTGTCTGTGCCCTCTTCCCCATTTGGGTCTTTCCCCACTGGCACGTCTTGCAAGAAGGAGGACAGGAGAGCTGGAGCCAGAGAGCTGGGCTCTTGCTGGAGCCCTGATGAATGGCACAGTTACCGAGGATTTCATGAGACAAGTCAGGTACCTCTAATTCCTGGCTCCAGGGAGAACCTGTCTCTATACCTGGATGGCGCTAACTATTTGTGAAGTGCAGCTTGTCCCTCCTGAGCATCCGTTTTGCTTCTCTCGGCACCAGCCCCTGAGGAAATTCCCAGCAGATCCTCAGCGTGTGCTGCAGAGTGATGCCTCCTCAGCTCGATTGCAGACAGCCTTCCAGTAGGGGACTCTTTCTAAGCCCTAAACAGGCTTCATTTCAGTGCTTTCGTTAGCACTCTCTGCAGGGGATGGAAGCGGAAAGAGGTGGATGGGGCAATGGAGGGGGGGGCTGGGGCTCCCTGTGGAGGAGGTGCCACTTGGTTCTGGGGTCCCTGGAGTCCCTGGACACTGCGGCAGACAGTGCAAAACGAGTCTGCATTTGTCCGCCCAGGTCTCTGAGGGGTCTTGCCTGTCAGTCTGCAGGCCAGCTCAGCACCTTATTTCTCAATCAGCATCTCTGGTGCCTGGTGGGCTGGGCTGGTGGGGGATACGATGGTCATGATGCCCCATGAAAGGAAGGCCCGTAATCCTTGCGATGTGGAGATTCAGCATGGGCTGTGGGGTTCCTTCCATTTGCTCGTGCTCTGCCCACATGTGATCGCCGAGCACATATTCCTTGCCAGGCTCTGGGTCAGCCTTTGGGGACTCAGTGGTGGACAGGAAAGAGCTGCCCTGCCCCTCCCATTCCCTTTGCTGAGGCACTGCTGAGTCTCTCAGTTAGATTATGGCAAAACAGAGCAGGCCCGTGGCAAAACAGGCAGACTCCAGAGCCAGACACCTGGTTGGCTCTCAGCTCTGCCTGGTAACTTTGGGCAAGTAACTTTTCCTCTGTGTCTCAGTGTTCTCATCTGTAAGATGGGGACAATCATATTACCTAGATTATATAATTGTCACAAAGTTTAATAGATTAGTGAGTATAAAAGAGCTTGGATCAGGGCCTGGAACCTGGTAATTAAATATAGTAATCAAATAATAAATAACATTGTCATGCTACTTTTTGTGTCATTCTCTTCTCAGCCATTGGAGAAGGCAATGGCACCCCACTCCAGTACTCTTGCCTGGATAATCCCATGGATGGAAGAGCCTGGTAGGCTGCAGTCCATGGGGTCTCTAAGAGTTGGATACGACTGAGCGACTTCACTTTCCCTTTTCACTTTCATGCATTGAAGAAGGAAATGGCAACCCACTCCAGTGTTCTTGCCTGGAGAATCCCAGGGATGGGGGAGCCTGGTGGCTGCCATCTATGGGGTCGCACAGAGTCAGACACGACTGAAGCGACTTAGCAGCAGCAGCAGCTTCTGAGCCATTCTATGCAACATACCCTTTTGAACTATCTAGAGGATAGGTTTGATCATGATAAAATCATTCAAGGACTTCTCCTTGGTTTGATGTCCAAACTTTTGCATGACCTTCAGATCCCTACTTTTCTATCCCCTCCCCATTACATTTCCTCACCGTATCCCTACGCCTACTCCTCATCCTTCTCTGCCTTACAGCCATTCAGGTGGTCTGCCATTTGCTAAACCTGCCGTACTTTCTCATACCCTGCTTCACCTGGGGACCTTTCCTCTTCCCTCTTTACCTCCTGGGAGACCTGCATGGGCCCTTCAAGAACAGGTTCAAGTAGAGGTTTGTGTTTGAAGGTAGCAGCCTTCCCCCATTTCTCCTTCCCTAACCAAAGCCAGCCTCCCTCTTGCCTGAGCCTCATCGACTGTCTACCTGGGTCTGCTGCGTTGGGCAGTGTTTTGTAGTCATCTAAGCAAGCAGATGTCTTCCAGCAAACCCTGGCCAGGCTGACTTCCTGTCTGGGTGGTCTTGGCAAATGGTTGTTGAATGAATGAATAAACCAGGTGCTAGATGAACAGCTGTTAGACTAGAATGAAGAAGCAGGTGACCTCATTTCATCTTTACAACTACCCCTGATGCAAGCAGGGAAACACTCAGAGCTAGATGGGAGAGACCAGCTGCCTTGGCACTGTCGGTGACCACTGGCTGGCCCCTGGATGGGCTGCAAGCAAGGCCCAGATCTGTCTGACCCCTGGGACAGTGCTCATTCCCCCTAGCCCTTTAGCCCAAGTTCCTTGGCCTGGGAGGAATAAATTGTTGGGCGCAAAATGCTGTCTTTTCCAAAGATGCCTGCCATAGTATTTCCATGCGGCATGCTCTTCTGTGACTTTACCCATTTCCCATCTGGAGGTGGACTTCTATCCTGCTTGCTTTGGATCTGGGCTGAGCTTTTGCCTGCTTGATCAACAGAATGCAATGAAAGTGATGTACCAAGACTTCCAAGAGGAGGCCGTAAGAAGCCTTGCAGCTTCTGCCTGGCTTCCTCAGATGTGGTGTGCCCTCTAGGAAGCCAGCGGCCAGGCTATGAGATGGCCAGCCATGTGGAGAGGCCATGTGTGGGTGCTCTCATGGATGACAGCCCAGCCACGTGAGGGAGCCATCTGGGCTGTCCAAGCAGTCAGACCTTCAGATGAGTTCAGCCCCAGAGGATATCTGACTGAAGTCCCATCTGAGACCTGGAGTGGGTACTACCCAGCTGAGCCCAGTGCATCCACAAGAACATTAGAGGTGATGATATATACAGGCTTGTTTTCGGTCACCAAGCTTTGGGGTGGCAGAGTAACAAAACACTGGACTCAGTGCCAGCTGGCAGAGGATGAAGACATGATGCTGAGCCCTGCCTCCGGGGACAACTCTGGAGGGTCTCTGCCCTAGAGTTCTCAGGATGTGAAGGGACTAGGGGTGGGACCCATTTGATCCTCAGAGTCCCCTTAGCCTCTACAGATGCCCTGAGGCAAAAGTAAAGAGAGGTTTGGGATGACCTTAGGCTATAAGAAATAACCAGAGTATAATGTATTCTGCCCCAGCCCTTTCTCTGTCTGCTCCTCCAGGAAAATGGTGTAGGTGCTTGGGATGTGGCAGGGGGAAGAACAATGGTGACAGAGCACCCACTCTGTGCCAGGGGGTTGACCTCATTATTTCCTTGTCCTTCATCAATTTGGTAAAAGTGGGAGCATTACTCCTATTGTACAGATGAGGAAACCAGGTCAGAAATGTCCAGCGAATGGTGAACCTGACCAAGCCCAGGCCTGTGTCTGTCAAGTTGACGATGTTGGGATGGTCTCAACTATGCTGGGAGGGTTCCTAGGTCCTCTCTTCAGCCCGGATCTGCTGGCCAGTGCTGGAAATCCCTTCATCATTGCTTTGCTGCTTTGGGTTAAATCCTGGATCCTGCCGATGCTAATTTGCTTGGAAGAATGATGCATTAAGATGTTATTAACTGCTCACCCTGGTTGCAGTGAGGTCTTGTAGCTCCCCTGGGAGTCTGTTTCAGTAGGAGGCAGTGTGAGGTGATGGGGCTGTCTGCAGGTGGGGAAGGGAAGAGGTGGCACTGGAGGAGGAGTGTAACTTGGGTCCCTCTCCATTCTTTCCAGATGGAGCCAGTGGTGGGGTTGGAAACAGACAAAATACATCCTTAGCACTAGCACAAGACCATCCCCATCCCCTGCCTGAGGCCAAGCTTCCCCTCACCCAATGGCAGCTCCTGGGAATGTCTAAGTCACCAGGGGATGGTGTCCACCCCTGGCACAACTGTGAGGTGTTCATTCTCCTCATCAGCTTCCCCACATTTGGCTAGCTTCCCTCCAGGGCCCCTAGGAGAGCTACATTTAGTTCTGGGCTCCAAACTCAAGGAGCGGCATTAACCAACTGGCATGAGGCCAGGGCAGGCAGCCAGGGTGGGTGGGGAGGGGCGCTGATTTATGGCAGAGCAGTGGCCATTGGAGCAAGGAGACCTGGGGGCCTAAAGAGCTGACTTCTACCGTGAGAGTGCTGGTCAGCTTGAATGTGTCATGGAATAACCCTCTTTGGGATTGTCCAAGTCCTGGGAGGCAGAGGATACTCAACATGGGTAGTGTTGATGGGTTGTGAGCTGTCCCTGGAGGTGTCCGAGTGAAGACTTGACTGCCCACGCGGGCTCTGCAGAGTGGCTTGTCACAGAAGGACAAGGGACCAGGAAACTGCAGGGGCCCCTTATAATGCTCATTTCACAGACTCTAGGAAAGAACAAGCCCATCTTGGTGCCCAGCAGGCTTGCCACCTGGGTTAAAATGGGAGTGCAGTGTTCTGGCTGACCTGGCATTTGTACCGACCTCCCAGTTTCCCTCTTTGGTATCTGACTTCCTTTGGGCAAGAGGTCTTGCTGCTCTTCCCTCTCTCCCTTTCCTCCTTCCTTTCATTCAATTAACAAATATTTATTGAGTACCTACTGTGCTGGACAATGTGCTAAGTCTTGGAGGACCCATAAGTCAGCAGAGTAAATGCAGTGGGGAGCCCCTGTAATGTGGAAAAGGGGAGGGATGGATGGATTGTAGGGGGTGGATAGGAAATGCAGGGAGACCAGTAGGGAAGCTGGGGCAGTGTCCAGGCAGGAGACAGTGTGGGGTGGCCAGGGGAGATGGAAGTGGGGTCAAGAGAAGTGGGCAGATTCAGAGCACAGGGAGCCGGCAAGCTCAGTGGGGTTTGATGGAGGGCTGGCTGTGGCAGGTAGTCAAGAGAGAGGACTCCCTCTCCCACAAAGGTGGGCTCTAGGTGGCTGACTCTAGCACCAGGTGAGGGTGCCAGTCACAGGGCACCTCACAGCAGGGCTGGCTCTGGGGATCCCTGGCTGGCACAGCTGCCCCCATACTTGAGTGAAGACTTCTTCACCCATGTTTCTTTCTGTGCAGACCTAGGAACTGGGTCCAGCTGCTCTTCTGCTCCTCCTGACAGCTCCCTTTTTCCTGCAAAGCCTGCTAGGTGTTGGCCCTCCTTCCTGTGGCTCCTCTTCAGCTGCCAGCAGAGCAGTGATGACTGACATACCACAGGCCGTTGGACAGCCTAGCTCCACCTCCGGGCTTTCCAGGTGGCCCTAAGGGTAGAGAACCCTCCTGCCAATGCAGGAAACACAGGAGACGAGGGTTTGATCCCCCGGTATGGAGGATCCCCTGGAAGAGGGTATGGCAACACACTCCAGTATTCTTGCCTGGAGGATCCCATGGACAGAAGAGCCTGGCAGGCTACAGTCCATGGGGTCGTCAAGAGTCAGACATGGGTAAAGCGACCGAGTACACACGCACAGCCCCACCTGCACCCCTAGGTTCCCCACATTCCTACCCAGTTCCCAGGACCTCTCCTGGGATCAAAATACCAGAGCCGACCTGGGGCAATAGCAGGCCTCATCTCCACCTCCGAAGAAGAAGGAAGTCTCGGGCCCAGCTGGGTCTTCTCACTGCATCCTGCAGCCCCAGATCCACCCCACCTGGCCACTGGATGCCTTGAGGAAGCAGGGGAGTTTCAGGCTTCCGGGCCAAGGCCTGCAGCCTGTAAACACTCCTGCCCTATTTAAAGGGTTGCCAGATGGGCTTGAGCCACAGGGGGTGGGGGGAGGGGGCTTCAGTTGGGCCTGCCTGTGCCACGTGGGGGATTTGGTGGTTCTTGGTCTCCAACTCAGCTCTTTGTGAAGCTGCTCTGAAAAGCTCCTCTGCTCTGTAACCAGTCTGTGTGAAGGCAGCGCACCCCTGGGTCCCCTTTCTTGTGTGCCTGGGGCCAGTGCACCCCATGTCTCCCTCTCTGTCTGAAGTCGGTGCACCTCTGGGTCTATTCCTCTCAGCTTAGACATGGGGATCCTAGTCTCTCACTTAGTTATCCCTCAAAGTTTGGGCCTCAGTCTTCAGTTTTGCAAACAGAGAAAACTGAAGGTGGTTGGGTTCATCTCCCTGCCTTGCGGGGTGGAAACAGGTTGGCCTTGGCCTAGGACAGCCATTTATATATTAAACTCAGTGTCAAAAGATGTTTGTTATTTTCACAGCCTCAAGAAGTCAAGTGCGGCTATCGGCTATCTCCAATAGGGTAATATTTATGCTAATAGTTACCCTTCTTGAGGGTGTTTTATACTTACTCTTTAATCATAACAGCAATCTTCTGAGTGTATTGTATTCGTTTACAAAACTGATGCCCAGAAAGGTGAGTGGCTGGGCTCATGATCTCCTGCTGAGAAAATGGAGAGCTTGTTTTTGTTCTCATGGCTTTGGTCCCAGCTAGCTCAGCTTGGACCCAGGTCCTGCCTCTGTTTAGCCTCACAAAGCATGAAAGAGTGATTGTGGTCAGGACTGTTCTATACTTGAGCTCCTTCACTGTCTACCACGGCCTCATCTGTGTGAATGATCCCAGGCATCAGTCTCCTGTACTGGATGAGAAGACAGATCAGAGAGGGAAACAAATTTGCCTGGGGCCATACAGCAGCTGGGTGGTAGGGCCAGGATCGGAAGCCAGGTTGTCTGTCCCTTTCAGGTGCTCATTCCACTCTGTGCCACTTAGAGCTAATTGCATAGGGCTCTCAGTGTGGCCTTACTACCTGGTCTGGAGAACTAGTGTGGACAGACAGAGAGAAGGAGGGCAGTGAGGCAGGAGGGTGGGCTGCAAGTCCTGGCCTGTTACTGTGACCTTGGACAATTCACCTCCACACTCTGAGCCTCCACTTGCTTGGAGGTCAGTTGGGGACAGGGATCTGTGACTAGCTCTCCTTGAGGACAAAGACATGGTGTGGGACCAGCTCTGCAAGTGGACAGGAGCAGCTTTTCTTTCCTGCTGTGAAATCCCTGTGCCTGGGTCAGCCTTGGCTGACGCCCCAGGGCCAGAGCCCTGCGTGGCTGCCAGCTCTTGGGACTTGGGGGTTGGGCAGGGAGCCGAGGAGCAGAAGTGCTCAGCTCCTGGGGACTTTGGGATGGCCTTTCTCAGACCTGGATGTGCCCCTTAGCGCCCTGTCTCCCTGCCCACATGCTCCTCCCAGGCCCGCAACTTGGGGAAGAGGAGTCTGATCCTCACTGCTGAAGACCCCAGGCTCCAGTTTCTGGGAATTGGCTGCTCTCTGCAGCTTTCTTTCCCAGGAGCTGGTGCCAAGCAGGCTCTGCTTCCGCCTCTGGCCGGCCTCCAGGCGTTCTGTGTAGGGCCCTTCTCAGCAACAGCGAGAAGGCGGACTTCATGGGGGCTGGAAGAGACCCAGCAACCAGCCTATGTCTCCTTCACTCCAGTTGTAAACAAGGGCATGGTGGTTGCTTCCAGACCCACACATAGGACTAGCTGCTTCATGTCCTGTGGGAAGGCTGGAACTTCTCTCTACCAAAGCCCAGCTAGCTGCCCATGGACCCTTTAACTTTCTCTCTGTTCAAGCTATGCAGAGATGGAAGGGAATGCCCAGGAGTCTACAAGCCTTGAGGAGGACCCCTCAAATGACTGGGGATTCCTGGCGCTGCAGCAGACCCATGGCTGGAGCACTGTCTGACCTGCCTCCCTCCCATCCTACCAGAGGCTGGGATGAGCCCTGGGCAGCTCCCAGGAGGGTGGAAGCATCTGCTCTTTGGTGGCTGGTTCCAGTGAATTCCTCCTTAGGTTACCCCTCAACCGGGCCTGTTTAGGAAAGCATGCCCTTCTCTTTTGCCCTGTATCATGGGGTGGTGACATTTTAAAATCCTGTTGATAGGTGATACTTATCCAGTGGCATATGTAGGCAGCACGCTGCACACTTAGGTGAATTATCCAATCTTGTCTGCACAGCAGCTCTGTGAGAGAGGCAAGGTGGTCACCCTCCCTGTCTTACCAGGGGAAATCATTTGTCTCCCTCCCCAGGGGCTGGATTTGCCTGGGCAGGCAGGGACCATGCCTGGTTCTGCTGTCTACTGTGGCGCCTGGCATGCCCCTGGTGGATGCTCCATGCTGGCCAGCCAAATAAGGGGAGGATGAAGGAGTCTCTGGGACTTTGACCCTTCCCATTGGCCTAATTTGAGAACAATTGCTCCAGTGCTATAATCTTAAAGTGAAAAAGTAGGACCTAAAATGTCTCTGTGTGTCTGTGCATACGCAGGGGAGTCATAGACACATGACATGTTGGTCATGAGTGTGAGCTCAGGGTCCTGCTATGTTAGCGGGGGATCTTAGTTCTGCATCTTTCCAGCCATGTGGTTTGGGATGAGATGCCTAAATTCCTGAGGGCTCAGTTTCCTTTTCTATAATAGCAGGGATAATAACAATAATCTGTCTGACAGGGTGGTTGTGGGGATGCGATGAGTTATTATGCATGAAGTTACTTAGTACAGTGCCTGCCCTAGTGAGCACTAGGTTGGTATTTGTTGTTGTAATTAGTAAACAGGGACAGGGTGAGCTGGGTAGATGGACAGGCATGATGTTAATGGCACATGGCAAACTGGCCTTGTAAAGCAGGAAACAGTTCACTTTCTTCTTTCTGGGCACCTCGGCTCCTTGGCCTCTCCCACAGGCTGCTGTGACCTGTGGGAGCTGCCCTTCAACCCATGGGCAGCTAAATTTCCCTGCTCCTTTGAGCAAGGTGTTTGTTTGTTGAGAGGTGACACGAGGAGGAGGCAGCACCATGAAGGGGCTCGTGAATGAGCTGAGGGACCACGTGGCCTGGGTCAGAGGGGACACGTGGATGGTCTCGTGGGTGTCCACAGCCGAGCACCAGTGCAGGACAGCTGACCAGGTGCCTTCTCTGGACTCCTATTCATAGCCCATGTCCCAGCCTCATGGGCACTTTAGACCAGCCTTTCAGGAACAGTGAGGTAGAGAAAGAAAAGTTCTGAGCCGACTGCATTGAAATCTCCATCTACTGAGGAGAAAGCTTGAAGTGACTGAGTTTACTTGGGACTTCTGCTATCAGGGAGAATGGCACTCAAGAAAGAAAAGAACTTCACATATAGGAAAATAATGAAAATGATATCTTTTTGCAAAGATACCAATGTGACTTACGAAATTCTTACCATAGCATGCATCTGTATGTTTTTCTTCCTGTCTATAATATCAAAATACGTGTACTTGTGTTTATAAATATATGAGAAAAATGTATATAAGACAACAATTTATATATATATAAAGAAAAATCAGGTTATTGGTTATCTTTGAGTGAAGGGAGTATGACTTGTTTTAAAATTTTTCCTTCATTTTCCTTAATACATTCTACTGTATCTTTCTAATTTTCTCAAGTAAAGATGACCCAAAAGATAAAATAATTATATATATATATATATATGTTATCTTAGCTATGAGCATTGTTCTTCATATCAGGCAAATTGGGCTAGTAGGGTGATGTGTGAGGGTGACAGTGAGGCTTTAGGCCAGAGTTTATGTCCCCAGAGCGTACCCTCCCTTCCCTAAGCATGCTTGATTGGGGTCATCTCATTGCCACATGTGTCCCCGTGAAGAACCCCAGAAGCATTTGTGTCAAATGTGAGAGTCACCCCAGGGAGTAGAGAGTCCTAATACCTGGCCCACAATGCCAGACATGCAGGGTCCTTGGTTCACTTTACAGGTTAGAAACCAGAGACTTGGGGAGCCTGGGCACCTATGCAGGGCCACACAATCAGGAGCAGCAGAACCTGGGCTCCTGCCCAGGTCCTTGCAGCTCCACCTTGGGTGTGCCTCATGCAACACAGCTGCTGGTGGTCAGCAGAAGGGGCTCTGGTCCCACTCCCTCAGTACCTGGTGGGGATTTATGGCTCAGAGAGAATAAAAGCTGAGAGGCTTTTGTGATTTGCTCAAGGTCACCCAGTAAGGAGCAGGGTTGGAAGGAGAATTCTGGTGCTGCATGCCAGAGTATAGAAAGATACTCAGAAAAGAGCTGCAATGTAGGAGAAAGGGCGAAAGAAAGGAAAGCAATCAGAAGAAAGGAGAGAGACTACAAGTGATTCCTGGAACAAAGAACACAGTCCTGTGTGTGTGTGTGTGTGTGTGTGTGTGTGCACGCGCACGCACTAGGGGTGAATGGCAATGGCACTGTCGAACCTGGGGAGGCAGGAGGTGAGAATGAGAGGTCGGGAGTGGGGCAGAGGGAAGGAAAGAAAGAGGCAGATGGGAAAGAGTCCATGAAAGCCAAAAACCTCGAGTCTGACAAATGTTTATTTTATTTAGTGTTGATAACAGGGGAAAAATTGCTGATGGAAACTCACAACTAGCAAAGGCTAGCGCCAGCTCTCCACACCCCAGTGAAAAGTGCCTTTCCCCAGCAGGCCAGGCCCCATCTTGGGTACAGACCCCAGCAGAGCATAAGGCTTACCAGGAGAGCCTACCTGAGGAGCCTATTGCAGCAGAAAGTGCCCTGAAATACAGCCCAGGGCTAAAGCCCATAGTAAGTCAGGGCTGGCAGGCTGATCCGTTTCTCAGAGCCCTGGAGTCCTGGACTGTGAAACGTACATGGTCCTTCTTGCTCTGTCCACTTGTGGAAGCTGTTGGAAGGACTTTGCTTCTGGCGCACTTGGAGTAACAGGCACTGGATCTAGACTCCTGTCTGAACAAAAAATAGAACTTATGAAACCACAGTTTTTAAGACATTGGGCATCAGTAAGTGAAGTGCTGTGATCCCGAGGGAAGGGAGACAAGTAAGGTGAGCTCTGTGGTGGCCCCTGGTTACCTGCCTGGAGCAGTCCCAGGCTGCTGCACAGGGAGGGGAGCCTAAGGAGCCTAAGGAGCCGGTGGACTCCCTGATTGGAGGGGATGGAGCCGAGAGTGCAGGGAAACTGCAGTTGATGGAGTGCTGGATGGGGAGGGACAGAGAGGACCCCAGCAAGCTGCACAGAGTTCCCCTCCAGTACCGGCGGGGTTTTATCAGCGTAGGCATGTGAGGAGACTGCCTGAGGTCCGGGAAAAACCACCAAAAGGATTTTCAGGAATAGAGCATGGAGCTTACCTGGGAATGACTATAGTTTCTGTTCCCACCAGCCAGCCTGGAAAACTCACAACTCAGAGGGCATTGTGTTTACTACTCTAACGCCCCCAACCTGTATTCAAATATTCCTGCTAGTTCAGAAAAACATCCTTGCTTTCAGGCACTTTGTTTGACTTTGGTCCAAACTCAGTCCTCTCTTCATATTTGGTTTTCATGGCTCTAAACAGAACAGCTTCTCTGCCCTCTTCTCCCCCTGCCTTATTTTGCCTGCTTTTGGCTCGATGAAGACTAGAATGTCCCACATTCAGGATTTGCTTGCTTACTTTCTGATGGTGCTGTTGAACTAGTTCATCTCTCTCTCATGTATCTCTTACACTAAAGGCTTGGTCTAAAGGCTTCTCCAAATTCAGGTTCATTTTTTTTTGCTGAGAACACAGGTGGTACTTGCCTTCTTATTTTGGAGGCCGTACCGCTCTATGTTGATTCCCAGTCAGCTCATATCAGGATGGGTTCACTTCAGCTGCTGATAAAGCAGTGCTCTGGCATGCTAACTACCCACAGCTTTGTTTCTTTTCATCCCACGTGAGAAAGCATGTTAAGATAATATGTAGTTTAGAATGGTGCTATAACCCTGAATCCACTCTCTGAAAAAATCTTTCCAAACTTTGATCCTTTTTTCAGCCTCAGCAATCATAGCAAATGATGGTGACACATGGGATACCACAGCCTACGACAATAAGCAGACTTGTCTGGTAACTGGAATTGAGAGTTATCCCCTAAGTACATCAGAATAGCCAGGGCATTATTAGCCTCTCTCCTGTTTGTCCCCTTTTTATAACAGTGAGAAGTTGGTGTTTGGGCTTCCCAGTGTTGGAGACTGCAGTCTTTTCCTTGAGGTGGCCCGTTTCGTTGGTCAGTTTGTTAGAAAGTTGAGCCTCCTTGTAAATCAAATGAGTCCACTTGTCTATTGGAATTTTACCCTGAGGAGACAAGCATATGATATTGATCACTAAAACCTGACCACATACCCTCCAAGCAACCCCCTGGACAGGTCTTTGCTGGTCACGTCCTCTCACCCTTCTTTCCCACCTGTGACCTCAGGACACAGTCCAGGTGCTGGACTATGTCAGTGGCTCTTGAACAGAAGACTGATTTAAGGTGTGAGAGATTTCTCTGTAGAGGGGGTGGGCTTGCTCCCTCTTGCCTTCTAGCATGCAGGTTCTCAGGCATTTCCCCCCCCCCCCCGACTCTGAGCCCCAGTGCAATCTGACCCCCAAGCAGGAGAGAAATGTACCATCTAAAGGGAGACCTTGTGTGTCCTCATATCCTTTCAAGTGGCTGGTAGGGGAAGGGAGTGCCCAGCTCCATCCATTAAGGATGAGCCAGCTATTCTAACCCACTTGAGAGGGTTTAAAAGTAGAGCCAAGAATTTAACTTCAAGATGTACTTTACCTTCCCAAATCAAATCATCTCATTTTCAGCACAGTTGTTGAACAGACATTCTTGTGGGGTTAATGCTGCACTTTTTCCGGAAGCTCTTGTGTGGGATGGAGGTCAGGATTTTACAGGCTCGGAGGTATTTCCATCACCAGCTGGTTGATTGTCCTGGGGACTTGCTGGCTCCATTTAAGATGTCTCTCCTGTCTGATCCCTGCTCAATGCCATCTTCTCTGTCTTCATCCCCTCTCTCCAGGATTCCCAGAAGAGCCTTTTAAATGTCCTTTGCTTCTAATCTTTCCTAGGAAGCCTCTGCTTCCCCTAAATGTCAATTTCATACTAATTGTCCACCCCTTTCCACCCTAATTTCCTAGACTGTCTTTCAAGGGCTTCATTCTTTGTCCCCATAGACCTGACCAAACTCCCCTCTTCCGTGGCTTCTACCCTCCTTCTCTGAGACTTGTCAAACAGACTTTATCTGTTCCTACCTTGCTGTTGAGTGGGTACCTCTTTTAGGTCAACTTCCTACAGGAAGCGTTCCCTAATTATCTTTATCCTCTTCATGGACTTCTCCCTTCTCTGGCCTCCAGTGTCACACAAACCCATGGACCAGTTTCTTCTCTCCCTGGGCGATTTGTAAGTCCCTGGAGGAGTGGGGCCGACATGTCTGTGTTAGAGACAGTGAGTGCTCATCAAAGATGGCCATAGTCATCCCTCACAGTTCCAGCCCTCCTGGCTGGAAAGTGGGGCCAGGTGACGAGTTCTAGACTGTGAGCAGAAGTGACATGTATCACTACTTGGTTGAGGCAATTAAGAGCTGGCAGGAGTCCTCCACCTCTTTCTTCCCCCTCTGTAGCAACCACAGATGCTGTGTGACCCAGGTGGCACTGTTCCATGATGACAGATCCTCTGTCAGCCTCGTTCCTGCATGCCTGTGTGGATCAGAGCTTCCTGCTGCCCTGCATTAGGCATGTAATATGATCAAGAGACAACTTTCTCCTATCAAGTGTCTGAGATTTTTTTTTTTCCCTAATGCAGCAGCTAGCATTGTTTAACATTAATACTACATCTTCTTTGTTGTCTCCCCACAACCAACTTCACTTCACCCTTCCTGGAAGCCCTGAGCACAGATGTTACTTAGTGTAAATAGATTCAGTCAATGAGGCTTTTTAGTCTAAATGATGGATATCATGGGATGGTAGCTGAGACATGGAACTCATAAACAGGACAACTTCAGAGGATGTTCTCAGTAGCGTCATGGCCAGGAGAAACCATCCATGAACTTAGCCTCCTGCATAGGCCACTGTCCACCGCCCTCACTGACCAAACCCAGGAACCCTTTAGCATGCTGACCTAGATGCCCAACCAGAGCTGGGATTCCTCTAGCTGTGTGACGCTGGAGTAATCACATGGCCTCTCAGAGCCTTGAGTGCATCATCCACAAGTTGACCAAATGATGTCTGTTCTCAGAACCCAGAACACCCAACTCTGCCCTTCTAGGAGGACCAGTGTGCTTCCCAGAAGATGGGGGCTTCTGGGGCCAAACACTACTGTGGCTGTGTGGGTGTGACACCCAGCTTCCCCTCGGTCCTGGATATTTGATGTAAAGAAGCTAAAATTGTGATATGGTAGGGAGAGGACCTTTTTGGGGTCACAAAGCTTTAGACTGTCGTCTGCCATATGTCTGGCCATTGCCTCTTCTGGGGTGGAGAACATGCTGGAAAGGTGGGGTAGGACTCCTGAAGGGAGAGTGTACAAGTAGTCACTACCCTCAGCATGATGCAAGTTAGAAATTCACCTATTGAATGCAAGCCCTTTGAAGGCGTGGCTGTGACTTTCTCACAACCTCACCCTAGTGTCCTGTTCGGAGCCTGGCCCAGAGAAAGCGCTAGAAGGGTATCTGGCTTCCTGTTGGGGTGGTGAGCGTCCTGTGGGTGGTTGTATGTATAAGCTGAGGCTGGATGGTAACTGGGCAGAGATGCAGGGGAGGGTGTCCTGAACTCTGGGAAAGACAGACGAGATGACCAAGTAGATTCATCCCAGGCTGAGATGCGCTGGGGTGAGGCTGCGTGGGACACTGGGGCAGCCAGCTTTCCGGGCTGTGGGCTCAGGGGAGGCCCTGAGGAGGTGCGGTTCCCTCCTGTTTCCACACTGAGGTGGGCTGCCTGCAACACATATTCTTAACATATGTTAACCTTGGCGCTCTGCTCCTGCCAAGAAGCTGTCACAGAGGTATTTAGCAGAGGAAACAGTGTAGGAAGCATTCCCATTGTACTTTGGGGCACTGTGCAACTAATGGGGCATGTACAATGAGGGGCGGCTGGGTGGGGGTGACCCTGCCAAAGCCTGTTTGGTCCAGCATCAAAGAAGTGGGCATTAATGATGCCTGGCAGCCAAAGACCAGGCCCCTCAGTGGTCAGAGTGAAGCACAGGTAACATGGCTGAGTACCTACTATGCGCCAGGTGCTGGCCTTGGGCCTCATATACCTGCTGCCCCACTTCACCCTCACAGCAACCCCACCAGGTAGGCACCATCCATGCAGTTTGCAGATGAAGAAGCTGCCTCTGGATCAGCCTGACTCTAAGGAAATCTAGCTCTCATGCAACTCTAAGGAAACTGCATCACGATTTCCTCAATGCCTAGAATCCAGTGAACACATCCAGGAAGTGGGAGCCTGCGTGTGACATTAGCTGATGCTACTTGTCTGATCTGTGAGGTCATGTGGGAAGTGTAAGTCAGCCAATGAGGATGATTTTATTTGCCTGAGGTTTTGGGAAAGGCCATCGACATTTGTCACTGGGATCAGGCTATGTGGTCTTCACCTTAAGAAGGATGTGCCTCTTATGGACTTTTATTTTTCTCAATCCCCAAAACAGCATACAAATACACTAACATGGGTATACATATCCCTACTTGTACATCTGAATACACAGTCATGATGCTGCTCATGCAATGACATGCTCACATATACCTGCTGGTATGCTCACATGCACACACATGTACCCATATATTTTCATTTGATTTCATGCACACAGTTCATATCTAATTGCCTTCATACATACACGTTCCCCCTCGTTTGAACCTGCTCACCACATACACACCAAGCAGAGACAGAAAACTCACATTTGCACATGCTTTTTCTCTGAGCAGAGGAATC
Organism: Antilocapra americana; assembly: GCA_007570785.1. NCBI lineage: Eukaryota > Metazoa > Chordata > Mammalia > Artiodactyla > Antilocapridae > Antilocapra > Antilocapra americana. The sequence goes on from ML662446.1 coordinate 6,873,091, forward strand.
CTATCTTTCAAAGGAGGGGGTGAGGAAAGTGACAAGGGTTTTCAGCTGCTTTCTGCCCTCCGCACAACTCTCAGAGACAATGAGTAGTTCTATGCAGGAAAACAAAAGAAAGAGGGCAGGTGGGAGGGGTCTGGGGTCCTGGTGGGACCTCTCCAGGGACGAGCTGGTCCTCCCTTTACTTCCCTGTATTTCAGTTTCCATGTCACTCGAGTGGGAATGAAGCTCTTCCATTCCCCGTCACTCCGCCCCTCTAAGTGCAGCCGTGTGGTGGCCATTCAGAAAGGCTGAGTCCTCCCTGATGGACCGCAAAGCCTGTCCCCTGCCAGCCCTGTATGGTGGAATGCAGCAGCCACACCCTGAATGGGCAGTAACTAGAGGTCAGAGTGTCAGGGCTGCACGGGCCCTTGGCCATTTGGATTCCCCTTTATTTCCCAGGTGAGGAAACAGACCAGGAAGGGCCAGGCCGTGAGCACCCTTGCTGGCCCTTCCTGGCTGCTCAGTGGACACCTGATGAAAGACTGACGGTGCTCTTTTGCCACTTTCAAATCAGCTCTTGAGGCATCTGAGAACTTGGAACCTGAAGGCCTGGAAGAGGCAATATTACATTTCGTGCAAATGGTTGTTGAAACTTGGATGCTGCCTGCTCCTCTGACCCCAGGTGGGGCCAGTCTCTCTTCCTCCCTTGCATAGATGACTCACCCAGGGAGCGAGAGTTCCTTTTGGCCCAGCTGGTCCGGATTCTCTGTGTGTGTGTGTGTGTGTCCCCACCCCAGGCACACATTCCCATATACTCTCTCCCACACCCCTATTCACACTCACACAGGGAACCCCTCTGGTGGTTGAGACCTGTAGGGAAAAGCAGGAACAGGGAGGGACAGGCTGAGTTCTCTGTGGTCCCGACCAACATGTCCAGGCTGACCAGTGTAAACTGAACTTTGATTTCATGATTCTGGCCAAGCACTGGAGTCCACCAGCATGAGCCTGAGCATGGTCTGGTCCTTCTCCTTGCAGAGCTAAATTCCACTGGGAGCTCGCCATGTGGTCCCCGACACCGAGGGCCACAGCTTGAGGAGGGTTAGGACAGTCCTGTGGGTGCTCCCTCGGGGCTCTGTGAAGAGAAGGGAACAGCAAAGGACACCTAGAATTTTGCCAGATAAAGGAGCAGTGGGCTGGAGCCATGTGCGCCCGACTGAGGCTCAAAATATGCAGCATATTCAGGTGGGCAAGTGGTCCCGTGCCACCAGAGGGGGACAGGAGGGGCCAGAGAGGCAGCATGGGGACTGATGCGAAGGAGATTCAGTGTTTGCTGGGGTTGGTGCTATTCTGTGGGTGGGGGAGTGGGTCCCATATTGGGTTTCTAGATAGAAGGGATGAGAAGGGCCACCTTGGTGGCCATGAGGAGCCCAACTAAGGCGGGAAAGTAACATCTAACTAAAGGCACCAGAGACTCAGATGAGAGGTGGGGTGGGGGGATGGTGGTCCTTGCCTTCTGAACCTTCCAGGCCAGACAGAAGGTTAAGGAAATAGGTGGGGCAGGTATGTTGGGAAGAGGCCGTGCCAACAGAGGGAGATGAGAGGATTGGCAAAGGGTTTCTAAGTCAGACCCCAGAAGCGGTCATGGAGTGCAAGGTATCAGGAACAAAGGTGCAGGTTTGGCTGGGGAGGGAGGTGGCCCTGCCATCCCAGAGGTGGGGCAGACAGCAGTGTAACATCCCTCCCCAGGCTGCCTCGGGCAGGAACCAGCCATTGTTTGTCAGCCTGTGCTGTCCTAGGAGCTGCAGCCCAGAATATTAAAATCTCTCTCAGGTTTATCTCCTCCCCATCTCGCTCATTTGAAATCTTGGCAATTCGGGGGAGAAAGTTACTTTAATCCTCTGGTTCCTATCAGCCTAATTATAGTTTCAATAGACAACGGGCAGGGCTCTAAATGAGATCGGAGGACACGGGAACACATTATGTTGGCGCTAATAATGATCTGTCTTTGTTTTATCATTTCATGTTGTTGCTTCTCATTTTGGCTGCCTGAATTCTTAATGCCTTCGAGTGTCTCCCGGAGATTGCTTCCTCTTGCTGCCAGGCCGGGACACAGTTGCAGACTTGCATATGAAAATACTCAGCCTGGTGCCTGCAGCTAACAAGCCAGCCGCCATTTAAATTTCAATCAGCCCTTCTGTTTGTGTGTGAGTTCCTTGGATGGATGAAATTAGCAATTTTGAAAAATTGATTAAAATTGCTGGTTTCACGAAGCCTCAAAACATCAAAATCAATCTTTTTTTTTTTTTAAATACATCAAAATTTTTGTTAGACTCACCATGTCTGCAGTATGAGAAACTGCCAAGCCTGCTGGTGGGGTGGTGGGGAACAGGGAGCTGGGTGGGCTGGGGCTTGTCTTGGCTCTAGACCAACTTCTGTGTGACTTTCTCAGGTGTTTGAACCTCTCTGTTTCTTTTTTCCCCCCCATCTGTGGGAATAAAAAGGTTTTACTAGATGAGGGATCTCTAGAAGGTACTTCCACCCCTGACACTATATAATCATGTGCTCAGAGTCAGGTGAAAAAGCAAACGGATCTTTGCAGGTAGAATCTGCATTTAGATGAGGTGAAAATATTAACCAGAGGTAGCATAATAGCCAAATTTTTTAGCTAAATCTAGGCACTTTATATTCATTACTTACATCGTGTGATGAATCATCACAAGACGACTATGAAAAAATACAATTGTCATCCCCATTTTCAGATGTAGAAATGGAGGCTTATACCCTTCCATGATTCCAGTGCCATGATTCCCAGTCTAAGACCTCCTCCCACGTCCAGGTGAATAGCTCCGGGTAAAGGCTGTCCTGATCCGCCCAGCCCAGGGCTCACCCGGAGAATCACACGCATGCACATGGCCCCCTGGACTGACAGGCAGACCAGGACAGTGGATATTGGCATCAGAAATTTGAGGCATTCCTGGGGCGCTCTCTTCTCTGAGCTTTGAGCTGAAGGTTCTGTCCATCAACTGTACAGCAGAGATGATGCCGAGAGAAGTGAAATAGTAGAAGATGCAAATAAATATCTTATTTTCCCAAATAGTGAGAGCTGCTCAACAGCCCCATACCCCCAGTCTTGGTACAGATGAAAACTCTCTAAAGTCATCACTTGGTTCAAGGGGGAAAAAAAAAACACACCTCTGTTTGCTGCCATGGGCAGAGTAAAATTCTTTCATCTCTTGTCCCTCACTCGCTCCCACTCGCCCCCACCTTGTTCAGTAACTAGACGTTGCTGTTCCCTCCACTTCAGTCTGAGTAAGAGCAGTGTCTCGGGCACTTTCTCTCGAAGCTCCCCATGGCACAGCTGTCAACAGTGCTCAATCACAAGAATCCCCTAGGGCTCTTGTTAAAAAAAGCAGGGGTGCTCAGTACCTGCTCCAGACTTACTGAAAAGAAGCCCAGCCAGTTCAGGAAGCCCTTTTTCTTGAAGCATGTTCTCTGTCTGTGGACAGCATCTGTGTGGTCCCATCGCCCAGTTCACTGTCTAGAGGGTCAGGGAGCAGACAACTGGATTTTTGTTCACAGCCCTATTGCATACTTATGGAACTACTAAAGTTAGTGGGAAAAGATAGAGGCGTTACAGGAGACACATGTTTTCTAGACCTAGAATTGACTCCCGTACCAGCTCCATCACAAATGCTCTGTGCCCTTGGGAGGTCACTTACCTCTCTGGCCTGGTGTCCTCTCAGTTGTCCCATGAGGACAGTGGTCCTTCTCTCCAGATGGTTTTCAGGGGACACACACGGTGTGTGTGGAGCACTTGGTGCAAGTCTGGCACAGAAGGAGGTGCTCGACCAACAGTAGCCCATTCTTGCCAGAGGACACCCACAGCGGCCCTAAGGGGACCGTTCCTGGGCTTCTGTGAGTCCCTAAGCAGCCGGCCATTCCCAGAGCGTGTAATTTCCCTTTCAAGAGAGGTGGCTGGTAGGCGGTAGGCTAGGCTCACTCCCCAGGGAAGTGACTTGCTCCTTTCGCCAGCTATTATTGTATTTAAAATAAAATTTGGGACGCAGCCTGGTGTAAACTACTATGTATTATGGGTCTTTGGGGAATTCTCGTAAAGCAGTGATGGGCACACACAGGCTATTTTTATAGGCACTGCAGACAACAGGCTGGAAGGAGGCAAGGGATGATGATGGAGGGAATTTGACCTGGCTTTCTGGTGAGTCCTGGTCTATTCAAGACACTTTTCCTGACAGCCTTGGTGAACGTCTGGTGTACGACACAGGTGCCGCCACTGAGGTGGGAAATCAGGGGTTCCCAGAGAACAGAGAATTCTGATTCTGTAGCAGTCAGCCCTCACTTTTTGTTGGGAGGAGAAAAATTCAGCTCTGCTGGGCTTAAGTGGAAAGGGAGGTGACAGACTCACCTGCCAGGAGTCAGGCATGACTGGACCCAGGTTTAGCTCCATCTCTCAGCTTTTGTTTCTTTGTGTTGACTTCAGCCTCAGGCTGGCTGTCCCCATAGGGTGGCAGAAATGGCCCCAGCAGCTCCAGGCTCACATCCTGCCTGATAGATAGTAAACCTCTCTTCCCCAGTGGTTTCAACCAGATCCTGGTACTGACTCTCCTTGGCTCACCAGGGTCATTGCCCCTCCGTGAACAAATGCCTGTGGCCTGAGGAGTGGGGGACCCTGACTGTCCAGGCCTGGCTCACTTGCCCACCTCAGGGCCAGGTGTGGAGAGTCAGGACGGAGCAGTTTCTGTAGGACAGGAGCTCAGAAGCTGAATGGGCAAAACCAAGAGCAGTCCAGTCCCTCTGGTCAAGCAGCCCAGGCCCAAGGATGTCTTCTTACTGTCTCTGACTGCCTACCCCTTTCACACACAAAAAAACCCCCACATTGTTTAGGCTCTTGGTTTGGTCCTATTGAAAACACATGATGATTAAGACAGTTGGAAAAATTTGAATATTGTCTTAGTTTGGGTTCCCCCAAACTGAGACTGGAATCAGGGTGTGAGATGTTTACCAGCAAACACAGTAAGGGCTGCAGAGTGACACGGCCAGGAAAGAATACCGGTGCAGGCTGAGCTAGCGGGCAGGTTCCTGCTGTGGGCCATGGGGATTCAGGTGCACTGGGCCCGCCTTAGTGACTGCACACAGCACACTCAGAAGGGCCCCTGCGAGGGGCAAGGAGGCTTGGGTACCTAGTGACCAAGTCCTGTCCCTCAGTGGTTGAGGGTTGCTCCTGGGGTTTAACTGCCTGGCACCTTGAGCTTGCTGCATTATGGGGAAAACAGTCTTGCAGCACTAGCCTGCCCTCAAATGGGCATGCAGGTGCTAGAGCTGGAAGTGTGGGTGTGTAAGGGTGCACCCCACTGCAGCTGCAACTGACTTCCAGGGAGGAGGGCCAGGAGAGATGGGACGGATGCCGGCAGCATCTGCGGCAAATTGAGACTGGACATTATTAAGAAATTTTTAAAAATTTTGCTAGACATCTTAATGACATTGTAATGGACACAGGAATATGCTCTTATTTTTAAAAGAAATGTGAAGAATTTAAGTGTGAAAGATAATGATATTTGTAATTTAAAATATTTGAACAAAAAAATAAGAAGCAAATAATACAAAATGTTAGCAGTTGTTCAGTCTAGATGACAGTTATATATCTGTGGGTATTAATGATATCATCTCTACCTATTGGTAAATTTATAAATGTTCATAATCAAAAATAAGACCCAGGGTGACACTAGGAAGTCTGTGTTTGGTGATTGGGTGGTGGCTCCTTCTCCCTGTCCCTGGCTAGAGTTCTGGCCTTTCCTCTAAATTGTGTGCAGTGGCTCAGATTGTAAAGAATCTGCCTGCAATGCAGGAGACCTGGGTTCAGTCCCTAGGTTGGGAAGATCCCCTGGAGAAGGGAATGGCTACCCACTCCAGTATTCTTGCCTGGAGAATTCCATGGCCAGAGGGGCCTGGCGGGCTACAGTCCATTGGGTCACAAAGAGCTGGACATGACTGAGTGACTAACACTTTCCCTTTCTCACTTGCAGAACTGTCAGGGCCTCAGTTTCTCTGCATGTAAGTTAAGGACAGGTTTGTTCCAGATTCCCGCCATGCTCGGAGGATCTGTGGATCAGTGAACAGTTTCTGAAGTGCAGTGACAATTCTAGAGTATCAGTAGAAAGAGCTTTAGAACTCCTACTCTACTCACCCCTACCACCCTCCCCACTGAACCTTGGGTTGGGGGGTGTTGGGCCACTTCTGAGCTACTCAAAGACTCAGCCTCTGACTTGGAAAATGAATCCACTAAGTGTTCACCTACCACCCTTTCCCCCTCAGGCCTTACACTGGACTTCGGGGCCTCAGCATGATCGAAACCTCGGGAGAAGGGCCAGTAAAGGGAGGAAAGCAAGGTCCTGGACCTCATGCAAAGAAAAGTGTCCCAGAAGTGCATGCGTATATCCCTGCTGTATGGTAAGTTTTTACCATAAATGATGTTAAATTGTGTCAAATGAGTTCATGTTTTTTTTGAGATAATCATATAATTTCACAGATGTTGGAATATCAAACTTTTTATTCCTAGGATAAATCCCTCTGAGCATAGTGTATTGTTCTTTTTATACATCATTGAATGGGGTTTGCTCATATTTTAAAAGTGTTTTTGCCCCATGAGGAGTATTGATCTGTAAGTTTCTATTTTAATATTTTTTTCTGATTTTGGCTTCAAGATAAGTTGGCTTCATGAGTTGTGAAGGGTTTCTCTTTCTGTTTTCTGAAAGAGTTTGATAGATTTGGTATTTTGTTTCTAACTTAAAACTTTCTAATTTCTAAAAATAGAATTTACCAGGAAAACTGTTGGAACTGATACTTTATAGGAAAATTATGACTATAAATTCAGTTTGCTTAGGAGATATAGGATTATTCAGTCTCCATTTCTTCTTGAATGAGTTTTGATAGCATATACCCTTCAATGAATTTGTGTGTTTTCTCTAAGCTCTTGAATTTATGGTATAAAATTGTTTATACTGTTTATTTTTACCATACCCTTTTGTCATTAAGTAATATTCCTTTTTATGAAATCTACTTTAAATTGATATCAATGTAGTCAATAGATCTTTCTTTCCCAAAATTAAAACAATGATTTTGTTACTTTTTATTGAGCTATATTGACAATAGAACATTTTTTTACTGCTACCTTTAAATAATTTAAATATAATCTACCTGCATTAGTTCTAGGTGTACAACATAGTGATGTGGTATTTATATATGTTACAATATATAATGGTCATCACAATAAGCCCAGTTACCACCTGTCATCATACAAAGTTATTGCAGTATCATTGACTTTATAGCCATGCCGAATAGAATCTTCTTAAAATTAGTGTTTGGGTGGTATATTTTATTCTATCCTTTATTTTTAAACTGTCTATATCTGTGTATTTTAAGTGTGTATCTTATAGACAGTGTATATTATGGTCTTGCTTTTTTAATCTAGTATGTCAATCTTGGGCCTTTGAATTGGAATGGTCATTGGTAGATTGGGTTCAAATATATCATCTTGCTATTTATTTTCTATTTTTTCCATTTGTTCCTTGTTTCACTTTTTTTCCTGTTTTGTTTTGTAATCAGTGCTATACTTTTAAGAATTCCATTCTACCTTCTCTGTAAGCTTATTTGCTATACCTGTGTTTTACATTTTTAGTGATTGCTTTAGAATTCATAATATACATGTTTAACTTATCAAAGTCTACTTTCTATTAATATAATATCACTTTAAAGTGAAGTTGCTCAGTTGCGACCCCATGGACTGTAGCCTACCAGGCTTCTCTGTCCATGGGATTCTCCAGGCAAAAGTACTGGAGTGGGTTGCCATTTCCTTTTCCAGGGGATCTTCCCAACCCAGGGATTGAACCAGAGTCTCCCGTATTGCAGGCAGATGCTTTACCCTCTGAGCCACCAGGGAAAGCAAATACCACTTTATGTATTATGTGAAATCCTTACAACAATGTAATTCCTTTTCCCTTCCTGTCCTTTGTGCTAGTGTTGTTATATATTCTATTTACACATACATTATAAACTCCACAGTATACTGTTATTTTTATATTAGGTAGTCAGCTACATTTAAAAATAGTAAATGAAAAAAAATAGTAAATGAGAAAATGTACATATTTACCTACCCACATAATTAGCATTGCCAATACTCTTCATTTGCTTGTGTAGACCTGATTTCTATCTGATATTTTAGCTGGAAGAACTTTAGTTAATAATTCTTATAATGCATGCCTGCTAGTGATAATCATTTCTCTAAGTTTTTATTTATCTGAAAATTCTCTATTTTGTCTTTACTTTTGAAGGATATTATCACTTGATATAGAATTCTAGGTTGATAGTCATTTCCTCTTCCTCTTTATCCATTAGATATTGTTCCATTGTCTTCTGGCTTGCATAGTTTCACTTGAGTAGTCTTTGTAATTTTTAGTTAAGTTTCCCTATAAGCAATATAGGGAAACTTTTTTCTCTGACTGAAGATTTTCTCTTTAACATTGGTTTTCATTAACTTGATTGTGATGTGCCTTGATGCGATTTTCTTTGTCTCTATCCTGCCTTTGGGTTTGCTGAATTTTTTGGGTATGTCAATTTATATTTTTAATAAAATAAAAAAAAACTTTCAGCTGTTACTCCTTCAAATAATTTTTGTGTTCTTTTTCTTTGGGGACTCTAAATTATACATTTAGTAGACCACTTAATACTGGAGTGTTACCCATTCCAAATATTCTGACTTAAATGGTTAGGGTAGAAGCATTAGTATTTAAAAAGATTTTCCCAGTCAGTGCTATTATACACCCATGGTTGAAAGCCATGGATCTCATCCAACCTTCCCAAGCGAGAGCAGAGGCCACTGGAGCATAGAATGGCTAGAAGTAAATGAAGGTCAGGCCTTCCCTGGTGGCTCAGTGGTATAGAATCCATCAGCCCACGCAGGAGACACGGGTTCAATCCCTGGTCTGGGAATATCCCACATGCTGAAGGGCAGCTAAGCTCATGTGCCACAGCTACTGAGCCTATGCTCTAAAGACTTCGAACCACAACTATTAAGCCCATGTGCAGCAGCTACTGAAACCCATGCCCTAGAGCCTGTTGTCCACAGCAAGAGAAAGCCACTGCAATGAGAAGCCCACGCACTGCAACTAGAGTGTAGCCTCTGCTCTCTGCAACTAGAGAAAGCCCGTGCAGCAGTGAAGACCCAGCACAACCATAAGTAAATAAATAAATAAAACATAAAAAATGATAACATTTATTAAGGAAAAAAAGAAGTAAATGTAGGTGGGATCACAGTTTGTTGCAAAGCCTACCTAAAACAAAATATAGGATATGTACCTTATATTCTCTCAGAGACTGTCTCTTGGCGTCGAAGTATTTGCAGTTGTGACTGGAGGTCTGCAGTGCATTGGAATGCAATATATACATCCTCAAAATGTAGTTTCTAAGGCCAACCTATTAGCTATGCAAAACTATGGATTTCTGCAGTCCTAAAATCATTTAAATCAGCCTATTACTACAATAGTGCCAACATAGAGACATGATGTGAGTCATTGAAGGATATTGGTCAAGTTGATGAGAATTCTGCTGTTTAACAGACTTCAGCACTCTGGAGAACCCCAGGGCTTATTCTTTCAATGCTCCTATCAATTCCATCTCCAGGTTTACATCAGCAAGGGTGTTCTCAGCTTGGTTTCAGTCATTCTACGCATTAAAAAAATAGTGCTTTCACTGAACCAGCAGGAGGCAAATGTTACCTAGATTTAGATATTGAGTAGCATTCTTAGATTTATTGATTCATGTTCAAAATTTCAGAGATTCTAGGATTCCTTGGTGAGATCCTTAGGTGAGAATTTTTTCCCCTTCTTCTATATCCTCCCTCTCCCTTCCCCTCCCCCTCCTTTTTTTTTTTCTTTCTCTCTCTCTCTCTCTCTCCTTCCCTCTTTTTATTCTCTCTTTCTTTTTAAAATTAACCCTAGGTTGGTCACACCTGCAGTGGTAGGACACCTCTGCCTGGAGACCACATTGCAAGATAACAGGGAATTGGATTATCCCAGGGATCTTTTCCTGCTTTGACATTTTTCTAATTCCATAAAGCCCCTAGATGACTCTTGGCCATTACCCAGGTTTGGATTTTAGGCTGATAATGACAGCCAGATGATTCTCTTCTCTGCTCCACTTTCCACAGTGCACTGTTAGCTTTTGCTTAGGTCTTGACTTGCTGTTTAGCTTAGACAAACCCACTAATCAAGCTGGCACTTTGCAGGTGGTTGAAGACAGATGCAGAGAATGAAAATAAAAAGTGATGTTTAACACTTATGAAGTATATATAACTATTTTAAGTGCTTGACCCTCAGAGGCAGACTATGCTGCTGCTACTGCTGCTAAGTCGCTTCAGTCGTGTCCGACTCTGTGCGACCCCATAGACGGCAGCCCACCGGACTCCGCCATCCCTGGGATTCTCCAGGCAAGAACACTGGAGTGGGTTGCCATTTCCTTCTCCAATGCATGAAAGTGAAAAGGGAAAGTGAAGTTGCTCAGTGTGTCCAACTCTTTGCGACCCCAAGGACTTCAGCCTACCAGGCTCCTCCGTCCACGGGATTTTCCAGGCAAGAGTACTGGAGTGGGTGCCATTGCCTTCTCCAGAGCCAGACTATAGACAGGTACTAAACACTACCCTCGTTTTATACAGGAGGAGACTTCATCTCAGAGGGACTGAGTAACCTTGGAAAGAATACAATAGATAAGTAACAGACCTGGAATTTGTACGGATATAGTTCTTAAACTTATAGGCTTGTTCTTAACCACTACCTGGCTGTCAGACGACAGCCCTGTGTTTGGATTAGGTAGGTGGCATCTAAATGCCATGCTTTGAAGAGCCAAATGGCATTGCCCTTGGTGCTCGCTCATATGCCCTTGGTGCTCTCACAACCTCCTCTGTGAGCTCCTGCATTTGGATAAAGGCATCACTTTTGTTTCTGCATTCAGATGGACTCAGATTGAATGCATTCAGGTTGAATCTTGGTGCCTCTACTTTCTAGTTTGTGGCCTTGGACCTCAGTTTTGTTGTCTGTAAAATAGGGCTACTAATACCTCATTCAGAGAGTCATTATGAAGATTCAGTGAAATTGTATTTGTGAAACACCTGGCACAGAGGACCCACCACTTTTCAAGGGAAGGATTCATAGGAGGAAACACCGTGATCTACTGATTGGCATCAGTGAAAAGCTCCAGAGAATGGAACATAGGCAGGTATTTTAACTTCTTACTTGAAATACAAATTTTTACATATGGTACAGAGAGTTTCTGGGTACCCTCCTAGCTTTTCCTAATGCTAGTATCTTATATAATTTATAATGACTGAAAGCGATAAATTAATATTGGGAAATACTAGACCATAGACGTCTTTCAGATGTCACTGGTTTTCTCATTCGTGTCCTTCCTCTGTTCCAGGATTCCGTCCAGGATCTCATGTTGTGTTGGTTGTCACGTCTCCTTAGTTCCTTCCAATCTGTGACTGTGCCTTAGTTTGCCTTGCTGTTCATGATCTTGACCTTTCAGAAGGGTACCGAGCAGTTATTTTGTAGGATGGTCCTCAATTTGTATTTGTCTGATTTTTCCCCTCAAGATTAGGTTGAGGTTGTACATTTTCTGGGCAAGAATACCACATATGTGGTATACCTTTCTTAGTGCATCATATCAGGGACCACATGATGTCAACATGTTCCTTTATTGGTGATGTTAACCTTGATCACACAGTGATGGTGGGATTGGCTGGGTTTCCCCACTGCAGATAACCGTGTGTGTTTCGCCCTTTGTATTGATAAACATTCTGGAGGGGATACTTTGAGGCAATTCAAATGTTTTATTTCTTCTCAGATTTTCACCTGTGAATTTTAACATCTTGTCTATAATAATTACTACTGTGGTGTTGTAATGGTGAATATTTAAATTTCCCTCATCCATTCTACATTTATTAATTGGAATTCTTCCATAAGAAAGAGCTGCCTCTATTTCCTTATTTATTTAGTGATTTATTTATAACCTTGTGGATATTTACTTGATAAATGAGTTTTGATTTGATTTTCTCATTTTTTTACTTTGATTGCTCACAATGTCCCAGCCTTGGCCCTTGCAAGTTGTTTCCGCTGTCCTTTGGATCTGTGCGCAGGGTTTGTGAAAGCCCAGAGTTCCCCTTGGGGCAGCGAGGACTGGGCTCTGGGAGGGAGCACCTTGAAGGGGAGTAGAAGTGAGGGGGGAGATGGTGGTGCTCGACACCCCTTCCCCACACAGAATCTGCTTTCCTAAGACCCATTCAATTTTGGAATTTCAGTGGGCAGTGCTATTTCCCTGCTTCATTCTACAGCTGAGCAAATGAAGGCTTCGGAAGGGAAGGGGCTGTTGAGTGGTGTGCAAGCTGGGTGGGAGGGGTGACTTGAGCTCCATGTCCCTGGCATCCCAGCCCTTGGGCCCGCATGCAGTGCCCAGTTGCAGGTTGCAGGGCAGCCTGTTTCAGGAATTGGGCAACCAGGGGCTGGCGGGGGGAGGGGGGAAGTGGGCTCCATCAGCAGAAGCTCAGGAAACAGGAGGCTTCTGGTGCACAGTCTCTCCAGGAAGCCCCGGGGCTGTTGGCTCTGCTCCCTCTCCTTTCTGCCCAGCTGAAAGGGAGGGGTTTTCGGTGCCAAATCCCCAGCTCCGGGCTCAGTGGGGGCCTCTAATCCCCTCCTGGCTCAGGACCATGGTTCAGCCAGGCCTGCTCACTCGCTGGAGGTGCCCTCAGAGAGGATTCGTGCAGGCCTGGGAACAGAGCATCTTGCAGCCCGAGGCCCACTCAGGGCAGGGCTGGAGGGCTGGCCGCAGAGCATGGGAAACAGGCATAGGGCTGGAGCTGACAGTACATTCTGTGAGAGTCAAGGGCTACATTAACAGAGGTCCAGTGGGCAGAAGGAGGGAGGTGACAGGCCCGTGTGACACACGAGACCAGCCTCTAGCAGCTTCGGTGTCTGAGCTCTTCTGGCCCTTAGTATCTGCACAAGCACCAGACCCTGGGCTGTATGGAGGGAGACATAGCACATCCAACAAAAACAGAAAAGCCTCCTTTCAGTCCTGGAAGCACATGCAAAAAGCAGAGGTTGTGGGTTCTGCTGGTCTTTCCTAGTCTACAAGGAGTTTCTTTTTTAATGAAGTGAGCAGAACAGGGGATGGGGGTCTCCATTATACAGATGCTGCAACTGAGGCCTGAAAAGAGCGCTGTGGTTTATCTGGGGAGCTCAGATGATTCCAGGAGGAATCAGGCTTTCCCATTCTCAGCCTATCCCATGGTACCATCCTGTCTTTGAGGCCTGTTCTCCCATTTCTGACTGTCTCCATCCATAGTGAGCAGTGCCTAAGGCTCAGTAGATGCTTAGGAAAGTCCTCTGAGCTTCCCTGTGCTTCTGCAGGTGGACTGTGATCTTGGGGGGGTTGGAAAGAGCAGCCACCCTTCCCCCCAAGACCCATCAGTGTCAACCAGGAGATGACTGAGTACAGCGTGTGCATGCATGTGTGTGCATGTCTGCTGGGCGAGGAAGTGGCATGTGTTTGGAGGAGCCTGCAGAGAGGCGCTTGGCCGGGTCCCCACCCTTGCCTGGCTCTGGTTTCATACTTCCTTCCCCTGCAGGCCTAGGGAGGCCACGCTGCACAGATGGCCATCTGGCTGGCACTTTAGGACACGGCCCATTGCTCACTCCCCACCGTCTCCTCCCTTCCTTCTCTGCTCGCTGGCTCCATGGACTCTGAAAGGAGTGCTGGACGAGCATGGAGAGGCTGAGGGCTTCCGTACAGGATTGACCCATGGCCGAGCTCTCCACCCTTACCATGATTAGACTGTCTTTGAAGAGAACCCATGTCTGTGCTGCCCAGGTCCTGAGGCCTGGGAGGCAGCAGGGTCACAGGATGGGGGTACGCTGTGATGCTGCTCCTAGTGGGAAAACTTACTCATGTGAGCATCCTGCATGGTTCCATAAATACCACTGCCAAGAGCCAGTCAGAGGGACTGCAACTCAGCCCCTCTATCCATCCATTACCTCATTCATTCTATAAACCTTTTCTGATGCTTGCAGCATGCTAGACCCTGTCCTAGGCCCTGGCAGGACCCCTATCACTAATTCAAGATGAATAAAGAGCCACTGGATTTGTTTAGAACCCACGTAAGGTTCCAGAGTTTTAAGAACTGACTACTGGGGAGGATGGGGATGCTTCTTCTCAGGCATCATTATAGCGACCTGCATAGTTTTGGGGTCAGAGAATACAGGAAGGGAGGCGGTAAGAAGTGCTAGGAAGGAGGTAAGGGCTGGGGGTGGGGCCTGAGTTCTGGGCCTTAGACACTGTGTCCTGGTATGGTTGTCAGATTTAATAAAAAGCAAAAATGGAACACAAAAATGGGACTCCCAAGTAAATTTGTCTGTCAGACAAGCAGTGAAAATTATTTAGGATAAGTTTGTTCCTTGCAATATTTGGGACTGACATATACTAAAATATTATTTGTTTCTTGTCTGAAATTAAGACTTAACTGGGCACCCTGTGTTTTGTCTGGCAATCCTGTGGTCTGGGCAAGGGAGTGGCAGACCCTCTCTAGGCATATGTTGCTTCATCAGCACCATAAAGGTAAAGGGGTGAGAGCCGAGGACCCCCCTCCTCCAAGGAGGGCAGACTCTGCCCCTGGCCCAATGCCACCTAATGGGCAGGATGGATGCCTTCAGAGTCTGTGGACAAAAGTCTAGGTGTTTGATGAGTCAGACTTGCTCTAGTGGAACCCCTGTTCTCATCTCACTCTGATGAAATAGGTGAGCTGAGCAAACCGTGGGCTGTCATTACATAAGACAGCCCACACAGGGAGAGTCCCCGATCTCCAGAGGTCCTGCTACAGAGAGGTCCTGGACTGTTTGCCTCTCTCAGTGTTTTTCCTGATTCTAGTCCAACCCCACACTTAACTGCTGCAGAAGGAGACCAGAGACAGAAAGAGGACTGCCGTGGTCAGGCAGCATGCGTTGGGGAGCCAGAGGAAGCCCTCCAGCCACCCGACACACTGCCCTGTGCAGCCTGGGAAAACACGCTCCTGGCCTGGCACAGCCTGAGCATGTTATCTTTGTGGCTGCTGAGGTTCTGCCCAAGAAGGCCTAACAGGGTCTGGGGGGCTCTGCCCCAAAGGTGAGTGACGCATTTGTCTGAAGCCCGTCTGTCCTGGGGCGTTGCTAACTGCTTTGAGCATGAACAATTCCATATGTCCAACAGCTGATTAGCTGCACAGAGATGAGGAGGCGGAAAGATCATGAATAAAGAATCCACATTAACCAAAGATCCAGCGATAGAGGCCCAGCTGAAAGAAATTAAAGACTGTTTTCAGACACTGCCCTCCCACTGGGGGATTTTTCTAGCTGCTGGTGAGTGTGTTACAAATTTCAGACGCTCACATATTGACAAAAACAAACAAATAAACAAAAGTTGAAATGCAGGAAGCCTCCTGGGTCTGAGGGAAATCTCAGTGATGTCTGCCCCACCCCAGGCCCCTGCTTTGGCATTTTTTTAAAATGCAACCAACAATAATATCTGACAGCAAATTCTTCCCCGGTCTGGATGGTTTTCACCCATTGTTCCTTTGGAAAAATGTCTCTTTAAGCGTCTGCATGTTGGCGATCGTTAGGCGGAAGGAGCCTAGCAGAGTTTCCTTTATTTATTTATGTCCCTTTTGCTGAATTCTGATGAAGCGCAGGCAGGCAGGCAGCAGATATCTGACTTCTCAGGAAGATGGCTGTGTGGAGAATCAGGGCCCTGGCTCCAGATCAGGGAGTGTGTGCAGGCTGTCAGAGCAGATGCAGAGTCCCTCTTTCCAGCAAGCTAGGGCTGCAGTGGGGTCCCCCAGCTCCCCCTGGGTTATCTCCTTAGTCTTGCTTGGGGTACCCCTGGCCTGTGAGTAGAATGGGGTGGGAGGGGGTTAAGGATGAGAGTCTCACTGACATTGAGGTGCAAGGTGGAGGAGGAGGCATGTGATAGTAAGTCCAAAAGAAGGTGTTCAGGCTAATATAGGTCCTAGAACCACATGCTCTGAAGCTGGATGGTGGGATCCAGGGGCATTTAGCCTAAGGCAATGGTGGGGGAGTGGCTACAGGGGGAGCCAAGTCCCATCTCATTTTGGCACTTTTGCAGGGTCATCTTGGGGCAAAGGGGAAAGACTGTCCTTAAGGAGTATATGTCATGCCGAAGATGGTAAAGAGGGGCCTCTTTCTATGCTCAGATGATGTCACTATCCATCAGAATCAGGTGAAATGTTGGAAGGGCGGCCCTGTAAATGGAGTGAGACCCCTGTCACTGGACAGGTGACTGGGATCATGTAAGAGTGTGTTTACTGTGCACATACCACATGCTGGGTTCTGGGAATCCTTGGTATGGCTGGCCCCTCCTGAAGGCCTCTAGTTTATCCATGTGGGTTTTTGCGCTTTTGTATCTTGTATGGGAAGCTGAGGTGGAGGTCAGGCTGGGTAAACCTCGAATGACTGACAGAGCCAAGAGGCAAATCCTTGCTTTCTGTGGGACAAGCTACTGCCCAGGTAGAGCCTGATCTATGGAGATGGTATGTGTGTTGAGGGGGGTGGGGGGCATTGAACATGTAGGAGATGGGGCAAGGAATCCCTTTCCAGCCCCAGAGGGGAGACTCAGAAGACCTCTGTAGAGAAAGTCTAGGGGTTACCTGTCCTTAGGCGATGGGTGAGGTGTATGTCCTTATACTCCCTCTCCTCTCCTTGTTCAGCCCACAGTCAGTGGGGCTTTGTCCCTGACACGAGGTGGCCTGGCCAGTGGAAGGCTTTGGAATGTGACAGCCTGGGGCTCGGGGGCTGGTTTCTCTATGTATCAGCTGGGGACATGGAGTGAGGAGCCCGCTAGCCTCAGTGCCCATCCCTGCCACACAGCATCAAAGGGTTCACTATGCTGGATGCAGGCACTGCTGACTCCGACTTCAGCTACTCTGCTTCTTTGCCCCTGTGGGATGGAGTCCCCGTCCCACCTGTGACTGTCCATGCCCCCAAGCCAGGGAAGCTTCTCTAGACAGGCACAGGGTCCCTCTCACTCCTGACAAAGCCAGGAATCTAGAACCTAAGTGGCAGCATAGACTGGAGTTGCTTAATGTCTTCTGAGGCTCTGGGTGGGGCATTTGGCCTGGCAAGGGCTCCTGAGAGATGGGAGTGGGGGTGTTTAGTTCCAAGCATCTGTGGCTCGTTTGCCTGAGCCTGAGTGCTCACTTAGCAGTTGGGGGAGGAGGTGCAGCCCTGTCCACCTGACCAAGCACACATGAACCCTCTGGTTTCAGGGAGAAACTTCAGGGTGACTTCTTTTGCTCTGCAGTGTCCTACGGCCGTGTCAGCCTCAGCCACGGGACCCTCTGCCACTGCAGCTGCTGTGTGTTGGACGATTTGCTATGGGCCTTGTATGTGCTAGCGTGTTCAGCTGCTGCCTGCACACATGAGGGATGGATGGGGTGGTGTGGGGGCACAAACCCCGAGTTCACGCCCCCAGCTCCTCACTGTGCAGGTGGAGAAGGTCTGCATCTGTTTCCTTTTAGCTTCTGCACTTTTATCTTGCCTTTGTCCCATGGACCCCTCTGCTTGGGGACGGGCCACTAGGGTTTGAAATCAGCCCCAGTGTTCTTCCTGCCTCAGTCCTGCCGCCCTGCTCCCTGATGGCCCTGTTGAAGAGTCCGTGCATGCCTCTCCCCATCCCCTTATTTGTCTCTAGCTTCTCTTCCAAGACTTAGCACACAACGAAGGGCCCCTTGCCTTGGTGGCAGACCTGTGCTGAAGTCCAGCCATGCCCCAGGATTGCCCAATCCAGGAGGAAATACACAGTCAGTGTCATTTCCCTGACCCCACTTCCCCATTCCCAGACTACTGTGGAGTGACTATATTTTTTAGAGTAGGAAGGCACATTTATTTCCTCTCCAGTAAAACCAGGAAGTGATCTTGGAGACACAGAGAGTTCAAGTAACTTGTGTAAGGTCGCACAGCACTTGGTAATCAAGCCAGCCTTGGAAACCCAGACTCTGACCTCTGACCCTGGATTTCCTTCCCCAAGAACCTCAGTGGTGACCAGCTGGCTCATCAGCCCAGGAAAAGGCCCATGGCTGACATGATTGATGACTTAGTGCTATGTCCATTGTGGGCTGTCCTGGTTGAAAACACAGAAGTCGCCCCTTGACCACTGGGCCTTCTCTGGGCCACAGACACACTGGGCCTTTGTCCACCTGGCCAGGGCCTAAAGTGAATATGGAAATCAGCTTACAGCAGCCCCTGAAGGACCTGCAGCCCAGCAGAGCTAGTCTGAGAAGGAGAGAAAAAGCAGACACAGCTCTGCAATCCCCCCGCCCACAGGGGAAACCTGGATCACTCAGTGCAGCAGATGTGGGAACCCTCTGAATTGTCAGAAATGTTTCCAAAGTTGTATCAGTCTGGCCTGGTGGCCTGGAGACTGGCAGAGACACCTGTGGGAGGGGCCGGCTGTCTCCTCTAGGTTCAAGTGAGGTGCGTGGGCCTGTGAGCTCCACGTCCTCTTTCATCATCACAGCCCCTCGTGGAAGTACTGTTTCTTTCTTTGTTTTTTTTTTTTTTTTTTTTTTAAGGCAACCCTTCAGAGCTCTGCCTTTATGAGAAGCTCTAGAAATAACTTGCTGGGAAACATTTCCGTCTGATACGTACCACCTACAGAGAAAATGGTCCATACGTCAAGCAGTTTGGCATCCGGAGCAGTTCAGAGGGCAGTGTGGTGTGTAGGGTGCAGGGTGCCTGGGGCCTGGCAGCAGGCACAGACGGCAGCAGTTAGAGCTCCTGGGTGCTGACCTCGGGTCTGCCACCTAATGCCAAGTGACCCTAGGAGAGCCTGGTCCCCCCTGGGCTTTGAGGTCCTTGCTGGTAAATGAGGCTGGTCACATGTGAATTTGTCCTCAAGGAGATCTAGTTGAGGGGGTAGGGATATACCATGGCTGGTTCTTGGATCCCAGGGAGAGTGAAGGATTGGCCCTGGGAGGCTTCTGGGAGCAGATTCCTCTTATCTTCTCCTGTTGCCAATCCACAACAGGAGAAGTTGGGGCTCTGGTATTAGAAGGGAAAGCCAGAGATATGGTAAGTCAAGCTAGCACCCTTATTGTTAAGCTGGGAAAACTGAGGCCCACAGTGTTGGGGAGGGGTGGTATGTGTCTATGCCCAAGGTTACAGAAAGGGAAGTGATCGAGTTGGGTCTGACCTGCGGGTTTCCTGGACGCTGCCTGTGAGAGTGCTAGGCCTGGGGATGGCCATAGGAGTTCAGAATGTTTTGCTTCCTTGGTCTGCCCTCTGCATTTCCCTATAAAACTGACCAGAGGCACTGGGGTCAGCTGGACATCAGAGAGGGGGCTCCTGGACACCTGGGAGAGGAGGAAGAAACCCAGCCCTGCCTACCTAGGTTGTGGTATGGCTCAGGTGTCATTACTTCCTGGCTTTACCTGCCTTATCTGTGGAATGGGGGCATGGCTTTGGCCTCCTAGGGCTCTTGTGTTGATCGATCATTCATTGAACAGGTTGGAGAGGTGTCGTCTAGTGCCAGGTGCTGCTCCAGAAAGGGGAGCGGGTGTGATCTGCTGAGGATCTACTTCCTCTGTCCTCAGGAAGCCCTCTCCCTAGTGGAGTAGGCAGCCAAAAGACAAGCAAAAAAGGAATAAACAGGACCTGCTCGCGTCGGGATCATGGTACAACAGAGCAGTGTCAACACCAGTGGATTGCATGGGGTGGGGTAGGAGCCCTTTGGGGATGTGGGAAGCAGGGGTGTACAGTGCCTCCTCGGAATCTGCAGGCACCAAGGTCCTGAGGCAGGAGCGAGGCCAGCAGCTGGTGCCCCGTGGGAGGAGGGAGGGATGGGGTGGAGAAGTAGCAGGGTGTGAGGGCTGAGCTGGGCCATCCAGCAGTGTGTGCTCAAAGGTGCTCAGACCCGATCTGACACTAAGAACACTAATGGGGGGCCTTCACATGTGACCCACACCTGGCAAGCCCAGGCAGGAGTCTGGCAGCACAGGCTGGCATGTGGCCTCTCTCAGAGCACAGAGGTCCAGTCTAGGCCAGTCCCATCTTAGGGAAGATGGGAGCTGGTGGTTGAGCATGTCTGCGGGGCTGCAAGGTCTCAGTCTGCTTCTGGTAGACGGAGGGAAGGGTTAGGGAGGACAGAGCGGAGCCGGTGGGGCTGAAGGATAGGGGAGGAGAATTGTTGCAGTCAGCTTTTCTTGGAGCTCCTTGGACACAACAGGCATTCTGGGGGTAGGGGGGCCACCAAGTCCCAGGAGGTGACATTGCAAAGGGAAGAGAGAAACCTATAGAACAGAGCTGCTTGCTTGGATCAGCAGTTCTGAAAGTCTGCTCTGCTGAGCACCCATCCCCAACATGCGGCAAGAACCATGACCTAGCGTAGCAACTGTTGATGATTGCCTTCCTAACACATCCCCCTCCCTCTTTCTTTATCAGCGTTTGCTGCTGCTGCTGTGTAGTCTCTAAGTCACGTCCGACTCTTTGTAACCCCATGGACTGTAATCTGCCAGGCTCCTCTGTCTGTGGGATTTCCCAGGCAAGAATACAGGAGCACGTTGCCATTTCCTTTCCTAGGGGATCTTCCTGATCCAGGGATTGAACCTGTATCTCCTGCTTGGCAGGTGGATTCTTTACCACTAACCCACTTGGGAAGGCCTTATCAGGGTTTGCACAAATATAAACCTTTCATGGGTTTCAGATGGGGCAGATTCAAGCCCCAGTGGCTGTCACAAGGAGTAAGCCATAGTAAGTCTAAGCTACAAGTTCCGAAACTTTGTTCACATGCTCTTTGTCTCAATGATTTTTTTTTCCACAGTGTCCCTGCTTAGCTTAGCTCAAACAACTTAATATTGTATTTATGCTGGAACAAATTAGCCAAATGCAAAAACAATATGTGTGTGCTTAGTTGCTCAGTTGTGTCTGACTCTGCGACCCCATGGACTATAGCCTGCCAGGCTCCTCTGTCCAGGGGATTTCCCAGGCAAGAATATTGGAGGGGGTTGTCATTTCCTTCTCCAGGAGATCTTCCTGACCCAGAGATCAAACCTGCGCCTCCTGCATTGGCAGGTGGATTTTTTTGTAACCACTGCACCATCTGGGAAACACCAAAACCAATATACATGAATGAAAAGAAAAACTAATCATTTAAGTTTATTTTAAAATGACCACAGTTAGGTGCATCTGTTGGGCACTGTGCAACGTCTCAAACCTTGAATGTGGCTTGAATATCACCACCCTCCTTTTCTGTGCCATGTTGGTTTCCATTCAGGGCCTGAATGTTATCACAGCAACCACCAAAAACTGCTTCTCAAGGCTGTACCTTCACCAGAGGAATGCAGCATGTGCTCAGGCGGAAACTAGGAAGTATTGTGAACTGGTAGCTCATGTGGTGGCCAGTAAGACTGTGTTTCCCTTAAAAATTTAAAATATCCTGCAGCACCCCTGAATTGTTTTTTGACGGTGTTTTGTGGTGCCTCGGTCCCCAGTTTTGGAACAGTAGCTCTAAAGCAACCAGCCATTGGTTTGGGCAGGAGCACGTGTCACGACTCTGGCCACTGAAAGGAGAAGGAAGGTCTTGGCAGGTTTGTGGAAAAGGCTGACCTCGCTCATAAGCACACTTGGGAAGGGACCATCTCCCTCCGCTGCCAGCGGGTGTAGTGTCTGCCCACTGGGAGTTCTGGGCTTACAGCTGCCCTCTTGGTCCCATGAGGGGAGCTACTCCAAGGAGACACTGAGGATGGAGGCGGGGGAAGGTGGAGGGGCTCTGGCTTTGGGACATTACTTGGCACCCACTTCTGGGTAGCCTAGTGCATGAGTGAATACCTTCCCAGAGAGTTTAACCTGTTTACAACTGGATTTCCTGTCACCTGCGGCCAGAAAGCTTCCTTTTTGATACCCCAGTAGACTATGCTTGGAAAACACTGTCCTTTCTCCCCTCTGCTTGGGGTCACTTATCAAAGGGTCTGATAGATCCCATGATTCTCTGCTTATTTTTGTTCAGTGCAGAGTTTGCCAGCTTTCCTTGACCGAGGACACTTCCCCCTATATACCTAATTACCGTCTCGTAGGACACTTGTGTGCCAAGAAACACTTTTCAAAGGGATGCCTTAGACCCCTCCTCATAGCCTCACAGCCCCGCCCATCCCAGAAGCCCTGACACTCCGACTCCCACCTGAGAGGCGCGCCAGGACCCACATGTGTTTTCTGTTCGAGGAGGGAGACTAAACGAAGCCAGATGTACCTGGGCAGCCCACAGGCCGAAGAAGCAATGATTTCACGTCCTAGCTATGTGGGGATTAGTTTGCCAGGAAGCTCCCGAGGAGGGGTGGGGGCTCGCCGCCAGTCTGCTAATGTATTCAGCAGAACTGCCCCCGTGGGCTGTGCACGGCTGCCGTGTGTCTGAGTGCAGCGTCCGTGATCGCCGTTTGCCGCACCGCCGTGCCCCTGACCTCCGTAGGCGCGCTCTCCGTGTCTGTGACTGCTGTGTGCACGAAGACTGTGCCTGAGACCACGGTGTCCGTTGGCACTGTGCGTGTGACCACTGGGTCCATGATTGCTGTCCCGTGACCCTGTACCCTTGACCGTGCTGACCACGATCACAGTGGCTGTGACTGCTCTGTCCTCTGTGCCCATGATTGCTGTGTACAGAGTCAGGTCCTCTGGCCCCTCCCCAGAACAAGGTCCCACTCTCGCTCTCAAACCCCCTGCTCAGCCCTCTGGGGCCCTAGCCCTGTTAACTCACCCTGGCCACCTTCCCACTACTGCTTCAGCCCTGGTGCCCCTGGCCCAGCAGTAGGGAGACTCTGCTGACCACTAGGCCATTCCCTCCCCACTCTGGGGCCCAGAGATGATCCAGTGCAGTGGTTTTTAAAAAGCATCCCCTGGGACCTTTGGGGTTCTGAGGGAGCCCCCTAGGGAACGTGCCCTTGATTAAAGCAGAACAGCTCTCTATTTAGCTTTTTTGTCCACTGGGTTCCCATGTAGGAGTTTACTGGGAGAAAGTCTTTGTGGCAGGGAAAAAAAAAAGAGTCTAAAAGTGCTGATGTTTTCCAGCCCTGCATTCTGCAGAGGAGGAGACTGGGGCCTCTCCTCCCAGCACTGCTCTGGGATCCCTGGAGGGAGAACCAGACCAGAGCGGAAGGGGCTGAGTCATGGTGGGGGAGTGTGGGGACAGCCTGCCCAGGGGCTGTGGTTCATTCTCCTTGTTGGCTTTGCTTGCTGTGACCCAGGAGAAAAAGTCCTGGAAACAGTCAGCGATGCGGCCAGGAGCCATACAAAGCCTGCTTCTCCAACTCTGGGTTGGGTCGTTGTTGAGGAACCAAGAGGTAGGCAGCCCACCTGGAAGGGGCAGTGTGTTCTGTTTGCTCTGAGAAGTGCAGGGCTGCTTCAGCCACCCACCCTAGGCAAGGCACCTTTGCACAAGAACTCAGCTCTCGCTCCTCCTAGCTGCCTGAGCTGGGTCTCAGCCTGGCCGTTGGTATGGGTTTCGCTCTGGGCACTTCAGAGAGGGCTGTGCAGGATCACTGCTCCAACAGGTGTGGTGGGCACAGTACTTGGGACCCAAGGCACTCTCATGCACTCATAAAAATGATCAAATTTCTGTTAAAATCAGAAGAAAGGAAAAACTTTTAGGTTGAAGAAAATCTTTCAGTAGATCATGTTAATATATGCTATCTTTGTATCAATGCATTGTAAAATAATATAATATCAACATCTATTGTCAATATATTAATACTAATTACATACAAGTATATGTAATTAATGGGCTTCCCTTGTTGCTCAGGGGTAAAGAATCTGCATGCCATTGCAGGCGACACAGGGTCAATCCCTGGGTTGGTAAGATCCCCTGGAGAAGGGAATGGCTCCATGGGGTTGCAAAAGAGTCAGACATGACTTAGCAACTAAACAATAACAACAACAAATATAATTAAGATTAATACATTAAATATATATATAAATATAAAAATGTATATTTACATAGGAAAGGCCCTACAAAGAGAAACAAGTTATAATGAAATCATGGTATATCGCTGGGTAAGTGACCGTGGACTTCAGATCTTGCACTAGTTGCTAGAATGGCCACAACACATAGCACAGATACCACTGACTGGGTGGCTTAAATGACACTTCTTTTCTCCCACTTCGGGAGGCTGGGAGTCTGAGCTCAAGGTATCGGCACAGTGGGTCCCTTGTAAAGCCTCTCTTCTTGGCTTGCAGACAGCTGCCTTCTCCTCCCTGTGTCCTCACGTGGTCTTCCCTCTGTGGCCTCTCTGTCCTGGTCATCTCTTCTTATAAGGACATCACTTATACTGGTTAGGATTGGGGCCCACCCCGCTGACCACCTTTTAACTAATTTACCTCTTTAAAGATCCATCTACAAACATGATCCCTTATGAAGTACTGGGGATTGGGACTTCAACTGTAAATGTGCTCAGTCGCTCAGCTGTGACTTTGCAACCCCAAGGACTGTGGCCCTCCAGGCTCCTCTGTCCATGGGGATTCTCCAGGCAAGAAAACTAAATGTAAAGGGGAACACAACTGAGTCCTTAACAGTCTTCTCACTTGAGTTCATGCTCTTTTCCTTACTACTGCCTTCCTTCCTTCCCTGCTGTCTCCCTCCCTCTGTCCCTCCTTTCCTCATTCTTACTCTCTTTCATAAAGAGAAGGGCTCTCAGAATTTAGAGGGAAAGATACAAACCACCCACAAGTGACCAAGGGGTTGGTTTCCTTTAATGTGTGTACTTCTGTACTGTTTTTTTTCCCTACATGTTGGATTACCTTTAATATTTTCATTATATTTTATTTTTACACATTTGATCTATGTGATCTTATAATTTAAAGCAAATATATATTTGGTCTTTGTCAAAAAAAGAAAAGGGCTCTCAGTAAAACATGCCCTGCTTAAGAGACATCTGCTGTCACATGGAGCCTTTCTTTGTCCCCTATTCTCTCTGCAGGCTGTGGGTCCCGGTGCTTTCTAGTGCTGGACTCTGGCAGGTTGAAGCTGCTTGAAGGGGTACAAAGGGCACATAGGTGCCATAGGGTGGACTCTGGTGCTTCTTCTACCTTTGGATGCCAGGATTGGGTCCAACTATACTCATGGTGTGCAGTGTTAGAATTCTGGATTACTGGGAGATGGTCATGAATGTTTAGTGTCCACTTACATGGGCTTTCTCTCCCTCAACAAGACCCTGACATTAGAGAACCCCTCCCCAGCAGCTCCAGTGTTCTCCACCCTATCCTAGCCATTGGGGTAGATGGCTGGAGGGGTCTTGATATAAAATGGCTCTGTTTCTTTAGGGTTGAAAAGGTAGAGGATCCAAACAAATCTTAGTCCCCTGAATGCTGGGAATCCTTGATGTTTTACTAGGATTTTATCAGGAAAGGGGAATTGGAAACACAGGGTGAGGACTCCTAGCCTTGTCTGTTTCAGTGTCATGGGAGAGCTGTTCTGCTGCCCTTGAAAAGTTAATGTTACTTTCAAGGGCTTCCCTGGTGGCTCAGATAGTAAAGAATCTGCCTATAATGCAGGAGACTTGGGTTCATTCCCTAGGCTGGGAAGATCCCCCAGAGAGGGAATGGCAACTCACTGCAGTGTTCTTTCCTGGAGAATTCCATGAACAGTGAAGGCTGGTGGGCTACAGTCCAGGGAATCACAAAGAATCAGACACGGCTGAGTGGCTAACACTTTCAAGTGTGGGTATTTATGTGAACTTTGTGAAACTGGCCTTTATTTTAAATGGGTATTCCTGATGTTAATCTAAAAATGAGGAAGAAGAGAAAGAGAAGGACGAGGAGGAGGAGGGGAAGGGGAGGTAGCAGTGGAGGCAGGACCAGGCAGTGCTGGGTCTCTGAACTGGATTCCCTTTTGTTCCGCCCTGTGATGTGGTGGCTTTGTCTCCTCTGGGATATTCAATCCTGACATAAGCCCCAGCATGTCTCAGTGGTTTTGCCCTCCTGGATGTGCTCCAACATGTTGATGGGTCTTATGATCTAATGTCAGATTCAGGACGTGGGCTGCAGTCATTCTAGAGCCAGTACCAGTCTGGGCCCGGACCCAACCGGAGAGCAGGTGGTGTAGGAGGAGAGGAGCTGGTGGGCATCTATCAGTCACCCCACTCTGCCTGGTCTCCGTCAGTGGGCGAAGAGCCTGGCTGGGGGACTTAAGGTCTAGGGTTCAGCTCCTCCACAGAGAATCACTTCACAGGGGACTTTGGGCATATCTCTTCCCTCACTGGATCTCAGACTCCCCATCTTCTAAATGACGGAGCCAGGTCTGATGTGTTCATTGGTGCTCTCTAGGTACCAGTCAATGGGGGAGGTGCTGAAGATGCATAGAGACAGGAAGATGAGCCCACAGCCTTCCTGCAGGCAGGTAACCAGCTGCAGACCAAGCACGTTCACTTACTCATTTTCCCTCCTGAAATATATTTCTTTTATATTTTTCTCATTATGAAAGCAGTTCATGCTTATTATTTAAAAGATATATACCGAAACCTCAGCTAAGGAAAACAAAGGCAGAAATGATCCCCATAAATCTCGCCTGCCCAGAGACAACCAATGTTCGCGCTGTGGTATATATTCTTCCAGACCATTTCCTGTGACTATGGACATGCATACTTAAATGCAGACCAAAACAGGAATCCTATATACTGTTTATCTTCCTCAGTCCTCACAACTACTCTGTCAGTTGGTTAGTGTCTTTATTTTCACCTTAGAGATGGAGACTCAAAGAAGTGGGGTCACTTTCTCAAGGTCATAGGACTGTGATGCAGCAGCTGGCCAGGTTGATAGCAAGTCCAAAGCTCTTTCTCAAACACTGATGTCTAGGAGGGAGCCAGATGAGAAACCACACTCTGGAAGGGGGAGAGCTGGGTGTATCTGAACGTGGTAATGCCCATCGTAGGATATGAAGAAGAGGGATGAAAAGAAGAGATGGGTCTGTGGCGTGATTGAAGGAAGGGAGGGGAGAATGCGGAGAGAGGCATTCAAGGAGTGAAAGGAGAAATGAAGGAGTGCGTGAGCCAGTGACTGACTGAATGAATGAAAAATGGATGAGTATAGCCTGAAGGATGGAGCCAAGAATGGGTGAGAGGTGAATGCGTGAGCAGAAGTGAGAATGGAGAAGCAGAGGAGGGAGCGCATTGGGTCTCATTTGCTTTGGAAGGGTAGCAAGCAAAGTTTCTCCCCTTGTCTTCCCCTTACCCACTTCCAGTCCGGCTGTATTTATCCCAAGAACCTCACTGACTGGCCCCTTGGGTGCCTGCTGCAAGAGCATCCTTTCCAGGGCTGGAGCACAGGGCAGAGAGGGATCACCCTTCCTTCTCTCTGACAGCAGCACACAATGTTGAACAACCTTGCAAATCGTAGTCTGAGGCTGATGAGATCTGTGCCTGCCCCTTGCAGAGAGGGATGAAGGCTACTTGCCTGCTGTGGGCCCCCTCGAGTGCCCCAGAAATGCCCTTTCCCCACCACTGTCACTGGGATGCCCGGAATCCACCAGTGAGGATCCTCATATGGCTTAAGCCTTGTTCCCTAAGAAGTCTTCTTTTAAAAGAAGGAAGCCTCTAAAAAATTTTGCTCCTAACCACTGAAGGGCAATCATGGGTGGGGCATGTGGGGACCACTGGGGAAAGACCCAGTCTGAGCCCTTGAGGAGGAACCTGGGGATGGCTGCAGGTGAGTAACAGGATGACCTTGGGCAAGCTCCTTCCTCCTGCTTTGGATCTCAGTTTCCCCACCAGTAAAAGGAAAGGAATTTGGACGAGTCGTGTTTTCTTCGAGAGTGGACATGAATTGTTGTTGTTGGTGGTGGTGTTTACTCGCTCAGTCATGTCTAACTGTTTGGGACCCCGTGGAGTGTAGCTCAACAGTCTCTCTGTCCATGGGATTTCCCAGGCAGGAATACTGGAGTGGGTTGCCATTTCCTTCTCCAGGGCATCTTCCCAACCCAGGAATTGAACCCACATCTTCTGCATTGGCAGGTGGGTTCTTTATTTCTGAGCTACCTAGGCACAAGATACTGGGAGATTAATATGGTTAATTGGTTTGATGGCTAGAGGGGAGCTGTGTGGCATGACTTTTGTCCTCATACGCAGGAAATAGTCATGCCTTGGAGATTTTGAGGTTGGTCTTTTGGTGAACTAAGCCCAGCTGCCGGGTCTAGATGAAAGGATTAGTGAGAATCACTTGGATCCAGTCTGTGGATGCTCTCACCTGGGTTTGCTGCTGAACAGCAAGCAAGCAGTGCCAAGGCTGGACCCAGAATAGGATGCAGGGGTGAGCACGGGTGCCTGTGCATCCTCACTTTGGAAGTGTGCCTGAAGCACACAACTCAGCATGTCCTGCGGGATCTGCCAGGCCTGAGGAGCCCGGAGCTGCAGGCTCACTGCCTTTTCTAGTACAAGATACTTCCAGAACAGGGCATGAATAGCCAGTGTCCACCTTGATGGAATCTCACAGAGTGAATGCATCCATGTAACCAGTTCTGAGATCTGGAAACAGAATGTGGCCAGCATCCCAGGATCTCGGTACTCCTTTGATCCTGGCTTCTGTCTCAATATGAAATTGGGAGATGTAACTCAGTTGTTGAGTCTGATTGTACTTGACTCCTTCCCACTGTTGTTGGTGCCCGCTTTGGGGGCACTGTCGTTTAGGCCTTAGGCTGATGTCAGTGGTCCACAGTCTACCTATCACCTGTAAGGCAATGCCCTACTGGTCTGTAGTTATACTCTTCTGCATCCTACCTTTGACTGAGCAAAGCCGGGGAAAGCCAAGCTTGGTAGGGAAAGCTCCTACCAAGCTTACAGGAGGCCTGAGTGTGATCTATCACAGGCAGCAAAACCATTAGAGGGAGGAGACAAAGGCCAGAACCATGAGCCTGATACACTAAAACCAGATTAGTAACACCCTTGGGGGTGGGGAGTGGAGCAGAGGGTTGGAGGAGAACATGGCTGCCCTTAGGTCTGGAATAAGCTGATCTGGACTCCATCACCACCACAAAGGTGGGTGGCTAGGGCTCTGTGATTGTGCAGGGGAAGACATCACCTGGATGTCAGACTTCTGGCCACCTGGTAAAGATAGGTGTGTGCAGGACAGGATGAGTAGGGCAGAGGACGAGGTGGGCTCTTGCCCACAGACACAAGTAGACCAGAGTGTGGATGGCTGCAGGACACTGAAGCAGTCAGATGGTTAGGCCCAGTGCATGGACAAATGGGAAAGCAAAGAGAAGAACTGGAAACGGGGTGGCAGAGGTGCATCATCTAAAGAAACGGGGACTCCTGGTGGGGGTCATGTGAGCAGTCCCCCATCTCCTTCCCTTTTAGCCCTTCTGTGCCTGGCAAGCTCATGTGCAGTGTTCATGAAAACAGGAGACATCCCTCCCAGGGGGAATTTCATGACCTGCAGACCAGGAGGGGACCGTGTCCCTCCCACCTGCCCACCTGATGGGGCCTCCTGGGGCCGCCAGGTCCTACCAGCTGCCAGGCAGCTGCAGGGTCTGGGTTGTAGCTCGGAGGGTGTGCAGAAGGAGGCAGCATCGAGCCCATTAGCTCTGTGCTGATCTCTGGAGAGCAGGCAGGGGGATTATCTGGCTGCTTTGCTGCCTCCTGACTTCCCAAGACCACCTCTTTGGGACTGGATCCAAGGAAGTAAGCGATACCGTCATTAGACGTGAGGTGTCGGCAGTCCTTCGCTCCCCCTCCTCCGTGAGCCTGGGTGAGAGGCGGGGGACTGGGCTGGCAGCTCTGGCTTCTAGCCTGGCCTCCGCTTTTGCTCCCAGTGTGGCCAGGGGCACGCCCTGTCTCTGTCCACAGCCATCATATCAGTAGACCAGTGTGAGTGTCCTTCCGTCCAGGGTCCTTCTAGGTCCCACCCTCCAACAGGTGACATTGAGGAACCAGCGGCAACTGGTTCTGCCCCAAAGTGGGCCAAGTGGGGCTCACTTCCACATCCACTTGGGTCCCCTCTTCCTCCTTCCTGCGGATGGTGGCTGTGGTGGCCGGGACTTGTCCTCAGTAGAAAATGTCAGCCAGGAGAGAATGTTAGCAATCACCTACCAAGCACAAGTTGAGCTGACTAGTGGTGGCCCATTTGGGAGGGTGGGGTGAGGTGGGGAGGGGAGCAAAATGCTGAGAAGAGAGAGGGACACAGGGGTACTTTTTGTGATCGTAAGGATAGTAGGCACCACTCACAAGGGTCACTTCACCTGTACTAAGGACTCAGATCACACTGCCTCTCGTTTCATCCACAGCACTTGGGAGCCAGTGGGGATAAAGTCCTGGGCTCAGGGAGTTAGGAGGTGGGATGAAGTTGCAGTACCATGAAGACACCAGATGCTGCTCTCCTCTAGGTCCCCAGGAGGTAGACGGAGATGGAGGGAGTGGTCCGGGTTTCCAGCTCATCCCCAGGATGTGCCCTTCTGGATCTGTGTGTCTTTGACAGTTGTGGGGGGATGGTTCTGAAACTGGAGTGAGGTTCAGTGGCTGGGAACCTCAATCAGATGCTCAGATGTGCCAGAAATGGAATTTCCTGTAACGAGTAAGTTTCTATTTCCGATTCTCATTCCACCAAGGGGATACACATAGGGCCTGGGTACTTGTGGTCCTTTCTGTCCTTGGATATTCAAGTTGTTACACAGGTGACGGGATGGGTGGGACACCTGGCTTCCTGGATATGTCCTTTAGCCCACAGGGCTTCAAGTGTGTTCCTCTTGGGTGGCGCTGGGATGTGGCAGGACGGTCTGTAAGCCACCTGCTGCCTGGCAGTGTCCTCAGCCACTTCCCCACCAGGCTCGGGCACTCACACTACCAGTGTGCTGCTTCTGATATCCACTGGGGCGTGAAAACCTGCGAAGCTGCTTGAGGCCCCATCTGCCTAGACATATCCTACAGCCACGTTTTCCAGACCTTTCCTCCTCCCCAGTTCTGCCTGGGCCCTGGAGCCCAGGTTTTCATCTTCTTAATTCCATGGATCTCTGTGGAAATTTTGGTGCCCTCCTGGTGGGGGATGGAAGTGTGCAGGGCTCATCTGTGTGGGACCCAGTGATGACTCTGTTGATGTCATTCTCTTCAGTCCCCCTCCCCCTCTGTGTCCAGGGAGACCTGGACAGAGGAGCTAGAAACTCACTGTGTATCCTCCTCCATAGCCTTTATCAGAGATCATCGGCCCTCTGGCTTCCCAGTGGGATGGCTCTCTGGGTTCCACACTAGAAAGAATTGTCCAGTTTCTCTGTTTCCTCCAGCTCCCTCCTCTCCCAGAGGAAAGGAGGGCTTAGGCAAAAATCTTCTAGCTGGAGACCACTGTGTATATAGACAGAGGCAGAGATTTGAGGGAGGAAGCATGCCAGGCTCATGGAGATAGAGCTGCAGAACCAACATCTTCTCCAGATCTCCATCCTAGGGCCGTGTCCTGCTCAGCCAGTGCTCCAGTGTGTTCCCATGGCAACTCTGATCTGTTCCTTTCCAGCAGGCCTGGCAAACAGAAGGAGTGCCACAGGGTCCCAAGTCACCAAATCTGTTATCGATTTAAGTGAGACTCTAAGGGGAGCATTGAAGACCCACATATACCCATGGGTGTCAGCAAAAGGAAACCTGGCACCAGACAGGATCCAGAATCACAGCATGTTGAGGGCCCCACCCCCAAGCTGTGTCAGGCCTGGGGCGTGTGCCCACTTTAGAGTAGCTTAGTAGACCTCATGCCGACCTGGTGCAGCGTGTCACAGTGGTTCTTTTACAGATCAGGAAACTGAGGTTCAGAGGGGTGAAGTAATCTGTCCAAGTACAAAGAGCAGGATCTGGTCTGTTTGGCCCCAGTGCCCATGGTTT
Source organism: Antilocapra americana (assembly GCA_007570785.1). NCBI lineage: Eukaryota > Metazoa > Chordata > Mammalia > Artiodactyla > Antilocapridae > Antilocapra > Antilocapra americana. The sequence continues at coordinate 6,905,000 of ML662446.1, forward strand.
TCCTACTACTGTTGTTCAGTCACTAAGTCATGCCTGACTCTGTGACCCCATGGGCTATAGCACTCCAGGCTTCTCTGTCCTTCACCATCCCCTGGACTTTGCTCAAACTCATATCCATAGGTCGGGGATGCCATCCAAGCGTCTCATCCTTCTCCTCCTGCTTTCAGTCTTTCTAGCATCAGGGTCTTTCCCAATGAGTTGGTTCTTCCCATCAGGTGGCCAAAGTATTGGTGCTTCAGCTCCAGCATCAGTCCTTCCAGTGAATATTCAGGGTTGATTTCCTTTAGGACTGACTGGTTTGATCTCCTTGCAGCCCAAGGGACTCTCAAGAGTCTTATCCAGCACTATAGTTCAAAGGCATCAATTCTTCGGTGCTCAGCCTTTTTTATTGTTCATATATGACTACTGGAAAAACCATAGCTTTGACTATACTACTGGACCTTTGTTGGCAAAGTGACGTCTCTACTTTTTACTACACTGTCTAGGTTGGTCATAGCTTTTCTTCCGAGGAGCAAGCATCTTTTAATTTCGTGGCTGTGGTCACCATCTGCAGCCTCATCATCCAGGAAGTTTTGGGTGGTTGCTAATACTGACCACCTTCTGGTGAAGTTCAGTGTCCTTCTGATTGTGGAGAGGGGAAGTGGACACATGATGAGGTACTGGGGAGTGGGCTTAGAAGGCAGAGGGGGAGCCCAGGCCTTCTTTCTACCTTGCACCCAAGCTAACATCTCCCTGCATCTGCCTGCCTCATGGGTGCAGGGCACAGTGTCAGGGGAGAGGCCAGTCAAACACAGGTGTGGATTCACCCCCCTCCCCTCTTCATAGTCCTGCTAAGGCAGGTGGGCTATGCTGCCCCACAGACCCTCATGTGGCTCTTCCAAAAGTTGGGTCTGTGACATACCGCATGCCACACCTGGGGGCCATTAGTAGATGTTATGGGAACAGAGGTTTCCATGGTCAAAGAGCTTGGGAAATACTGACTCAAATGGGGTTCAGTGTGTTTCCTATGCAAGGACCTTCGGAGTCTTCAGTATGCGTTGTGTTTGGTTACTCTCCTGAGGGGGTTGTAGAATCTGGGCTCTCCACATAATTTGTTTCTGACCACCTCCTCCCCTCTGCAGTGCAAAGGGCATTCCGGGTATGCACCAGTACCCCATCTGAGAAACAAGGCTCTGATGTCTGATAGAAAAGAACCCCTCAAAAAGACAACAGATAAAGGTGCTGGCTTTGCATGGGGGATGGGGTCTTGGATCCAGGGAGGCAGCTCCTTGGCTGTGTGAATCCTGGGCTTGAGGGAGGCTTATTCTTGGAAGTGGGGACCTGAGTGGGAGAAGATCTTGCAGAAAAGCCTTTGTCAACTATGGAGGTCGGGGTCTTCAGGGGCAATGGGTGTGAACAAGACACAGCCCATTTTGCTGAAGCTGCCCAGCAGGCTTAAAAGGGAGAACAGATGCATCGGATTGGAAAAGGGGCTAGATCAGTTCTTCCAGCTTGGGTCTGATCACAACAGAATTCGGGGACTTAGTGTGGGGTCACCAATTTAGAGACAACTTGCTACTGATTTCCTGTGACCTACTAGGTTCAGATATGAAGGTGAGCGCCTGGCCAAGAACCTCTCTGCAAAATCTCAGGCTCTGGACCTCCGCTTTGTAGGGCAGCTGCCTCTAAATACTCCTTCTGTTCTCTCTGACATCCTCAGACTCCAAAGAGCCTCTGCTTTTGCTGAAAGCCAGGAGACAAGAGGAAGCAGAAGCACATCTTTTCGATCCGAAAAAACCTGGATGCAGCTGAGAAAGCAAAACTGTTAATTAAAACCAATCTGGGCTCTTGCCAAGTGGGAGAATGAGACTCCGGGCCGGGAGCCTCGGCAATAGGAAGGAGCGGAGTGGTAGTGGGTTATTTATAATCCACTTCTGGCACTGTCTGCGCCCTCTTTCAGCTCAAGGAAATGCTCCCATCCTCGAGACAGACATCTGATCATTATAATTTTGTGTTTGAAGACAGTTTTAGCCTCCTGCAGACACATAAAATCTGCATCCGCCACCCAGGATGGGGGACATAAAAGTTCTTTAAGAGGGTCGTGGACCTCCTGGGATGGCGTCCAGGCCATCTCCATCTCTGGCACAGGGGCTGGCTCCTGGGCCTCTGCGCACGCAGGTCCTACCCTCACCTGTCTATCTGTCTCATCATTGAAGGACCATCCAGACCTGTCTCTTGCAGACACCCACACTGAGTCTTTCCTCCACTTCTTAGTACTTTCTCTCTGCATTTTTTTTTAAATCCACACTTGATTTAATTCACTTGACGTGATATTGCGTTGCCTTGGTCCCTAGTTGCCTCTTGTGTATATAACCATATATTGAATGGGCTGAACTCGATGGGGTACGAACAGGAAATGGCTTTATTTTTCTCCCTTCAGTGCTTTCCAGCATGCCAGGCTGGATCTCTTTTCCATCCCCTTGACAATATGGCAGGCATATGTGAGAGAATCCCAATCATTTTCAGGCACAGAACACATTTTACTCTCACATATTTAAAAAGGTCCAGCCCAGCCCATGCACAGCCTTCCTCTCCACCCAGCTCATAGTTCCTCCCTCCCTGCAACTCAGGCATGACCATGTGGACAGACAGAGCCCTGCAGTGGCCCGGGGATGTGTTGTGGGTTTTTTCTCTCCTCTTCCTCGTTTGCTGTGGCCTCCTCCCCAGCCCCCCTCCCCCCGCCAAAGGGTAAGTTGAAGCCCGAACACCCACTTCCTCAGAGTGTGACCTTATATGAAGATGGAGTCTTTACAGAGATAATCAAGTTAAAATGAGGTCATTAGATGGGCCTTAATCCAGTGTGACTGGTTTTCTTATAAAATGGGGAAATTTGGACACAGAAACATACACAAAGGAAGAGGACCTGAGGGTACATAGGGAGATTGTGTGACTGGAGTGATGTATTTACAAGACAAGAAATGCCAAGGACTGCCAGTCGCCACCAGAAGCTGGAAGAGGGAAGGAAGGTGCCCCCCGCCCCTGCCCCCATACCCTGAGCCATCAGAGGGAGCATAGCCTTGCCTTAATCTTGGCTTTCTAGCCTCCAGAGCTGTGAGACAATATATTTATGGCTTTTTGAGCCACCACGTTTGTGGTCTTTTGTTATAGCAGCTCTGAGAAACTAATGCTATCTTTCTGCTTCTGGTGCCTCCAGGGCCCAGGGAAAAGGAACAGAGAATGGAGAAGAGGGGCTTCTATCTTTTCAGATGGCTTGGGCTGCCTGATTTCTCTCTTAGCTTTCAAGATGTCTATCTAGGCAGGCACCCCAATGCTGGGTATTTTGTGGGGTGCAGGTGTTCCCTCAGTGGTTCTCTGCTACATCCAGGGTGGCCCCTCACAGTGCTAGAGCCTGATTACCTTCTGTGGCTTCCTCTTGGCTCTGGAGAAGCTCATGTTTTCTTTCCATAAATCAAGGAGGCCCTGCAGGCTGTATAGCTGCCCTTGACCTTACCCTTCTCCAGATAAGCTCTTGTCCTGAGCACTCTTGGCAAGAGAGGCTCAGTCCCTGCTCAGAGGGCTGCCCTCTATCTCCACCTGGGTGGTTGTGTGATAAACTCTCCTGGAAGTATCTGTGCCTGGGGGTGGGCTTGAGGTATCCTCAAAGCCATGGGCCTCCAAACTGGGGAATTCACTCATGTCTCCTCATCTCTACAAGAGGTCCTCCGAAGCCCCTGCTAAAAGCTATAGAGGTGCAGGGAGCAGTCATGTCATGGTACCATACATGGCATAGAATCACATTCACATATGCTCCCTTTCTTTGCTTAAACAGGCTGTATCTGGGCTGAGGACTGTTGTTGTTTAGTTGCTCAATTGTGCGTGACTTGTGAACCCATGGACTATGGCCCGCCAGGCTCCTCTGTCCATGGTATTTTCCAGTCAAGAATTCTGGAGTGAGTTGCCATTTCCTTCTCCAGAGGATCTTCCTGACCCAGGGATCGAACCCAGGTGTCCTGCATTGGCAGGCTGATTCTTTACTACTGAAACCAGGCAAGCAGTGGGGAGTAGACACTTGTCAACAAACCTGGAGGAGGGATTATGTAATTTGAGGGTATTTGCCACCCCCTGTCCTGCCCCTGGCTTTGAGGTTTCAGTTGAAAGACTGTTATTTTCACCCTTTACAGATGAGCAAGTCCTGTATGTGTATGAGATTAGCTCCTTCCTGAGCACAGGGGCCCCAATCTCTACTTTCTTCTACTATAATCTACTTTCACCTACAGCCCCTGGGGGAGAGGGAGGTAGTGGAGCCAAGGGGCTAAGAGCCCAGGCTCTGGAGTCATAGAGACACAAGTTCAAGTCCCCGTTCACACTTACTCAGCTGTTGTTGTTCAGTCGCTAAGTCATGTCTCACTCTTTGTGACCCCATGAACTGCAGCATGTCAGGCTTCCCTGTCCTTCACTATCTCGTAGAGTTTGCTCAGATTTGTTTCCATTGAGTCAGTGGTGCCATTCAACCATTTCATCCTCTGTTGCCCCGTTTTCCTGCACTCAATCTTTTCCAGCATCAGGGTCTTTTCCAATGACTCAGCTCTTCACATCAGGTGGCCAAAGTATTGGAGTTTCAGCATCAGTCCTTCCAGTGACTATTCAGGGTTGATTTTCTTTAAAATTGACTGAGTTGATCTCCTTGCAGTCCAAGGGACTCTGAAGAGTCTTCTCTAGCACCACAATTCAAAAGTATCAGTTCTTCAGCACTCAATCTTTCTTTATGGTCCAACTCTCACATCTGTACTGGAAAAACCATAGCTTTGACTGTACTCAGTTGTGTTATACTCAACTGACCAGGTTTCTGGTCAGCGACCCAGCGTTTCCAAACCTGTGTTTCCTCAGCTTTCATATGGGGATGGAGGATGATGAAGAAAGCCAGATATGGGGGCACCCAGCCACTGCGCTCTGTGTTTGGGGTTGGTCACCATCCTCCAAGGAGGTTGAAGGTGTGGACCTGACTCTGGTGAGTGCTGTGGACCTTCTCCTCCAGCAAAGTGCGTGTATGCAAAGTTTGTCATATATGATTCAGGTTATGAGTTTCTGGACGCTCTACAGCTCGTCACCAAATTGCATGAACTTGATCCAAACTGCTTACAAAAAGAACGGAAATAAAAGGCCCAAAAGATTTCAGTAGTCTATTGGGATCCTTGAGCCGTCTGAGATGAGGACTAACTGCCTAGCACTTTGAAAAACTCAAGTCTAAATTCCGGAGGAATTTTTGCCTCACGCCCCTGTCCCACAATGCATTGGGCCATATCCAACCTCACTCAGGACTTTTTAAGTAAAAGCACTCTAGTGCAGAGCTTCCCTGTTGGCTCAGAGAGTAAAGAATCTAACTGCCTGCAATGCAGGAGACCCAGGTTCAATTCCTGGATTGGGAAGATCCCCTCAAGAGGGGAATGGCAACCCACTACAATATTCTTGCCTGGAGAATTCGATGGACAGAGGAGCCTGGCTGGCTACAGTCCATGGGGTCACAAAGAGTTGGATACGACTGAGTCACTAACACACACACACACACACACACACACACAGAGTGCATTTAGTAGTGTGTGATGGTGCAGGCTCAGTGATTCTTACAAAAGACTAATAGATGCATTTTAAAGGGAAAGAAATGATCACAGACCCTCAGTGTTGACTAAAATTATTTTGATCATATTGTTACTTAAATATATACAAACATAAAAGTAAGTATAAATTCCTTATGCTTTTAGCTCTTACCCAGCTATAAAACCAAAACACAATCACAAATTTAATGCAAACAGAACCACAAAACTATTAAAATTCAAATTAATGGCATTAATTTAATGTGACAGATGATGTTTTGCTGAAAGTAAAATAACCAATGTTGGGTTTAATAATAGAAGGATGTGTTCTCATTTTAAGTTCTTCTTGTTATCAACTAGATTGTTTTGATGTTTGAACATGCTGGGCCATCAGTAGAGTGGTTGTCAATATTATTAGTATTTTAATATAGAAATTTTATCAGTCTTATTATTTCTCATACATTACAAAGCACAGAATTTAATCATAGACCTAGGATTTTTGTGGGCCCATTAATGTGATAGAGCACCTAAAAATATAACAACTTAAAAATGTAAACTATATGCCATTTAGCAAGGCAGCTTCAGTTGTGTACCCTTACTGCTAATGCTGTCTTGCAAGTTGTTATAAAGCAAGGTGGCATTCGCTCCAGCACCTGCTTGCAAAAGGGTGACTACGATTCTGCTCCCTTCTGCACAGAGCTGACTGCTTGTGGCCTGCCAGGGTCCCCTCTACTGTTTGACGACTCAATCCTCCCTCCTCTTGTCTCTATTTGAACAATCACTAAACCTTTGTTTGCATAGTAGCCCATGAAGTTATTTGGCCTTCATTTTATAAAAACGTGATCGTAAACCCAAATGTAAACTCGAGCTCTGAATTCCTGAGGCTTTATTTGGTTACATGATTATCCACAGCAACCCCAGTAGGGTCTTACTAACATGGTTCCGTTTTCAAAATGAAAATACCAGATTAAAAGGAAAAATTCTCATACCACGGAAGGACCTCTGATAATATATTTGTTCCACTTTGAGATCCCTGGTACATTAAAATGCCTGGTCAGAGAATCCGAGGGTAGATTTCAGTTGTAGGTCCTACGTTAACCAACTTATGACAACATCTTCCTCTAGCCTTCATCTAGTCATCACCACTAGTTGTCTCGCACTTTGGTCATTGTCACACTAATCTCACTCGATCTCACCCCAAGAGGTCAGGATGACTGTTCTCAGTGGACAGATGGGGAAACTGAGACCCAGGTACACAGCTAGTGAGTGAGGAGATGGGGTCAGAAGGCAGGTGCCGCATGGCAGTGGTTCTCAGGACTGAGACTTTTCCTGGAGCTCTTCAGTTCCCTGAGGGACCCAGGTCTTGGGATCCACCCTTCCCCTCCCCACTCTCTCCCACAATACATAGCTGGCAACAGAGTACAGTCCTGGGGAAAGTAGAGCAGCCTTGATTCACCCCTGCCATGCCCCTAGTGACCGCATCAGCCCTCTCCTCAGCTCTGGACAACACCTCCCCCCCAAAATGACAAGCAATATTTTCCCAAGTGAAAACTGAACAAGGATCCTGACAACTGAAGTTCCCCAGTGGGTTAATTCATGTTTACTTATTTGGTGAAAAGACAGATAGAAATCTATAACTCGAATCATATTTAATACACACACATGCGTATATGGGCTTCCCTGGTGGCTCAGATGGTAAAGAATCCACCTGCAATGAAGGAGATCTGGGTTTGATCCCTAGGTTGGGAAGATCCCCTGGAGGAGGGCATGGCAACCCACTCCAGCATCCTTGCCTGGAGAATCCCCATGGACAGAGGAGCCTGGCATGTTACAGTCCATGGGGGTCATAAAGGGTCGGACACGACTGAGTGACTAAGCACAGCATATGATTCTATGTCTATATATACAAGTATATGCCTATATGTGTATGTATATATATATATTGTATGTATATACACATATTGTCTGTATATACAGGACTTCCCTTGGTGAAAGCAGATGATACACGTATATATATGCAAGTATATACACAGAAGTATATACACATGTGTGCATATATGTGTACTATATGTATACATGCATGCATGTGCATCATATATACTTTCACTGAGGAAAGATAATGAAATTTCCTAGAATTGGAATTGTGTTAGTGACACAGGATTTGTGGTTGTATTTTTTGTAACTGAGGCACAGATTGTTAGGGAAGGGTCTTCAGAGAGCAGCTGTCTCTCTGGGCTCTTGACTGTTGACCTCTCCAGTTCTTGGTGCCAGGGAGGCTGGAGCTGGGCTTCCTCCCTTTAGAAGCCTCCTCATCTTATCTCAGAAGCCCCTGCAGACACTGCCACTCTTGAGATCCTTCCTCCCTCTCCCAGGCTTGATGTGTGTCTGTGTCTGTAGCCTTAGTAAATAGACTGATGTCCAGGGCTCTCTGGGGTTTGGGCTCCAGTTCAGACTTCGGGAACCCTGCCCTGAGATTTGTTCTGTTCAAGTGCAAGGAAGCAATCTTTAAGGACGGGCCCCTTTAACAACCTTCCCTCCTACTCATGGATCTTAAGTTTTTGAAAGATTATTTCTTCGAGAGAGAGTTTAAGTAATAATGAACTCATTCTTTCACTTTTATGAAACAAAGACATTTATACTTGACCATCAGTGATTCTAATTGGCGTGTGGCTCATGCTTATGAGACCTGCGGAGTTAATAAAATAGCAGCTAAAACAAAGATATGTGACATTTTAGTTATTCACACAGCCTTGCTCAGGGCACATGTATGCTGATCATTAAGCTGTTTGAAATAGTGATATTTCAGTATTTGCACATAGAATATATGAGTACCCACCAGTTCAACATTGTGTCCCAGGAGAACATGGGAACTGGCAAGTGAATGCAAGTTCAGCTATGCTTGTTCAACTGCAAGAAAACCCTGTGAGCTGCTGGTCCTTCAAAGGAGGAGACACTTCTTTGTTCTTGAGGGCTTCCTGGTCCATGAATCAAGTCAATTATTGGATCCTGAAGTCTATTAGATGCTTTCATTTTTAAATGAGTTACTGTGTGTAGAGGATGGATGAGAGGAAAAGACTGAATGGAGGTACCTATGGTGGCACCCTAAGGATGCCATTGTGCTCCTGGGGACTCTTTGACACTTCTCATTTGATATCCAGAGCCTAGAGGATTTGGCCTGTTTGGGGGATACCCAGGGCTTTTGTTCAGTTATTCCTGGCCCTTAATGACAGGGGCCTCATATCAATGGGCATAGGGTCTCCAGGACCTGGGCTTCAAGGACAGCAGCCTGCCTCCCAGTGTTGCGACCTAGCCCCAGCTCTCTTGCTCTTTGTGTTTTCTATATTGTGCTCTGGGAACTGGCCTTGGTTTCTGGAACCCCAGCCTCCTGCTTGTTTTTGGCTAAGCTCCCTTGATCTCTGCAGCTTCTGGCAGCTTCCCCATGAATAGCTGCTGGCCCAGGGTAGATGACCAGTGAATACTTGCGAGTTGACTCACCGAGGCCTCCCTGGCCAGCTGCCCGTTGCCCTTAGACTGTGGCCCTTTGGTCTTGGTGGAAGTCTTTTCTGTGGACTGCTGGTCTGCTGAAAGTTGCCCTTTGTCTTGTCCAGTAAGAGCCCTAACTTCTTCTGTCTTTAGTTCTTTCTTCAGCACAGACTTGTGCTGTCTCCTGAGGAAATCTAGAAGACTGGACAGACTCCCAGATGCAATTACTCACTCAGATTGGTCTTAGCAGACCCTTTTACTGGCAATCCCAGGATAAGCCTTTCCTCCAGCAGGAGGGGAGTGCTTGTTAGAAATGTAAATTCATCACAGACTCCAGGTCCTGTTTGGCCATGAGGCAGTCTGGCCTCCTGCAGTTCTGTGGGTCAGGTGATACTCTTTGTCAAGGCAGATGGCAGCAGTAATCTATGCAAGGGGAAGCGGGGTCTGCCCCGGGCTTGGGCCAGTTGTTCTTGGGGAGCTCTTATCTCTAGGCCCTCTGTATCCTTGGCCTTGGGAATCATGGTCCCTGAATTTTAGATGATAATGGCAAAGCCAAGGTGGTAGATGTTGAGTCATTACTGGTAATTGATTCTGAGGCCTTCAGCCTGTGTGGGCATTTGGTAAGAGGAGGGGGTCAGAGCTGGGAGTTAGCTGTGGGGGTGGCAAGGCCTGGCTGGCCTGTGTGCCAGGGCCAGGGAGAAAGGCCCACTGCCCCTTAACTTTGTCCAGAACTTGTGTCAGATCAAGTGGGGTGAGGGTGGGTGATGTAGTCTGGGCTCCGCAGGAAGCCGTCTCTGAGAAGAGGTGTTTACTGTGCAGAATGCATTTCAGAAGGCACTTGTGATCAGCATCTGTGGGAGGGAGCGAGGGAGAGGGTCCAGAGTAGGGGAGAGGTCGAGCTGTGACTCAGGCTTGGGGACTGACACCATGGCGCATGAACCTCAGGTGCCCATCAGAGTCATCTGCAATGGCTCAGCCAGCCAGCCCCATACCTCCTACCAGTCATCGCGACAAGGCATCCCTGGAGAGTTGTCACCCTGGGCGGGGCAGCTCTCTGAAGCTCAGGCAGCCCTTGAGGAGGCTGACAGCTGAGGTCTGCACCCCCCAGCGGCTGGGACAGAGTCCTTCCTTGCAGGGAGATGTAGCTGGCACACCTTTTTTGTGTGACGCATGTCATTGTGAGACTGGAAACTAAGTCCCAGTTCTGAAATGAAACTGAGAGGGGTGGGACTTGCCTTAAGTTCAAACAAGATTCCAAACAGCAACTAGAGGGCAGAGGAGGGTGTCCACTCCCCAGGGAAGGGCTAGGAGTAGCAAGGATTAAGTGAGGCTCCGGGTGAGCCGAGTGGGAGGGTAGGGAGAGCTGGGGCAGAGCAGGAGAAATAATGTTTATTGTCCCCTCTGTGTGGCTGGTCCAAGGGCTGCAGACCAGGAGCAGGGCAAAGACTGGGCAGAAGGCTGAGTGTTCAGGGGCCCATGATGACGCAAGACCCCTCTCTCTGGAGCGGGGATGGGACTGGAGAGTGGTTCAGATTCTTGTGGCAACTGGCCTAGGTCATGATAGAGATGTGTTGTAAGGACTCAGTTGAGTTCAAACGTCAAAAAGACTTAGCCCTCAGTTAGCATGTCAGTGCTGGCAGTTACAATTATCACCATTACACCACGTGGTGGAGTGGGCTGGGCAGGGCAGAGATTGACACTTCAAGGGGAGTGGTCCTCAGTTATTTTTCTGAAGATGCTGATTGAACTTTCGAGTCCTTTGAGGGAAGGGTGCTCTACAGGTAGAGCAGAGGTAACTGTGATCTTATTTCTAGCAGTAAAAAGGCCTCTGAATCATTCTTTTCTCTTCCCTTACTATTCCAAGCATTCACATCTTTATTTATTCAACAAACTTTATCGAGCACATTGTATGTGCTAATGACTCTTCTGGTGTGAGAGAAAATACCAGTGACAAAACAGACTTGCCTCCACAGGGCTCATGTTTCATTTACTTATTTATTATTATTATTTTGGCAATCATGTTTAATTGGTTGGTTTTGGGACCTGTGTCCCAGGAGAAGTTTGAGGAAATCATGCAGCTGGAAGTTGGCCAACATTTGGGGAAGGGTCAGGCTTAGCAAAGATAAACCAATATCCTCTGATTTTTATTTTCATATGACCCATGCATCAGTCTTTATTTTAATGGCTAGATTTTTTAAAAGGATTTTATTATTGGAGTGTAATTACTTTACAATGTTGATTTCTGCTATACAACCACATGAATCAGCTTTATGTATACATGTATCCCTTTCTTCTTGAGCTTCCCTCTCACCACCTCCCCTAATCCCACCCCTCTAGGTCGTCATGGAACACTGAGCTAGGCTTCCTGTGTTATACAGCAACTTCTTACCAGCTATCTGTTTTACACATGGTATGGTATATGTGTCAATTCTACTCTCCCAATTCATCCCACCCTCCCCTTTCTTCACTGTGTCCATGTGTCCATTCTCTACATCTGTGTCTCTATTCCTGCATTGGGCTTATGTTTTAATAGGGGGGTGAGACAACCAACCAACCTCCAGTATATAAGCTTGTGCCAAAGGCCATGAAGGAAAAGAAAGCAGAGAAGGGGAGTAGGGAGTACTGTGTGGGGCTGGGTTTTCAATTTTCTATAGTGTTGACAGGGAAGGACACTGGAAGAAAATGATATTTGAGCAACGACGTGAAGGTGGGGAGAGATGAAGCCCTGTGGATGTCTGGGAGAAAAGCGTTACAGGCAGATACAAGGACAGGCGCGATGACCTTGGGTTGGGAGAGAGTCTGGCCCACCCAGGTCCAAAGAATGGGGAGGGCAGAGGAGGGAGTCAGGTGAGGCTCTGGTTCTTGGTTTGAGAGGGCTAGGGAGTCACTGGGGGTCTGGGAGGAAGAAGCACAGCATCCGACTTCTGCTTTCAAATGATTCTCTGGCTTAGTGGGGAGGATGGACCACAGGCCGAGGGAGAAGCTGGCCACGAGGCTGGAGGCTATTGCAGTAAACCTGGGCATGATGGTGGGAGTGAGGACAAAGGAGAGAAGGCATTACAGTTTGGATTCTGGGGCTGTTTTTAAGGCGGAGCCCACAGGATGTAGGTGGAATATGGGCTTTGAGAGAACCAAAAGAGTTGGGGCAGTTTTGAAGTCTTTTGAAGTGTTCTTTGGGGATTCTTTGTGTTTGAAATGTCATTGAGGCACCCAAGTGGATCCAAGAATCCGGAGTTTGAGGGAGAGGACCAGCCTGGTGAAAAGAATCCCTGAGTCCTGGGGGTCCGGATGGCGTTTATGCTACGAGGATGGAGCAGACCCCCTAAGGCTGCGCTGTCCAGTTTGTGGTGGCCACGAGCCACACGTGGCTGTTGAGCCCATGAAACACAGCTGCTCCTAACAGAGATGTGCCAAAAAGGTTACATACACACCAGACTTGGAAGACTTAGAACAAAAAATGTGAAATATCCCATTGATAGTTTTAAGATGCTTACATGTTGAACTGACAATATTTTGGCTGTATTAGATTAGATGAGATCTGTTATTGCGATTAATCTCACCTGTTCCCTGTTACTCCCTTAGGGTAGCTACTGGACAACTTAAAATCGCATCTGTGTCTTGCATTGCATTTCCACTGGACACTGACCCAGGGAAGTCACAGCACTGAGCCCTTGTGGCATCTGACATTTAGAGGTTTGAGGAGGAGAATGACTCCCTGTGTCAGGTAACTGCTGCGGGTCTGAACAGAGGGGACTTGAGCTTGCGCTGAGCAAAGGTGAAGATCGCTGGGATGTGAGGAGAACTACTCTGGAGTGGGATGGGGATGGGAAGCCTGACCAGGGTGGTTTCAAGAAAGAATGAGGGGAGGGCAGCAGAGACAGTGTATTCAGGTGCCTCTTTATAAGAGTTTTGCTACAAAATGGATGGTAGAAAGGTTGGGGTGATAGCCCGAGGATAAAGAGCAGTTTTATTTTTGACATAACATGGGTGGTAAGCATTTATGGAACACTTTCTATGGGTAAGCATCGCTCTAAGAACCTTGTACATATTGACTGACTTAAGCCAGTGCCAACACTGCCGCAGTTACTACTATTTTTTTTTTCCCTCTCATCAATTTGGCTGATGAGGAAGCCAAGATACAGAGAGGTTAAATAACTCGCCTAAGGTCACATGACAGCTTAGTGGCACAGCCAGGATTTGAACCTCGGTGATATGGCTCCAAGGCTGTGCTTTAACCACCTTGCTATGTTCATCTTTCCACCTGAGAGGAATTCAAGGAGAGAGAGGGAAATTGATGACATGGGCCAACGAGGGGAGACTTGCTGGCGTGCCGTCCTTCAGAAATGCAAGATGGATGGGGCTGGGTGGGCAGGTGGAGGAGCTGTGCTAGCCGGGAGCACCAGCCGGCAGTCACAGCGCAGGTGCTGTAGGCTGGTGTGCAAGCTCCCCGCCATCAGCAGGGCCCCCCTCTGAGTGAGGAGGGCAGGGAGAGCTGGCGGTTTGCAGGGGAGACGCTCTGTGAGCCAGGAGGGAAACACTGGGGCACTGCCAGGCAGCATAGGGCACACTTAAGACTTGAGGCCGTGAGTTCAAAGTCTGGGTTGTTTTTCTCTTGCTTCTCCTTTGTGTCTCCAGGTCTATCCACTGCCCCAGGGCTCACTCATGGCGCATGCTGGCTACGGAGGACACCCAGCAGGCTGGACGCTGCCGAGGCAGGGGTGCATCATGGACCATGGGAGTCCACGACGCAGGATGGTCTGTGGTCAGCTGAGGATGCTTGGCTGGGCAAGAGCCTGGCGGCCTGGCCTCCTGACAGATTGAGGGCTGCTGGGGCTGGGCAGTCCGCAGAGGGAGGTGGGGCGGGAGCCAGCATCAATGAGTGGGGCCTCCCTGGGCTTTGAAGGGGCCCACGGTGGGCCTTTGAATCGCTCCATCTGGGATCGGGTCTCTGAGTGGCTGGGCCCAGTGCTCGCCAATAAACTGTGGGGGACGGCCTACAGTTATAGAAGCGTAGCCAACCAAATCAGCTTTCAGGTAAATTATTTATGCCAGGCCTGCAGGGGAGGGATCCGGGCTGCAGGAACAACGTGTTCATTTTAATAAAATGCCTGCAAAGTTGTAGCATGCTGGGAGAGGGGAGTATTGGGTGGGAAGCGGGGAGAGGAGAAAGATGATTAGATTAGAGGAGGCCTGCTGTAAACAACACACAGGAAAGGCGTTTTGCTTCTTTTTAGACTGTCTTTTGTATCATGTTTTATACAAGGGAAGAAAGCACAATACAACATCTGTGAAATGTTAATGAGGGTTATTCACTGTTTACCTAGGTTGGGGGTTTGCAGAAAGTGTGGATCTGGGAAGGAGGGGAGTGCTGGAAGATTGGATTCCATATGCAAATGCAGGTATTAGGGAGTCTGGAAGGCTCTGGAACAGGAGCTGGGCTGGAGGGATGTCCTGTTGTTATGGAGAGGAGGGGAAAGGAGAGCAGCAGATTTGAGGAGCTGGGATGGATGTGCTCTGTGTTGCCCTGAAACAATCTGGTAAGCCTGGATGGGAGGGAAGGGTCCCAGGGGGAACGCAGGTTGGGTGACTGGGGGAGTCCCTCCACCCTGAAACATGAGGGAGAATGACAAGCCAGATGTGACACCTCTGCACCCCCCCAATATGTCACCCTCCCTCCCCAACCATGTGAAAAACAGACAGAAGTGAGAAGAATGCAGCCTGATGCCCCAGGAATTTGCTCCTCTCTGGGTTGTGAGTTACCAGCTCTATAGCCTGAATCCACGAGTGCCGGGGTTCTAGCGGTACAGGAGGCAGAGGCCTTCACCGCCACTCCAGAGGCACAGACGAGAGCACAGTGGTCCTTCCCTCACTCAGGGCAGTGCTCTGGGGTGTCAGGAGGCGTGCTGCAAATCACCCCATGAGGGCACTCAGAACTTGTTCCTCTTATGTCCTCTCACCTGTGAGAAAGTACTAAGAAAAATAGGCTGCAGTAGCTGGGCTCAGATTTCAGGTGCCCAGGCCATTTCTTCATCTTCGATGTACCTTTCCTCCCCTCCATTTGCCAAAGTAATTGCCGCTTTGTGATCAATGAGGCAATCAGGCACGGCTTCTTTGAGGAGGTGCTGGTTATTTGGGCTTTGAAGGGTAGGAAGGATTTCTACCTTGTTCAGCCGCCAAGTTGTGTTCTGACTCATGACCCCATGGACTGCAGCACACCAGGTCTGCCTGTTCCTCACCATCTCCTGGAATTTGCCCAAGTTCATGTCCATTGAATAGGTGATGCCATCCAACCATCTCATCCTCTGTTGCCCTCTTCTCCTTCTGCCTTCAATCTTTCCCAGTATCAGGGTCTTTTCCAATGAGTCAGCTGTTCACATCAGGTGACCAAAACACTGGAGCTTCAGCTTCAGCATCAGTCCTTTGGAAGAGTATTCAGGGTTGATTTCCTTTAAGATTAACTGGTTTGATTTCCTTGCTTTCCAGGGGACTCTCAAGAGTCTTCTCCAGCACCACAGTTTGAAAGCATGATTTCTTCAGCACTCTGCCTTCTTTATTGTCCAACTCTCACATCTGTACATGACTACTGGCAAGACCACAGCCTCAACTATACAGACCTTTGTGGGCAAAGTGATGTCTTTGCCTTTTAACACACTGCCTAGGTTTATCATAGTAGAGAAGGATGACTGTTGTCATTCAGAGAGTGGCAAGGAACATGTGTTGACTGAGACACGGACCCTTCAGGGCTGTGGGCTGGTTTTGATTTCTTATATCTGCAAGACCCCAGGTTGCTGCACTGTGTCACCCGAGGGTGCTGTCATGTTAGAGGGGGATTGCTCAAGGAAGTGTGTAGTGCACAGCCTGAAGGGCTGTACATGGCAACCTTACCTCTAGAGGTCACTGTGCGGGATCTGTGCCTGATATATATTTTCCTGAATGACTAAATGAACAATGCTTGTGAAAAATAATTTGTTCAATAGCAAAAGAATCTGTACAGGTTTAATTCCATGAATAGCAAGTAACAGAAAGTGAAAATGTTAGTTGCTCAGTTGTGTCCAACTCTTTGTGACCCTATGGACTGTGGTCCACCAGGTGGTGGCCCACTAGGCTTTTCTGTCCATGAGATTTCCCAGGCAAGAATACTGGCAAATGTAGACATTTCCTACTCAGGGATTGAACCCAGATCTCCTGCATTGGCAGGCAGATTCTTTACCATCTGAGCCACCAGGGGATTGGCTTCAGAAACAAGATATTTTGGTATTGCTAGTAACTAAAGGGCTTCCCTGGTAGCTCAGATGGTAAAGTGTCTGCCTGCAATGCAGGAGACTCAGGTTCGATCCCTGGATTGGGAAGATCCCCTGGAGAAGGAAATGGCAACCCACTCTAGTACTCTTGCCTGGAAAATTCCATGAACAGAGGAGCCTGGTAGGTTACAGTCCATGGGGTCCCAAAGAGTAACTAAAATGTATATCCTTGGAGCTATAGGCAACTTCAGGTGTGACTGGTAGCAGAGACTCATAGGATGCTGATTGAACTCTGTCTTACTCCATCTTTTTGTCTTTTTGCCATTTTCAGACAAGCTCTTCCTATGAGGTGGCAGAGACAGCCTCCAGCAGCTCCCGCTTTAGGAACCAGGGCAGTAAGTGAAACTCTTTCCTAATAATCTTAGCAGAAGCCCTGACTTGAGTCTTATTGGACCACTGAGTCATCTGCCCACCCGTAAGGCAATCACAGAAGTGAGTGTCGGATGGTTTAGAGATGTAATCCATTGACTGGCAGGACCAGAAGCTTAGGGTTTGGAATGCCCCTGAACCACATGGGCTGGGAGTGGAAAGGAATGTGTTCCCCAAAGAAAATGGAAGTTCTGTTACCAGAATCAGGGAGAATGGATGTTGGGCAGGAAAAACAACAGATGTCCCCTTTTGCTGCAAAACCCTTTGGTCACATAAAATCTTACTGGGAAGCCAGACATGCAAACCAAATAAAAAATGGGGCTGCTCTGGGAATGCCAGCTTGTAGGAGGATATGTTCGGGGGAATCCTTACTCCCAGAACACAGCCTATGCATTTTTAATGCCATGTTTTTGCAAACACCGAACCCTCATCTTGTAATATATGACTTCCTCTTAGTCACCTGTCCCAGCATCATCAATTAAGCACAAATTTAAAGGCGATCTTCCCACATAACTAGTTCTGCTTGCTACCTCCTCAGAGGACCACTGACAGCACGGTATTTTCTAAAGGGAATTCCACATTGTTATTTTGAAATCCTCTGAAAAACTACACATTATCCTTATCTGGGAGAAATGTGAGACAGGTTAGTATTTTAAAGGCTCTGAAAAGTCCTGCAATCACCTCTTTAGCTTATTCACTCAATTGATTCCCTAAATCAATTGTTTACCGAATCTGTTATTTCTCTTTATCTAATGCTGAAGGACTGGATATTTCCACAGCACACATTCTTGGTGGGAGACATCACACCTGACTTGCTGTTCCATGCTTACTGGTTCAGGGCTCTTTGACATGCAGACGGGGTTCTCCTCTTGGCATCCAGATCTTTACTGGGCCTTGGTGAACAGGCTTCCAATTGAACGTATGATCTCTGAGCGTGGTAGCTGACACTGTGCCCCTCAGAGATGAAGGGAGGGCTTCTGATGGGGGTTCACGCGTCTTCAACCCCCACCAGTGCCTTTCCCTGCCTGGCCAGGAGTATTTTCCAGGTTGACAGAAGAGCCAGTTCGTAGGTGACTCTGAAGTCAGGCTCTTAATCAGACGGCAGCAGGTTGTTGTGAAGCCCGTGAAATTCTCACTAGAGTAAGGCACAGCAGTTCTGGGGTAGTACCTGACGTCTGGCCCAGAGGTGGCCATCTGTTCCTCCAGCGGCCTATGGGGCTGACCCTGGGGCTTGTGGTGGGAACACTCATCTCTCTTTGGGAAGTCCTACTTGGAAAGGTAACTCGTATTCCATAGGCTCCTGGGTGGTGGCTGTTGTCAAGGGTAACCATAGGGTGGGACAGAAGAAGTGAGTTGGCATAGTTCTTCTTCCTGAGAAGGAAGTTGAGAGAGGGCTGTATGATCCAGGGAAGACCCCTAAAGAGGTGGGCAGGGCAACGAATTGAAAGGGGAGGGAGATATGAATGGGTTTGGAGAAGCCCGGCTTTACTCGTCAGTTCCCAGCTGTGCACGTGACTTGACCTCTCTGATCACAGCAGCCTTGTCTGTGAAATGGGGTTATTGCTTCTTCTGTCACCTGGTTCTTTGAGCCTTAAATGAGAATGTGCGTGCAAGTGGTTTGGACATGCGAAAAGTTACCCAGACAGGAGCTAGTTACAGAGTTCTGAGCTCTGTTTTTGGAGAGGCGAAGGTGAGGGAGGGGACAGAGGTAGGGACCCATCAGAGATTGTGTGCCCCTAGGAAGAGGAAGCCTTGGCAGACAGTGCCTGTGGGAGAAGATGCCCCAGGAATGGGCTTGGCTCGTTGCCGTCTTGGTTCTTCATGGACTGGAGGTACATTTACTGATGCTGCTGTGGGCAGGAGAGGTTGGTGACGGATCGGGGCATGCTGTTCAGCCTGACAGGGCCTCGGCTTTGACTGCTGGCTCAAAAGAAGTTGTCATCCATTGGGCTTCGCTGGTGGCTCAGATGGTAAAGAGTCTGCCTGCAATGCAGGAGACCCGGGTTTGATCCCTGGGTGGGGAAGATCCCCTAGAGGAGGAAATGGCAACCCATTCCAGTATTCTTGCCTGGAGAGTTCTGTGGACAGAGAAGCCTGGTGGGCTACTGTCCATGGGGTCGCAAAGAGTCAGAAATGATTGAGCGACTAACACTTTCACTTTCACTCCTCATCTGTGTGATGGCTGGAGACCCTTATCAGAGTAAGGAAAGCTCATGGGATTCTTCATGGCAATATGACCTGTGATGCTCAGATAAAGGAGGCCAGTGTCTCTCTCCCTTACAGAATGTGGGGATTTCTGTCCAGTGGACAGAGTGTGGGTTTGCAATCAGGAGGCCTGGGTTTATATCCCTCCTTATCCAGTAACCAGCTGTGTAGCTGCAGGCAAACTTACTGACCCACTCTGAACTGTATTGGTTCTCATCTTTAAAACTAGGATAATAATGTGTCCCTCCTAGAGCTGTTGTCAGAGTTGAAGGAGAGCCAGTGAGTAACGCATCTAATGGATCCCTGGTCACATGCCAGGCACAGATAGGTATAATCATTGGATTGCATGCCCATGTACTACTGTTTCCCCACCGGCCTGTCTGCCTTGAGTAAGCCCAGCCCACCATGGGAAATTGTAATTGGCCACTGGTTCAGTCCAGGTCAAATGCTTTGATAACACACCCGGATATGAAGCCACCCATGGGCAAAGAGCCTTCTGAGTGGTGACCGCAGCAGCTGGCTTCTAGCCGCATCCTTGGTAAAACAGCTGCAGCCAAACACGGGCACTTCCTTAGTCCCCTGCAGGAAGCCTTGAGATCCCACCCTACAGGATTTCAGAAGGGTAGGCAGGCCATCCTGGGGGCTGGACACGGCTCTCGCCCTGTCTGCAAACCCAAGGCACTGGACATGATGACCTACTGCTTCTCTTTCTCTTCTAGAATCTGACGTTGCTTCTGTGGTTCTAGGAGAGGGTGGGAAGGAGCAGCTAGATGGACACTGGCCATCTAAAGGCCTGAGGTTCTGACCCTAGCTCTATGACCTTGGGCACATAGTCATTAATTCACTAAGGTGCTAGTACTGGGGATATGGAAGAGGACAAGGCAGGATCCGTAGCTCCAGCATCTCCTAATCCAGTAAGGGGACCAGATGTGCAGATGACCATCCTGTGGTGTGAAGGCAACGTCAGAAGGCATGGAAGGGCCACACAGATACACAAGGCTGAGCCTGGGAGTCAGAGAAGTCTTTGTAGAGGGGACCTCGGTGAGCTGAGTCCTGGAGGAAGAGGCAGAGGGGTGGGTGCCAGAGGAGGGTGCTCCAGGCAGAGGGCGCAACTGTACAGAGTCCCGTGGGTGTGAAAGAGCCCAGCGTATCTGATTACTCTTTTTCATAGGACCCCGGGAGCCCCTTCTTGGTCTTACATCCTGTGGCTGAAACACCAGGGATGAGAATTGGGCAGAGGCAAGAAGCTGCTCCCCAGCTCTGTGCTGACAGAGGGTGTGGTGCCGATGCAGATGGGGATTCTGGGACCAGGGTGCCTGGGCACAGGCTGGATCCCAGCCCTGTCAGCTACCAGCTGCCAGACCCTGAGCACAGCACATCACCTCGCTGTGCCTTCATTTCTTCCCCTGTCTGATAGGGGTGACTGACATCCAGTTTAAGAATTTAAATGAACTGATCCATACAGAGCGTGTAGGGCAGCTCTAATGCAGTAAACATCAGCTCCTGTTTTTAAGATGAAAAAAAAAAAAAACTCAGAGGGAGTAGGTGAGCTGTCTCAAGTCATATATATATAGCCCATAAAACTGAAAGTTCAGCCTGTTCCTCGCTTTTTCCCCCTCTTTACTTTTTTTTTCTCCCTCCTTTCCCTCCCCTCCATCTTCCTTTCCTCCTCCTTTCTTCCCTGTCTCCCAGGGAAGAACTGACTCCAATATGCCTTCCTTGTTCTGGGCCTGAGCGCAATGCTTGTTGCTCTGATCAGACTGAGGGCATTGCTGGGGGCCTGGCACCTCAGGTAAACCCGCTGGACTCCAAGCCGCTGAGCCTCTGCTGAGGTCTACGGCTGAGCCTGCATCCCCCATTTGTCCCTCTCTCCTTCCATCCCCTCCTCCCTTCCCCCCATGCTCAGAGCCACCTCTGGCTCATTCAGGAGGGAAAGCAGAATCTGGGATCTGTCTTCTCAGACAAGCAACTTTCAGGCCGGCGTACAGGGCAGACTGAGGGCTGTCCCCTCCCACTGATGTCCATCACCAAAACAAACGGCTCTTGAACAGCCAAGAGTCACCCTAGGACCCCAGCGACCACGACCATGAGCGCCCCATTTGCCCATCCTTCGGAGGCAATTCAAGGCCAGTTTCTGGGCTTGGTAATGACCAGCCTCCTCTCCCTCCTGCACAGAGAGCAGAGAACAATAGTTCACTCTGAACCTTGGAGCCAGACTCGAGGCGGGCGCTAATGAGCGAGCAGGTTTCGAAGCCCTTGGAAACCAGGCCCTGGCTTCTGGGCTCACAGCAACAGTGGGATGATTGAAAACCAAGCAGGGCTCCCAGCCCTCCCCCCAGCCCTCATTCCTGTTTTCTGGGGGGGCGATGTCTGCATCACTGCCCAGACCAATCTATCTCTTCATGCTGCATTTTTCTAAGGCCAAACTGGGAAAAATTGAAAGTTGTCTGCATGCTATTCCCCCTGGGCTCCAAGTCAGCTTCACAATTAGGGGAACAAAATAAGCTATTTTAATTTATAGTAATAAGAATAATAATTATTTTTTATTAGCCACAACAATAACAATACCAATAATCTTGCACACGGGAGGCTGTTTTCCAGTGGGTGCACAAGTGTTTTTCCAGCTGTGATTTCAGTTGAGCCCTTGTCTGTAATCTGAGGAGGTCGAAGGCCTGGTGACTCCCAGCTGGGGTTGGGGGGCCAGCCCGGGACTCCCAGGTTCTGCTTTTCCCATGTCCCCGAGAAGAGATCACATTAGCAACACATTTTTTCCGCGGATGTGTGGCCAGACACCTGCTGGGGGACAGGCTCTGGGCGTGTCAGAGGAAGAAGGGGGCTCTCTGCCTTTACCCGGCTCTCCAGTCAGATGCTGGAGACAGGCCCTGAGCCGGGTCATCTCAATCCCAGGCAGTGAGGGCTGGTCACGGCCTCTGGGAGGCCCTCAGCTGGAAGGTCCAGGTCAGTTTAGGGAGGGTCTCTATTGCCACTTTGATGCATTTGGATTTCTTTGCAAATACCACAGTCCCTTTCAAGTACATGTCGAAGTGTATGCATATAGCATAAGAATACAGCTGGATGAATTTTCTCAAACTGAACCCAGCCACGGAACCAGCCCCCAGATTAAGAAACAAAAGCCACCCTGTACCCACTTGCAGTTACTCCACCTCTTTAGGGTGATTGCTACCTTGACTTCTATCGACATGGGTTAGTGCTGTCTCTTTTCGTGCTTTACGGAAATGGAATCATACACATTTTTGTGCTTGGCTCCTTTCACTCAGTATTATGCATGATATTTATCAAATCGTGCATGCAATTGCAGTTCATTTTCACCAGCGCATGATATTTCATTGCATGGAGATACTGCAGTGTATGTATCCATTCATCATAAATGAGCATTTGGGCAGTTTCAAGTTGTGGGGTATCATGAATAAAGCTGCTAAGGGTATTCTGGTACATGTTGTTTTTTTGTGCCTGTGTACACATTTCTGATGGCTAGGAACCTCAGAGTGGAAACATCACATCTGTGTATTCCCTGCTTTAGGAGACAGACAGTTTTCTGAAGTGGTTGCACTAATTTGTATCACTCACTTGGGGGAGGCTCCGATCTCTGTAGGAGTGCCTTCAGTTCCATGAATCTACATGAATCTAAAGTGGCTCTGGGCTTTTTGATATTATTGATCCTGGATAATCTGGAATCTGAAGAAGTGTCCCCCAGAAATAAACTCACAATTTTGCATCTGATTTTTGTAACTTCATGTATGTGTGTGTGTGCACAGTCATGTCCGACTCTTTGCGGCCCCATGGACTGTAGCCCGCCAAGCTCCTCTGCCCATGGGATTCACCAGGCAAGAACACTGGAGCGTATAGGGATCAAACCCACATCTCTTGGTCACCTGCAGTGGCAAGTAGATTATTTACCACTGAACCACCTGACAACCCCTCAGTAACTTCAAGACCCTGTGAACCTCACCCAGGCCCAAGAACCCTGACAAGTACTCCTCTTTCGAGTTCTAAATTCTAAGGTATATTGTACATATTTTGATTCTATGTCTTAAACTCTTTGACTGAAAGAAGACTTAGAACTTAACAGGGCCCCCCCAAAGCAGGGGCAGCAAAACTGAAACAAACAAATTTAGAAAAGTATAAAGCTATTTGGAGAAGAATTTGGTGTTTATTAACTTCAGAAAAAGCAATGAAGTCATCTTTACATGAAAAATCATAACTTTGTTGGGCATCCTTGCATGTACTTCTCAGACTAGAACTAACTTCATGTTACATTATGTATGGAAGAAGCATAATCTTTTCAGGGCACAAAAGAAAAAGGGTAAGTGTTAGTTGCTCAGTTGTGTCTGACTCTTTGTGACTCCATGGACTGTAGCCTGCCAGGCTTCTCTGTCTATGGGGTTCCAGACAAGAATACTGGAGTGGGTTGGCAGTCCCTCCTCCAGATGATCTTCCTGACCCAGGGATAGAACCCAGGCCTCCTGCACTGCAGGCAGATTCTTTAGCATCTGAGCCACCAGGGAAGTTCAGGGGATAGGGCTTTTAAAAGCCTTCAACCTGCCCTAGTGGGCTCAGTGATAGAGCTGTGACTACTCATTCCTCCCTCTGTGTGAGCTGAGCAGTCCTACACTGCACAGGAGCATGCATTTGACCGGGGTCCCCTGGCTGTGAAGATCTCGTGGACTTGTTGCTTACTGGATCCTCACAGACCCCTTGCTAGGTGTCCTGGCTGTGTATCATCGCAGTCTATTGTGGATGACAGGTCAAAGAAAGTGGTAGATGAGCGTGTCAGACCCCCCGCAGGTGAGGAGTCAGCCCCACCTGTCCTAGAATGGTGGCTGCAGGGACTGGGCTCTGGTCTCTGAGTAGATGCATGGTGTGTGTGGAAGCAGGGAGCTGCCTCCGCAGTTCGGCAGTGTCACCCTGGTGTAAAAGTAGTGCTGAGATAAATGAAGATGGGTCTCTATTTGACATAAGAAAGAACATCCAAGTTACAACTATGTCATGAAGGAAGCCAGGTGCTTGAGAGGTAGTGAGCTCCTTGTCTCTGGAGACATGTAAACTGATGCTGGATGACAGCTTGACAGGAATGTTGGTGGATGAAATGATCTAGGTTTCTTTCAACCCTGAGGATGCTGGCCTCTGAATCTAGGTTCCCTGACCCCTCCTGAGTGTCCTTGCACCTCACTGGTGACCTGGTATACCTCAGTGCTCACACTGCACTGACCCGGCTTGTCCAATGAGCTGGATCCTGCATAAACGAACCTGAGGTGCAGGAGGACTGACAGAAAAACAGAGCAGAAAGTGTCCAAGATCTCCCGGCAGCTGTGACTCATACGAGCAGCTCTCTGTGAATTCTGGCAAACATTTTCCATTTCATAATATGGTTTTCCCAGTAGTCATGTATGGATGTGAGAGTTGGACCATAAAGAAGGCTGAGCACCAGAGAATCGATGCTTTCAAACTGTGGTGCTGAAGAAGACTCTTGAGAGTCCCTTGGACAGCAAGGAGATTGAATCAGTCAATCCTAAAGGGAATCAACCCTGAATATCCACTGGAAGGACTGACGCTGAAGCTGAAGCTCCAATATGAGGAACTGAGTCACTGGAAAAGACCCTGATGCTGGGGAAGATTGAAGACAGGAGGAGAAGGGGATGGTAGAGGATGAGATGGTTGGATGTATGGCCAACTCAATGGACATGAGTTTGAGCAAGCTCCTGGAGATAGTGAAGGGCAGGAAAGCCTGATGTGCTGCAGTCCGTGGGGTCTCAAAGAGTCAGACCTGACTGAGTGACTGAACAGCAACAACAACGTGTGGCATGGCATCACCTCTGTTTTCCTTGAAAAGCCAGCGTGAGGGAGAAGTGTTACCAGGAGAGTCTCCCTCTCTGAGCACTGGCAGTTGTCAGCATTGACGATTTCTGAGCCCTGTGCTAAGGCCTCCCGCCCTGCTAGACCCCACTCTTGGAGACAGCTGGGAAAGCCTTGGTGTCTGGGTGAGGGGTCCAGGAAGCCCTGGGACACCTGAAGAGGGAACTTCTAAGTGCAGTGTAGGACCTCAGCTGGGGGCCCTGGGGCTGAAGAAGTACCCTGTCCAGCTTCCAGGGCAGTCCTTCCCGTACATTCGCATGTTAGTTTGTGTCTTACTGCATAGCCTCTGTGGCAGCCTCCCTCCATCCCCTTCCTCTCCCCTTGTCCTTAGCAAAGGCCCTTATCTTTGCTTACCTGGCCTAGTGCAGTAGACACCCTCCCAGCTCATCTCCTCCAGTCTCTCATCACTCTGAACCAAGAATGTTCCATATCAGGCATGGGTCCCACTGCATCCCCTTTCTAGCCACGACAGCCCTCACCCTCCAATTTGTTCAGTTCATCTCAGGATTCCTCTCAGACAGCCTCTTGTAAATGAAGAGTTAGTCCACCTGAGTGGGCAATGATGGGGAAACTGATTTGCCAGTGCACCTCTCTGCTTCCCACACAGCCCCTTTGCAAAGGTTAAAACACACCTCACAGTACACAAAGGTTGGAACACAGCTCACCTCTCCACCTCCGCACCTCCCACTCCCTACTACACACACACACACACATACATACATGTAAATTTGCACGTTTCTCCCAGTGCTTCACAGTGAAGGCCAAACTCGACTGTGTGATGCTCCAAAACCTGCCTGAATTTGATCTAGTTTTGAAATTTCCTCTTCCACACAGTCTCACATGCTTAGTCCATTTTCATTTGGGAAGCATGAAGAAAAGTAACATCTGTATCACTCGACCCTGTCCAGCTGGTCTGTCCCTCAGGTCCCAGGGGCGTTCTGTGTGTCCCATCTCTCAGTGACTGTCCAGGTTGTCCCCATGGTCTGAAGTATCCCTCCCACATATTTCAGGGTCCAGGGATGTCTGGAGTTAGCATAGTGGTGGGCAGATACACAGAACCCCTGAGCTTGGAAGGGTCTTAGTGGACCCTCAGACCCATCACTCATGGCCCAGGATGGCCTCTCCACTCAGTGAAACTTTGTTTCCCTTGGGCTCTTGGTGGCAACTGGTCATCAGGGTGGAGAAACACTGGACTTGGCATCAGAGGGATCCTGGTTCAAATTGTGTATATACATGGACACTTACTGGTTGTAAGACGTTGAACAAAGCACCAAGCTTTGAATTCTGTCCTCTGTACAATGGGGCTGACACAAGAGGGTCGGTGTGACAATGTGACAGCATCAGGCATGTCCCAGAGGTCTGACCCAGGCTAGAATCTGGATCTGGACATTTGCATGAGACCTTCCCTGCCACTGGACTGTGACCCCCAAAGGGGAGTGGTGGGCTCCCACGAACCCTCATCCAGCTCCCCTCCAGGTCTTGGCTTTTGTGTTTATCTAGCAGGTACGCAATAAATGATTGTGGAGGAAATCAACGAGAATGGATGGAGTGTCTCCTCTGTGGAGGATGGTGCTTTTTGGAGTTTCAGGGTTTGATGATGACACGGGGCTCACACGTCACTGGGGGCAGGCAGCCAACCATCAAGGAGAGGACTAGATATCCATGGTGATTGGATTCTATACAGACAGCAAAACAGGTACAGTGAGAGCCACTTTCACTTGAGGAGCCAAAGAAGGTCACTGAGCATGTGGCGGTTGACCTTAGAATTAAGTGACTTCTGGGGCCAGATGTTCAAGCGTCCCCGGGGCAGAGTGTTCCGGGGGAGAGGGCCGCCAGTGTGCAGTGGGTGCATGGACCCACCTCTGCATGCACACCCACTGCACCCAGGCCTCCTCCCCTGGGCGAGCCTTTGGGTGGAGGTGATGGGCTCTCCGTACCCTTTCCAGCTCTCCACCTTGTTTGCTGCATGAGTCTTGCTGGTCTTGAAGTAGACATTTGAGCTTCAGAGTTTACAAGGAGTGTCCAGTTCCTGGGCTCTGAAGTCCAGGAGTCCAGGCAGCCCCTTAGAGCACACTCCCTCACTGCCAATCAAAGCTCAGTAGCCAAGCCCTGATACCCTGATACCCTGAAACCCAAGCCCTTACTTGGGATGCCCAGATGATCCGTGTGCACATCACATTGAGAAACATCAGGCTGTACCATGGTTTGCAACATGCATTATTGCATTCAGTCCCAGCTCTTCCAGAAGAGTCTTCTAAGCCCTACAAAATCCCTGTGTTTCAGTCATCTAGTTAGCTATGAGGCTCTGCATGGAGGCGTCTCTTCTGCAGAGACAGTGCACAAACTAGTTTTTGTTTCTTCCAGGTTGTACATATCTAAGGTCAAAGCTAGCAGGATCCTTAGAGCTAATCTGGTCCCATCTGCTCATCTTGTAGATGGAGGAGCTGAAGCACAGAGGAGGAAAGCAGATTATTCAGGATCATACAGAGGAGTCAGAGATAAACCAACATGATGTGGCAGGGTGTTTCACCTGTGCATTTGCTACTTGGCATTGAGAAAAGCACAGAGCTAGTGTGGGTGGACCAGAGCTAGTGGTGGGATGGCCCACCTTTGCCAAACATGAAGAGTCTCTATGACTATCCCAACCCTGTCTGAGGAACTGATACAAGTCACCATGGTTACCGTTTATTGGTTACTCACCGTGTACCAGGCACTTTTCTAAGTGTTTGATGTGTTATTTCATTGGGTCTTTACAGCAATTCTATGATGTAGGCACTGTTGCTATGTCCTCTTAAAAACGACACTCTGTGTCTAGTGATGCTAAGGAGCTTGCCCAACAGTTGACACAGAGAGTAGACGGTGGAGCCAGGACTCAAGCATGGTTATCTGGCTCCATGCCCTTCCCTTCTCCTGCACACTCTCTATGTAGAGAATCTGCACATAAAGGGATTCTCTGGACATTTGAGGCTGCACAGGCAAGAGGAAAGTGATTGTGGACACTCAGTTACCTATAAATCAGTTCATATGATGGTTACCTGTGTGTATTGCCATCCCAGACATCTCACTTGGAAGGGAAGATGGAACTGCAGAATTACTTATTTTAGAATATACAGGATGATAGTTAATAATGCTGTATTTCCTGTTTAAAAGCTGCTGGGAGAGTAGATCTTAAGATCATGACAAGAAAAAAAACTTTGTAACAATGTCTGTTGTCAGATGTTAACTGGACTTCTTGTGTTGATCATTTTGTAATATATGTAAATATCAGATAATTATGTTATAGATCTGAGACTAATATAATGTATGTTAATTATATTTCAATTTAAAAATTAGTGGGAAAAAGGAGCACACAATACCTGAAGTAACATATAGACTCATTGACTTTAGAACTGAAGAAAAAGTATGATAGGGTGAGAAGAATAGCTATCATTTTAACACCCCATGCAGGAATTTATCTCATGGAGACAGCTCTCTTGGTTTAATAAAAAGTAGTAACTTGCTTATAAAGAAGGTAAAACTAAGAGTATGAGTTGGAAAGATAGGAAGAAACAAAGATAAGCTAAACTACTGCATGGTAAAAGAGATTATTAGGAGTTCTGGTTGAGGAAACAGGAAAAGTGAGAGAAAATAAAAGGGGAGACAAAGCCAGCTGACCAATACATTCCCAGAAATGAGCACAAACTCTTTAAAAGAGAGATCTAAAGTTAACTTTATGTTTTTCCTGTATTACTGTGATATGCATCATCCCAAACCTTTCTTTCTTAATTTCAGGCTTGTTTGCCTTGTGAGTGTTTGTGTGTGTGTGTGTGTGTGTGTGTGTGTGTGTGTACATGTATGTGTACCAAGGGGAGGAGATGACTTTATCTCTAGGTGAAGTTATAAGAATATCCACACATACAACCCAATTCAGGGAAAACAAAATCTTCCAGACAGATGTGACTAGCAAAATTTTCAGCCACACATGGAGGGCACTGATTGTTTTTCCTGTCTCTTCATTGAATCGTTCTTCTAAGAAATAGTGAGCAACTGCTATGTAGAAGGTAATAGACAAGGCTAGGGCAGCAACAGAGGTGACTGTCCCTACATCATTTATTGTGCCTTTTATGAAGACTTTGTTCTGAGTGAATGAAATAGGGAACCACTGCAGGGTTTTGAACAGAGGAAGCAGCTGCTCTTGCAGTTCTGGATCTGTCTGGACACTAGCCTGATGATAGATTTGAGAGATATAAGGGTGGAAGCCAATGGACCATTTAGGAAGCTATTGCTTCCGACAACCTGGCTAGGCTACTTGGTAGATGGGTAACATGACACAGGATTATAGATTATTATTATGGAATATCAAAGAGGTAGTAGATAGGGAAGTCTGGAATTCAGGAGAAGATTCCAAGCTGTAGATGTGAATTGGGGAATCATCGACTTATAAATGGAATTTAAAACCCTACGATGATGTCTTTCCTCAGTCCCATCTCTGAGATTTCCAAGGTAGTGAGAACAGACTGAGGACATAAGAGAACCAGAGACAGACCCCGGAGGATTTCATTTAGGCTTTTGAACCACTTTGTCAAAGTCACCAATGCCCTTGCTAAATCCAAAGGTCTTTTCCTAAGCCTCACAGTATTTGACTTTTGTTTGAGTTATGTTTCTTTCACATGCAATCCAAAGAGTCATGGTTAATATACCCTTTCTCTGGAATTCTTAGAGACATCAAGAAGAATATAGGAAATTGTATGTGTGACAAAGAGTTTCAGTCAAATTCATTTGCATCTCAAAGGATGCAATACAACTTTATCTGATTTCTGGGATACCCACCCCCAAATCAAAGATGTAAAATACACAGTGATGGGATATTTAGATTATAGTATTATGGAGTATTAAAACTAAAAGATGCAAAGAGATTTTTGAGCACTTTGTGTTTTTAAAAGTTTAAATGCCAGTCACTCCATACTGTTATATAAGACAGCAGTTTACTTTGTTCATTGACCTCGAGTCCTGTGACTTTGCTTTGTCACTTATTTTTTTTTCCCAGAAGTTTTTGGTATATTTGTTGGGGTTTAGACAATCATGTCATCTGTGAATAAAGGTAACTTCATTTCTTTCTTTTTCATTACATACACTTTCTTTTTTCTTGTCTTATTGAACCAGCAAGAACTCACAGTACAGTGTTGAAAAGAAGTGCTGGGAAAGCCTACTTGGTCATGATGTATGATCTTTTTAATGTGTTGCTGGATTCTGTTTGCTAGAATTTTGTTAAGGATTTTTGCATCTATGTTCATCAGTGATAAAAAGATCATACATCATGACCATGTGGGCTTTATCCCAAGGATGCAAGAATTCTTCAATATCCACAAATCAATGTAATACATCACATTAACAAATTGAAAAATAAAAAACACATGATTATTTCAATTGATGCAGAGAAAGCCTTTGACAAAATTCAACACCCATTTATGATAAAAACGTTCCAAAAAGCAGGACTAGAAGAAACATGACTCAACATAATAAAAGCTATCTATGACAAACCTACAGCAAACATTATCCTCAATGGTGAAAAATTGAAAGCATTTCCCCTAAAATCAGGAACAAGACAAGGCTGCCCACTCTCATCACTACTATTCAACATAGTTTTGGAAGTTTTGGCCACAGCAATCAGAACAGAAAAGAAAATAAAAGGAATCCAGATTGGAAAAGAAGAAGTAAAACTCTCACTGTTTGCAGACGACATGATCTTCTATGTAGAAAACCCTAAAGGCTCCACCAGAAAATTAATAGAACTAATCAATGAATATAGTAAAGTTGCAGGATAGAAAATCAACACACAGAAATCCCTTGCATTCCTATACACTAACAATGAGAAAACAGAAAGAGAAATTAAGGAAACAATTCCATTCACCATTGAAATGAAAAGAATAAAATACTTAGGAATATAGCTACCTAAGGAAAAAAAAGACCTATATATAGAAAACTATAAAACACTGATGAAAGAAATTAGCCAAAGCAATCTTGAGAAAGAAGAATGGAACTGGAGGAATCAACCTGCCTGACTTTAGGCTATACTACAAAGCCACAGTCATCAAGACAGTATGGTACTGGCACAAAGACAGAAATATAGATCAATGGAACAAAATAGAAAGCCCAGAGATAAATCCACACACCTATGGACACCTTATCTTTGACAAAGTAGGCAAGAATATACAATGGAGAAAAGACAACCTCTTTAACAAGCGGTGCTGGGAAAACTGGACAGCCACTTGTAAAAGAATGAAACTAGAACACATCCTAACACCGTGTGCAAAAATAAACTCAAAATGGATCAAAGATCTAAGCCTAAGACCAGAAACTATAAAACTCCTAGGGGAAAACATAGGCAAAACACTCTCCAACATAAACCAAAGCAGGATCCTCTATGACCCACCTCCCAGAATATTGGCAATAAAAGCACGAATAAACAAATAGGACCTAATTAAAATTAAAAGCTTCTGCACAACAAAGACAACTATAAGCAAGGTGAAAAGACAGCCTTCAGAATGGGAGAAAATAATAGCAAATGAAGCAATGGACAAACAATTAATCTCAAAAATATACAAGCAACTCTTGCAACTCAATTCCAGAAAAATAAATGACCCAATCAAAAAGTGGGCCAAAGAACTTAACAGACATTTCTCCAAAGAAGACATAAAAATGGCTAACAAACACATGAAAAGATGCTCAACATCACTCATTATCAGAGAAATGCAAATCAAAACCACAATGAGGTACCACTTTACATCAGTCAGAATGGCTGCCATCCAAAAGTCTACAAGCAATAAATGCTGGAGAGGATGTGGAGAAAAGGGAACCCTCTTACACTGTTGGTGGGAATGCAAACTAGTACAGCCACTATGGAAAACAGTGTGGAGATTCCTTAAAAAACTGGAAACAGAACTGCCATATGACCCAGCAATCCCACGGCTGGGCATAATAACAGAGGAAACCAGAATTGAAAGAGCCACGTGTACCCCAGTGTTCACTGCAGCACTGTTTACAATAGCCAGGACATGGAAGCAACCTAGATGTCCATCAACTGACGAATGGATAAGAAAGCTGTGGTACATATACACAGTGGGATATTATTCAGCCATTAAAAAGAATACATTCGAGTCAGTTCTAATGAGGTAGATGAAACTGGAGCCTGTTATACAGAGTGAAGTAAGCCAGAAGGAAAAAAACAACAATATAGTATACTAACGGATATATATAGAATTTAGAAAGATGGTAATGATAACCCTATATGTGAGACAGCAAAAGAGACATAGATGTATAGAACAGTCTTTTGGAGTCTATGGGAGAGGACGAGGGTGGGATGATATGGGAGATTGACACTGAAGCATGTAAATTATTATATGTGAAATGAACTGCCAGCCCAGGTCTGATGCATGATACAGGGTGCTTGGGGCTGGTGCACTGGGGAGACCCAGAGGGATGGAATTGGGAGGGAGGTGGGAGGGAGGTTCTGGAAGTGGAACACATGTACACCCATGGCAGATTCGTGTCAATGTATGGCAAAACCAACACAATATTGTAAAGTAAAAAGTCTTTATTGAATTTGTTACAATAATAAAAAAAAGAAGTGCTGAGAAAGGACATTCTCTCCTTGTTCCAAATTTAAGTGAGAAAATATCACATCATAAAGTGTGATGTTTGTTATAGGTTTTTTGTAGATGTTCTTTTTTATGTTGGGAAATTTTGCCAATGTTGCGAAATTTTATGAGTGGTTTTTTTAAAATTATGAATGGATATTGAATTTTGCAAAATGTTTTGGAACCGATTGATATGATATGAATCTTTTTCTTTCTTGATGTATGGATTACATGATTGATTTTTCAAATGTTGAATCAGCCTTGCACATCTTGAATAAGTCCCACTTGGTAGTGATGTATACTTCTTTTTAAACATTGTTGGAATCAGTTTGTTAATATCTTGTTGAGGATTTTCCATCTATGTTCATACAGTATATTGTAGCTTTCTTGTAATGTTTTTTATCTGGCTTTGATATTAAGGTAATGCTGGTCTATATAATGATTTAGGAAGTGTTCAATTGCTTTTATTTTTGAAAAGGGTTGTGGAGAATTAATATTATATTGTCTTTAAAATAGATACAGGACTATTCAGGTAATCTGTTTCTTCTCTTTGTGTGAGTTTTGGTAATTTATGTCTTTCAAGGAATTGACTCATTTTATCTGAGTTATCAAATGTTATCAGCATCTAAGTTATTGTCAGCAGCATCATTTGCAAATATTTTCCCCTATTGTGTGGGTTGTCTTTTTATTGCATTGATGATTTCCTTTGCTGTGCAAAAGCTTTTAGCTTTGATTAGGTCCCATTTGTTTGTTTTTGTTTTTATTTCTTTTGCTTTGGGAGACTGATCCAAGAAAATATTTCTACGATTTATGTCTGAGAATGTTTTGCTATGTTCTCCTTTAGAAGTATTATGGTGTCATGTATGTCCAGTCCTTTTAAAAAATCATCAAGAGCATTGATATTCCGTTACTCATTTCCAAAAGAATCGATGACCCATGAGCACTTTATAACCTCATCTCAATTCATGCTCTCATCCCTCATACCAAATATATCACTCAGCACATATGAACTGGAATTCTAGATTCCCCAGTGTGAAACAGGTGAGATGGATCAGCAATTCTTAAGTGCGTGTATGGTATAAATTTTATTCAAAAAATTTTATCTCCATCGTGGAGACAATTAGAGAAGGAAAATATGCAAGTAAGTCTTTGGTGGCTGCAAAGATGCAAAATGTTTGAGAGTGATTCCTTTTTGCATACATTTGCTCAGTTGTTTAACCAGATGCAGAAATAGTTGGGAAAAAATGAACTAGGTAGCAGAAGGGGTCACTCAAATTAGAATAAGATGCAGGCTTTTTGAATTCAAGCAAAGGACAGGCAGTAGACAGTGCTATATCTTCATGTAGCTGGTGATGCATCCTGCACCAAGAGGTGAAACTTATGGGGTGTGCAGGCTTTTACTCACTCAGGATCTCTTCTCTCTTTCTGTCTTTCCCTCTCAATATATATATATATATATATATATATATACATATATATATATATATATATGTATCACATATATATAGAAAGAGATAGATACAGTACACATACATTAATTATACTTACACTAATATGTATTAGTGTAATTATACATACACTAATATGTTAATAACATATATTCTAAATCTCTCATAGAAAAAGTAATTCAAATTGTCCCAAAGTAGATACAGTTAAAAGTAGGTCTCCTGATTCTCAAATCTTCTTCCCCACAGGCAACAATCCTAATAAACTTCTTGGATATACTTGCAGACATAATCTATACATGTGCTTATGAAAATAAATAGGACAACTTTAATAAATAACATTCTCCTGCAGTCACCAGGGGCTTCCCAGATGGAGCAGTACTAAAGAGTCTACTTGCCAGTGCAGCAGACATAGGTTCTAGCCTTGTGTCAGGAAGATCTTCTGGAGAAGGAAATGACAACCTACTCCAGTATTCTTGCCTGGAAAATTTCATGGATAGAGGAGCCTGGCAGGCTACAGTCCATGCGGTGACAAAGAGTCATATGTGACTGAACATATACACATGAACACAGTCACCAGATATAAAATATTTTAATTTTCACACTAGCAATAATAACTATAAAATATTTAGAATTTGGCCTAAAAATATTTTACAAAGGCTTAATCGGGGAAATGTAAATTCTACTTGAGGGTGTAAATGAAAGCATGCACGATTAGGCATGTGAGCCCCATGTTCATAGACTGGACAGCTTTATAACTATGTTTGTGTTCTTCAGATAAGTCTGTACATTCACTGCAATTCCACATAAAAAATAGTTATCACAAATTTTGAGGAATTGATAACTTTTTAAAAAATTTACATGTAAGAGTATAGGTATATAAGGTACAGGTATACAATGAACTTAGTCAGTTCTGAACACTAAAATCCAAGAGGAGGGATTTACCCTACCATGGATTAGGCATTTCACAGTGCTATAGTAACAAGTGGGAAGAAGCTATATTAGTGACAATAATAACAAAGCCATGGAAGCAAACCCAGAGCTGAGAAACAGACCCATGTATCTGGAAATGATATATGATACAGTTGTCTACAAATTAGGGGAAGCTTTCTGCTTATTAGGTGATTGTGGGAAAAGTTAGTTATTATGTGGAGAAAAATAAAATTGAATTTCTATCTCACAACATACAGGTGAATTCAAAATAAAGACCTTAATGTGAGAGATAAAATATGAATAAACATATAGGCAAATATCTTTGTATATTTCTAACTATATAGAAAGGAAGGATATCTTCAACAAGACCAGAGAATTACAACCACAAGGGAGAAAAATGCACAGGTATAACAGGATCAAAATTAAGGATTTCTTTTCAATAAAGGTCACCATAGACAAAATTAACAACACTTGACAAGTAATCAATATCAAGGCTATATAAGAAAATCCTTGTATATCGTTAAGAAAAAGGAAATCCAAGAGGAAAAAGTGGGCACAGACTGTGAGAAGGCAAGTCACAGAAGGAGAAATCCAAGAGACAAAGAAGGGTGTATCACTTCTAATGCACAGTTGAATGTGATGTGACTTGATCCACATGAGCTCGCCAGGAAGTCAGAAGTTGACCATTATCGAGTTTGACAGAAGACTTAGGAGACTGGGACCTCTAATCCACTGTTCTGGGAAATGTGACTGGAGAGAGCAGTCTGGGAATAGGGAATTATCTTACTTCATGGTCTAGAATTCTCTGCAGTGCTCCCGCTGGTCCTGAATGTTGCTTGTTGCTTCATATTTGTGGGAGTGGGGCAGTGGAGGCTGTTTAAAGACTGACCACCAGGGAAAGGAACTGATCTAATAGGAAAGGCTGTGCAGTTATTAGAAACAATGAACTAAATGCACATAGAGCAACATGGGTGAGTGACTAAAAATGAAAGAGGAATGAGGTATCCAGCATGCAAACTTTTATATGCAATTAAAACACATACAGTCACAAAATTCAGTATCTAATGGAGAGTGATACATCAAACACGTTAGAAGCACTTTTAAAGAGGAAGAGATAATGGGAAAGAAACCATAGATAGAAAACAAAACAAGAGAAGCTCTGCAGTCAGGCAGACAGGGAAGAGTCTGCCCTGAGCCAGAGTGTGATAAATTCAAACCTCTGCCCCTGAGGAGCAGGGAATCAATCCATAGATAAATAATTCAGTTTATTCTTTGATTTAAACATCATTGCATTTATATACAAGCCAAGTTACCCTTGATTTGTTTATTACCATGTTTCATAAGCGACTGAACCTTTAATTTTGTGTTTCCTTTTCACATTTAAAAAACTCGCCCACCCCCTGCCCCAGATCTCAGACCTTTTCTTATGCCTTTGGAAGACTTCCATCATTGGATAGCATCACCATGAAATATCACAACATATATAGTAGTCAGATTTTGGTGTGTATTTGGATTGTTCGCCATGTTCTTTTTGCTTATAAACAGAAGAGCAGTGGATATTCTTGTATATTTGTCTTTGTACAACGTCTGTCAGTAGGTTAAATTCCTAGAAGTATCATTGGTGAAGTGATATGTATTTGTTTAATTTAAATAGAAGTTGCCAAATTACTCTTGCATCAGTATATGCTCTCATTCTTGCCAGCATTGTGTATTATTAAAATGAATTTTTTTTCCTATGCTGGCAAATGAAAAATTTTATTCCTGAGTGAAATTTTTATTTACTTAATTATGAGTGGTTTAGCCTATTTTTTTCTGTGTGATTTTAAACCATTCATATTATTCTCTGTGGTTGGCCTTTTCTTATTAATTTACAAATGCACTTTATTTATTAAGAATGTTAGTTCTTTTTCCTATGTTCTGTAAGTCTAAAGCTAGCTAGATATATCTATATCTCTGTCTATAAAAAGGCTAAACTTTAAGCTTCTCCTTTCTGATTTTTACATCTTATTTTTCTCTAATAAAAATTTAATGCTATTCTGGAAGAATAGTAGATAATATCATGATCTTAGTGATATTTACCTTTTTCACAACTTTATACATTAAGTGCAGTTTTGACTTTTGGCTTATTATATAAAGGAGGTGTTAAATTATTCCTATTTTTTTGAGTTGTTTTCATGCTTGGATGCTGCCTTTGTAGTAGTCATTATTATTTCACCTGAAATGCATAAATATGTTTTTTTTTCCTCTCTCTTAACTTTTTATTATGGTAAATTTGAACCATCTTTGCATTTCTGCCATGATTCTTGTTTCACCATGTTGTATTATACTTTTAATGTGCTGCTAGATTTTATTTAAAAATATTGCTATTAGTTTCACATCAAAATTCTTAAATAAATTTGATCTGGTATTTGTTTTGTGCGACTTTAATTATGTATTATTCTAATGGTGAAGAGGGCTTCCCTGGTAGCTCACTGGTAAAGAATCAAGCCAGGGGCTCAGTGGTAAAGAATCTACCTGCAATGCAGGAGCTGCAGGAGATGTGGGTTTGATCCCTGGGTCTG
Organism: Antilocapra americana; assembly: GCA_007570785.1. Lineage (NCBI taxonomy): Eukaryota > Metazoa > Chordata > Mammalia > Artiodactyla > Antilocapridae > Antilocapra > Antilocapra americana. The sequence continues at coordinate 6,942,357 of ML662446.1, forward strand.
AAAGATCCCCTGGTGAAGGACATGGCAACCCACTCCAGTACTCTTGCCTGGAGAACCCATGGACAGAGGAGCCTGGCGGGCTGCACAGAGGGTCACAAAGAGTCAGAAATAACTGAAGAGGTTGAGCACAATGAGTGAAGAATTTTGGAGCAGTTGAAATAGCAATGGGCTTATCTTCTAGGAGGGATGGAATAATTTGTGGCAGACCACAGTCTCACCAAGAACATCAAACATGGCTGAAAAATACAGACATAATTTCTTTGAAGGTGTCAGAGGACACTGAGGCAACAAAAGCAGAGGAGCCGAAGCTCTGGAAAGGGATGATTTTGGAAAAGTGAGCTAACTCTTTTCATCCTTTTTCTAGTGGGGCATTTGCTAATTCTGGGTATGGACAGGAGGGTGGTGATCTAGGTACAGGGAAGCTGCTGAAAGCAAGGGCATTTTGGCAGACTTTGGAGGAGGTGCGGGTTAGTAAACACTAGATTTAGAACCTAGGTCGTGAGTCCATACAAAGCAGCAGAGCTTTGTCAGTCTGACAACACAAAGATGGGAGCCTGAGATTCAGCAGGCAGCTCTTAGCTGGGAACCATGGTGTGATGTGATTGAAAATACATGTATATATATATATATATATATATATATATATATTTGGTTTTTGTCCCCAGTTCCTGGTGCAGAATTACTTATACCCTTAGAACTTCCTGAATGATAATAGTATCTTTTATAGCAAAAAGAGATGACTGGTGGCTGGGAACTCCTAAAAAGCTTCAGAATGGGGACTAGTAAAAAAAGATCAGCAAAGGCTACAGGACTGGAATAGGTCAGTTTTCATTCCAATCCCAAAGATGAATAATGCCAAAAAATGTTCAAACTACTGCACAATTGCACTCCTTTCACATGCTAGCAAAGTAATGCTTAAAATTCTCCAAGTCAGACTTTAATAGTATGTGAACTGAAAACTTCTATATGTTCAAGCTGGATTTAGTAAAAGGCAGGGGAACCAGAGATCAAATTGCTAACATCCACAGTGGAAGTGACAAGTAGATTCAAGAGCTTGGATCTGATAGACAGAGTGCCTGAAGAACTATGGATGGAGGTTTGTGACATTGTACAGGAGGCAGGGATCAAAATCATTCCCAAGGAAATAAAATGCAAAAAGGCTATTTCTATTCACAAATAGCTGTGAATAGAAGAGAAGTGAAAGACAAAGGAGAAAAGGAAAGATATACCCATTTGAATGCAGAATTCCAAACAATAGCAAGGAGAGATAAGAAAGCCTTCCTCAGTGATCAATGCAAAGAAATAGAGGAAAACAATACAATGGGAAAGTCTAGAGATCTCTTCAAGAAAATTAGAGATACCAAGGGAACATTTCATGCAAAGATGGACACAATAAAGGACAGAAACAGTATGGACCTAACAGAAGCAGAAGATATTAAGAAGAGGTGGCAAGAATACACAAAAGAACTATATGAAAAAGATCTTCATGACCCAGATAATCACAAAGGTGTGATCACCAACCTAGAGCCAGACATCCTGGAATGTGAAGTCAAGTGGGCCTTAGGAAGCATCACTACGAACAAAGATAGTGGAGGTGATGGAATTCTAGTTGAGCTATCTCAAATCCTAAAAGATGATGCTGTGAAAGTGCTGCACTTAATATGCCAGCAAATTCAGAAAACTCAACAGTGGCCACAGGACTGGAAAAGGTCAGTTTTCATTCCAATCCAAAGAAAGACAATGCCAAAGAATGCTCAAACTATCACACAATTGCACTCATCTCACACTCTAGTAAAGCAATGCTTAAAATCCTGCAAGCCAGGCTTCAACAGTATGTGAACCGTGAACTTCCAGATGTTCCAGCTGGATTTAGAAAAGGCAGAGGAACTAGAGATCAAATTGCCAACATCTGCTGGATCATCGATAAACCAAGATAGTTCTGAAAAAATATCTACTTCTGCTATATTGACTATGCCAAAAGCTTTGACTGTGTGGACCACAACAAACTGTGAAAAATTCTTAAAGAGATGGGAATACCAGACCACTTGACCTGCCTCTTGAGAAATCTGTATGTAGATCAGGGAGCAACAGTTACAACTGAACAAGGAACAACAGACTGGTTCCAAATAGGAAAAGGAGTACGTCAAGGCTGTATATTGTCACCCTGCTTATTTAGCTTATATGCAGAGGACGTCATGAGAAACACTGGGCTGGATGAAGCACAAGCTGGAATCAAGATTGCCAGGAGAAATATCAATAACCTCAGATATGCAGATGACACCACCCTTATGGCAGAAAGTGAAGAAGAACTAAAGAGCCTCTTGATGAAAGTGAAAGAGGAGAGTGAAAAAGTTGGCTTAAAGCTCAACATTCAGAAAACTAAGATCATGGCATCCAGTCCCATCACTTTGTGACAAATAGGTGGGGAAATAGTGGAAACAGTGACAGATTTTATTTTCTTGGGCTCCAAAATCACTGCAGATGGTAACTGCAGCCATGAAATTAAAAGACACTTGTTGCTCCTGGAAGAAAAGCTATTTCCAATCTAGGCAGCATGTTAAAAAGCAGAGATACTATTTTGCCAACAAAGATCTGTCTAATCAAGGCTATGGTTTTTCTAGTAGTCATGTATGGATGTGAGAGTTGGACTATAAAGAAAATCGAACACTGAAGAATAGATGCTTTTGAACTGTGGTGTTGGAGAGTCTCTTGGACTGCAAGGAGGTCCAACCAATCCATCCTAAAGAGTCTCCTGATGAAAGTAAAAGAGGAGGATGAAAAAGCTAGCTTAAAACTCAGCATTCAAAAAACAAAGATCATGGCATCCAGTCCCATTACTTCATGGCAAATAGATGGGGCAAAAATGAACTTTATTTTCTTGGGCTCCAAAATCACTGCATATAGTGACTGCAGCCACAAAAAGACGCTTGCTCTTTGGAAGAAAAGCTATGACTAACCTGTTGCTGCTAAGTCGCTTCAGTCGTGTCTGACTCTGTGCCACCCCATAGATGGCAGCCCTCCAGGATCCGCCATCCCTGGAATCCTCCAGGCAAGAACACTGGAGTGGGTTGCCATTTCCTTCTCCAATGCATGTAAGTGAAAAGTGAAAGTGAAGTCACTCAGTCATGTCTGACCCTTCGTGACCCAATGGACTGCAGCCTACCAGGCTCCTCCGTCAATGGGATTTTCCAGGCAAGAGTACTGGAATGGGTTGCCATTGCCTTCTCCGATGACAAACCTAGACAGCATATTAAAAAAACAGAGACATTACTTTGCCAATAAAGGTCTGTATAGTCAAAACTATGTTTTTTCCACAGTCATGTATGAATGTGAGAGTTGGACCATAAAGAAGGCTGAATGCTAAAGAATTGATGCTTTTGAGCTATGGTGTTGGAGAGGACTCTTGAGAGTCCCTGGGACTGCAAGGAGATCCAACCAGTCAATCCTAAAGGAATCAATCCTGAATATTCATTAGAAGGACTGATGTTGAAGGTGAAGCTCCAGTGCTTCTGTCAGCTGATACAAAGAGCCGACTCATTGGAAAAGACCCTGATGATGGGAAAGACTGAAGGTAGGAGGAGAAGGGGACAACAGAGGACAAGATGGTTGATGCAATGGATGTGAGTTTGAGCAAGCTCCGGGAGATGGTGAAGGACAGGGTAGCCTGGCGTGCTGCAGTCTATGGGGTCGCAAGGAATTGGACGTGACTAAGTGACTGAATAACAACAGCAAAAAGGATCAAGCTGTGATCAGAAGGTTGAAACTTTCAGCTCCACCTACCCCCATAACTCTCTCTGGGCAGTGGTACCTACTGAAGAGCTGAGAGGGTGGCATGCCTGGAGAGGACATAGAAGATCCACACCAGTGCCCTCATCACCATCCTGTACCCTAGATATTGCTTTCATGAGCCTATTCCTGAGATGTATTCTTTATAATAAGCAGCAAAATGTAAATAAAGCCTTTTCATGAATTCAGTGAATCATTCACATGAATACTGAAGCCTGAGGAGTAGGTTGTGAGTTTCCCCAGGTTTATAGGCATTTGGTCAGAATTCCTGGAACTTGCTACTGGCATCTGAAGTGAAGGCAGTTTGTGCAAATGAGCCCTTGACCTGTGGGGTCTGCGCTAACTCCAGATAGCATCAGAATTGAGTTGATTCACTGGATACCCAGTTGGTGTTGGAGAATCAGAGAATCGATGTTGGAAAAGACAGCATGTCTTTGATGTCAGGGAGAAAGGCCTCTTGCACAGACAGCTAACTATTTCCAAGGAGCAAGGGCAGCCTAGAGATAGACTGAGCCACACCAGAGCTGAAATCCAGCCTTCATGCTGGACTAAAACAATTAACTAGTCACTACTCTATTTCTCATTAGAAGAAAGGGAAAAATTAATCTGTTGTGTGAGAAGTTAGCTTTGGGAAGAGCTGTGATGAACAGGGGCAGAAAATGAACTCCCGAGGGTACAATCATGCTGTTTTTTGAACTGGATGCTAGTTACACAGATGTGTTCAGTGTGTGAAACACCATTAAGCTGGACAGTTAGGATTTGTGCTTTTTTTCCATAAGTAGATTACTATTTAAAACAAAGTCCACTTTTCAAAAAAAATTCCTGGGTTCTAATTCTGCCAAAGTAAAGTAGTTCCTGTTCCTTCCAGGTCCTCCCTCTAGAATACTGTTGTCCAGTGTAGCCGAGAAGCACGGAAAACATCTGGAAGGTGAAAGGAAGATGGGTCCTTGGGATTTGAGGAACAACATGGCAAGGGTTCCTTGGGCTTCCTTGTTACCTTACGTCTTTCGCTGTTAGTGTGTCACAGAAGCCTCCAATCCTGAACCACCAACAGGCATAGACAAAAAAAAAAAAAAAAAAAGATTCAAGACAAACTGTTACCCCTAGTCAAAGGACTAGGAAAGGGATGACCTAACAACAGAAAACCCTTTTGGCAATACTTGTCTTTTTCCAGCTAAATGCCAATGAAAAAAACCTTATCTACCCACAAGTGTGGTTTTTGCAGGGCTGAGTCAGGAGCTGACCTCCTGCACACCCCCATGCACCTCCTCCACTGCCCTGAAGCAGATAGCACTCTGACCCCTTCCCCTGGTGGTGCCAAGTAGACAGATAATCTTTCATTTCTCCCCAGTAGAACCAGGTGGGGCTCCAACTCTCCTGCTGGGATAGTTGGCCCAGCGGAGCATGGGGCTAGTCTTCCGTTCCCTGCCTGGTGGAAGCAGGGATCCCCCACCAGGGAGTGTCAGTGGAGTGCGGTGAGGAGCTGAGCCTCCACCACCACTCAGCATCGTTAGGGAGACTGAGATAGTGGTAGGCGGGACTACCTGGCACTTCCATTTTCTCCCTGCCCCATGGCCCCCTGTCATGATGTCAGCAGGTGGAGATAACTAAGCCTCCTCTCCCACCTGCAGCAACGACACAGTATGAGTCAGTCCTCCACTTTCCCACTCCTCGGTGACTTTGGAACCCAGAAAGAAGCTGAACTAGACACCCATGCATCCCTTTGCTATACCTTAACAGGGGACTGCCTGCTCAACAATGAAGATTAGTAAGATAAAGAGACACATAACATAAATGTCGAAAATATTCAGGGTACAATAAAAGATCATTCATATCCCAAGAACCAGAAAAACCACACTATGAATGAGAATAGACAATCAACACTGAGATGATTAGCTGCTGGAATGACCTGATGAGGATTTTGAGGCAGCTGTCATAAAAATGCTTCAACAAGCAATCAAGAATTAAAGCAAATGGAAAAATAGAAAATTGCCGCAAAGAAATAGAATGCATAAGGATGAATTAAATGGAAATTATAGAAGTGAAAAATACAATAGCAAGTGAAAACTCAGAGGGCGGGCTCAGTAGTAAAGTGGAGATGACACAGGATAGAATCAGAGAACTTGAGAACAGATCTATAGAGTTGACCCAATCTGATCAACAGAGAAAATAGACGGGAGAAAAAAAGAATAACAGTCTCAGGGACTTGGGCGACAATAACAGAAGAACTAATATTTGTTTCATTGGAGTTCCAGAAAAGAGAGAGAGAAGACCTAAAAAAAAAATTCAAGAAGTAAAGGGAAAAACATCCTAAATTTGGTGAAAAACATAAATGTATAAGCTTCAAGAAGCCAGGGAGATTCCAAATAGAAGTTGAAAGAAATCTGTAATAAGATACGTGATAAACTTCTGAAAGCAAAAGATGACAAAGAAAATAAAAATCTCAAAAATATCCAGAAAGAAACAATGTGTAAGAAAATGCCAATTTGAACAACAGTTTCTCATCGAATTATGGAGTCCAGAAGGGTGCAGCAGTTTTCAAGTACTGAAAGAAAAGAATTGTCATCAATAACTTTTGTATCTACAGAAAGTCTCCTTTAGGAATGAAGGCAAATGAAGAGTCTCAGACGGGAGAAAACTAAGGGAAGTTTTGCTAGCAAGCCTACCCATAAAGAGTGACTAAATGAATTTTTCTAAACTGAAAAGAAGTAAAAACAGAAATGTTGGAACTTCAGAAAAGAAGTAAGAACATTAGACAGGTAAAAATAGGCTATCCTACTTTTCATGAGTTTCTTAAATCATATTTGAAGCAAAAATTCTGATGCCATCTGATGTGGTGACTGATGTCTGAAGAAGCACAAAAATATATTTAAAAGTGAGAGGGGTGAATAGACCTAATCGTAAGTAATTTATCTAAGCTTCATTCCAAGTAGTATGTGATAAGCTATGTGTGTCTATTGTAACACTTAGAGAAACTACTAAAGTAAATACACAAAGTGATACTAAAACAATTATAAATAAATCAAGATGGAATTTTAAAAATGTTTAAATAATTGACAAGAAGGTGTTGAACGTAAAGCAGAGACATGAGAAATAGGAAACAAACAGAAAACAAATTAATAAAATAGTAGACTTGGACTCTATATTTAAGGTATTAAGTATATTTATATTTAATGATTAAATATTAATTATATTAGTAACTACCTCAAATGTAAATGGTCTACATATACCAATTAAAGACAGATACTGGCAAGTGGATTAAAATACATGACCTAAAAGAAACTGACCACAAGTACAAAAACACTGATAGGCTGAAAGTAAAGAATTGAAAAGTTATGCCTAAAGAATTGAAAAGTTGTGCCATACAAACATTAATTTTTAAAAAAGCAGAGCAGGCTATACTAATATCAGATAAAGGAGACTCTAGAGCATTGAAAATTATTACCAACAAAGAGGGACCAGCATTGACTTTTGAATCTCTATGGTTTGTTTACTTTTCTTTGTACCCATGATTATGTCTCCATTTTTATTTCTAATTTTGTGTATTTGTGATTTCACTCCTTTTTGTCTTTATTAATCTGGCTAGCTTTTCTTTTTTAAAAAACTAGATCTCGCTTTTTTTAAGGGCCTGCTTTTGTACTATTTACTCTGTCTCTTATTTTATAATTGATTAATTTGTGCTTTTACCCTAACTAGTTCCTTCCTTCAGCTTTCCTAATGCCCAATATTTTGTTCTTTGTGTAACTTTTACATTGATTTATTTTCATTTGTTTTTATTTAGTAAAGTAATTAAGGCTCTAAGTTTCTTGTGGGTACTATTTTAGCTGTACCCATGGGTAATCATTGGTGATTCATTTGTTATTGATATTTCCTAGATATTCATTTTAATTTTTTGCTTGGACCACAAGTGTTCAGAAGTGGATCAGTCACATCCTTGGCTATGACACACTCCATTATTGGTCCATGCGTACCTCTCTTCTGTTTTGTATTTATTTGTTGGGTATTTGTTTGTTTTCTTTTAGTAATAAAGACCTGTGAGTCTACTACAAAATAAAAACTAGAACTTTTATAACTTGTACCCACTTTTGTGGTCCTGTTCATAAACATTCTCCTGCTTCTTTTCACCTCAGTTATGCTTCATTATGAATGTTTATGCATCACTATGAATCCCTTGGACTGCAAGGAGATCAAACCAGTCCATCCTAAAGAAAATCAACCCTGAATATTCATTGGAAGGAATGATGCTGAAGCTGAAACTCCAATATTTTGGCCACCTGATGCGAAGAGCTGACTCGTTGGAAAAGACCCTGATGCTGGGAAAGATAGAGGGCAAGAGGAGAAGGGAGTGACAGGTGATGAGATGGTTGGATGACATCACTGAATCAATGGACATGAGTTTGAGCAAACTCCGAGAGATAGTGAAGGACAGGGAAGCCTGGCATGCTGCAGTCCATGGGGTCACAAAGAGTCGGACACGACTGAGTGACTGAAGGACAACCAACACAAGTGAATCTTGTGCTGATGTTTTCTTGCCTCTCCATCTGTTTTTTGTTTGTTTGCTTTAACTTGAGGGATAATTCACATACCAGAAAATTTACCAATTTAAAATGTACAGACCAATATGTCTGTATATTCAGAATTGGGGGACCATACTCAAAATTAATTTTAAATATTTTTGTCAGCCCAGAAAGAACACCTGTGCCCATCATCAGTCACTCCCAGTTTGCTCCTCCTTTCACTAGTTGGCAGCAACTAGTCTACTTTCTGTCTCTAAGGATTTGCCTATTTTGAACATTTCATGTACATGGAATTGCACAAAAAGCGCCCTTTCATAACTGGCTCCTTTCACTTAGCACAATGCTTTGAAGGTTCAGCCATGTTGTGGCATGTATTAGAACTTCTTCATTTCTTCATATGGACGGATAATTCCCCACTGTGTGGATATAGAATATTTCATTCATTCATGAGTTGATGGACCCTTGAGTTGCTTTTATTTTTTGCTTCTCTGAACAATGCTGTCATGGACATTCATATATGAGTCTTTTTTTTTATTATTATTGTTTTTGCCATACATTGTCATGATATCACCATGGGTTTACATATGCTTCCCCTCCGGGTCCCCCCTCCCTCCTCCCTCCCCCCCCGGGAAATCTCGCTGCACCAGTCCCGAGCATCAATCCTGGGCTGGCGATTGATTAGACACAAGACAATTAACATGCTTCAATGCCCTTCTCCCATATCATCCCACCCTTACCCTCATCCACAAAGTCCACGAGTCTATTCTATACATCTGCGTTCCTTTTGTTGGATAAGAAAGCTGTGGTACATATATGAGTCTTTGTGGGGAAATGCGTTTTCATTTTGCTTGAATATTCACCTAAGAGTGGAATTCCTGGGTCATATAGTGACCCAATGTTCAACACTTGGAGGAACCGCCAAACTGTGTCCCCAAGTGGCAGCCGTTTAATGTTTTCTCTAGCACTGCGTAAGGGTCTGTTTGTCCTTGGCAACACTAATCATTTTCTAGCTTTTATGTTTTAGCTGACTTAGTGGTTATATTTTATTGTCCTTTGATTTGCATTTCCCTAATGACTAATGATATTGACCATCTTTTGATGTACTTATTTCCTGTGCTTTTCATGTGCTCATTTATATCTTCTTTAGAGAAATGTCTATTAAAACCCTTTGCCCAATTTTAGCTGTTCTTATTATTTTTATTGTTAAGTTGTAAGAATTCTTTATTTTCTGGATACAAGTTGTTTATCAAGTATATGATTCGAAAATATTTTCTCCTATTCCATGGGTTGTCTTTTTATAATACTTTCTTGAGGTTACCAATGGCATAACAAAAGCTTTCAATTTTCATAAAGTTCTGTTTATCTAGTTTTTATTTTGTTGCTGTACTTTTAGTATTATATCTAAGAAACCGTCGCCTAACCCAACAATATAAAGGTTCACTCCTGTGCTTTATTCTAAGATATTAATAGTTTTAGCTCTTATGTTTAGGTCTGTGATCCATTTTGAGTTAATGTTTGCATATGATGCAAACAAGGGGCTTAATTTCATTCTTCTGCATATGCGTATCCATTTGTCCCAGTGCCATTTGTTGAAAAGACAATTTTTCCCACTTTATTGTCTTGGTAACCCTAATGAGAATCAATTGAAAAGTTGAACCTAAAATTCATATGGAAACCCACGAGACTGAAAATAGTCAAAGCAGTCTTGATCAATGGAATAGAATTGAGAGTCCAGAAATAAATGGTTGATCAAGGTTGCTTAGACTATTCTTAGTCCCTTACCAAAGAAAATAAATAAAGCTAAGATTTTTATAAGGGTTGTAATAATTCTGTAAATCAATTTGGAGAATATTGCTATCTTATTTATGTTAAGTCATACAATTCATTAACATAAAATGCCTCTCCATTTATTTAGATCTCTTTGAAGTTGAAGTGTGTCTTACAATCTTCTGTTTAATTTATTCTTAAGTATTTTGTTCTTTTTGATGGCCTTGCAGATGGAATCATTTTCCTAATTTCACTTTTGTATTTTTGTTGCTAGTTTATAGAAATATAATAGGTTTTTATATTGATCATATGTCCTGCAACATTTCTAGACTCATTTATTAATTCTAGGAGGGTTTAAGTGAATTCCTTAAGAGTTTCTAAATACAAGATCTTGTCATAGGAAAATAGAAATTATTTTTAATTTTTCCTTTCTAATGTGGTATCATTTATTTCTTTTTCTTGTTTAATTTCTCTGGCTGGAGCCTCCAGTACAATGTTGAAATGCTGAAAGGCGAATCCTTGTCTTGTTCTCGATCTTAAGGAAAAGCATACATTTGATGTTTCACTATTAGGTGTAACTTTAGCTGCCTAGATCTATTTCAGTGTAGTTTTGTTGCATCTATATTCTTCTAAAACTTGTATTAGTTATTAGTATTTGCTGTTAATAATTTTATTAAAAGGATCTCAGGCAGTGTATCACCTATGATACCTACATTTTTTACTATGATATTTTGTAAGTATGGCTATATTGTTGCATGTGACTGTGGTTCATTCATGTTGGCTTCTATATATTATTTCATTGTGTAAATATGACACAATTTAGCCATTATCCCATTTTTTGGATAATTTGATTATTTCCATGGTTTTGCTATTATGAAGAGTGTTGCCATGATTGTACTTATCAGTATCTCTTAGGGTAAATTTGCCAGAATTTCTCTTGGGAATACACCTAGGCATGGACTTGCTGTGGGAATATTCAATTTTATAAGATAATGCCAGTTGTTTTCTAATGTGATTCTACACATTTACATATCCATTAGTAGCATATAAAAGGCTTTGTTGCTCTAAATTCTCTCCATCCCTTAGCACTGGTGAACTGTGATTTTTGGCCCTAAAATGAGTATAAAATGATACAACATCTTGGGGCCTAATGTTCATTTTCCTCATAGCTTAATGGGGCTGAACACCTTTTCACAGATGGGCTTCATTTAGCATTGGGTGGGTGTTTCCCTGAAGGTGCTGATTTTCCTGCACTTTCAAGCTTCACTTATGAATGAACCCAGAAAACTCCCACTTACGTTGGAGGACCTAGGGACAGAGGGAAAATATGCACATGTCTGCTGCATCCAGATTCTGCCACCTTGAAGTCAGCCCAAACCCATGGAATTGTCTAACCTGACATGGCTAAAATCAAGGGAGAGGCTGAGACCATTTGAGTTGGAGAATCAGAGGTATCTTCAACAAGCTTATATTTGTCATTTCCCTCTTTGATTCAAAAATTAGAGTTTTAAAAATAAATAATAGGTGAGTTTGTCCCATTATATTTAATGATATTATAGGGTACATTTGGTCTCAGTTCTGTCATATTATTTTATATTATGCTTTCTGATTTTAATGCATCCTTTAAAAGTCTTTTCCTTCATGGTCTGTATTTCCATGGTTTGCTTTGTGTATTACTTTTCTCTCTAATAATTTGGAAGGTTTATGGATAATTTTTATTTCCTTCAGTGGTTGCTTTGTAACTATGCACAATGTTCTTTTATGTCTTATTTCTTGAATTATAACTTAAGAGGTTTTCCAACCATAAAAAAAATAGGTAGCTTCGTTTCTTTCCTCCACTTCACTTTCTCCCATGATATCTTTCAGTATATTATCATTATTATTAGTTCTTTTATATGTTACACAATATCCTTCTACATTGATCGCTTGATTTATCAGCTTAAGATGCGTTGATCTTCTTCTTAAAATGTAAGTATGTGTTTATATATATTCTGCTCAGATCTTACTCTGTATTTTTGAGGTAAGAACTTATATCTTCAGTTCTGGAGGGCCATCAGCTGATACCTCTTCAAATATTGTCTCTCTTCATCCTCTTTGGGCTTCCCTGGTGGCTCAGATGGTAAAGAATCTGCCTGCAATGCCAGAGATGGGGGCTCGATCCCTGGGTCAGGAAGATTCCCTGGAGAAGGGAATAGCAACTCACTCCAGTATTCTTGCCTGGAGAATTCCATGAACAGAGATCCTGGTGGGCTACAGTCCATGAGTTCACAAAGAGTCGGATGTAACTGAGCTACTTTGGCTTCCTTCATCCTCTTTACTTCTCCTATTACTCCTGATAGACAGGTGGGAGGTACCAGGCTTGCGCTCCACTTGCCTCACCTACTTTCTTGTGTTTTACTCAGAGCTTATCTCCAGAAAGTGCTGTTTCCCATCTGGGAGGTTCTGGTTTCATGATCACCTCCACCCCAGCCCTAGGGATTTCCCTCCACTTGGGTAGGCTTTGTTGTAAATGTTTTCCTCGGGGGCTCACACCTGTTGAGTGGTGCAGCTTTGGGGCCCTATGCTGCAATTGGAGCAGACTTAGAGTTCTGATGTGCCCTGGTGTCTTCCTTCTCATTCATGGCCTGGGGAGGTGGGCCCACTTTTGGAAAGGTATATGTGGTGGTTTTCTTTTCTCATTTTACTGAAGGGACAGCTCTCCTGAGCTCCTGGCTCTAAGCAGAAAGATCATTCCTAGGCTCTTTTGTGTACAGGACCTTGTGCCTCGGCTCTTCATACCTCATGGGTATTGAAACATGAGCGATTTCATCCAGTTCTTATACCCCTGAGCACCATTTCCTGTTAACTCCTGCTCACTGTTCTGGCTTTGAATTTTGTTTTATTTCTGGCATGAGAGGATTTTCCCTTCTTGCTCTGAGCTTGTGGAAGTGGTTGTAGATTGACTTGTGTTCTCTGGAAGCCAGCATCTCTTCATGTGTGTAGTGGGTGTGACAGTTTTGTTGAAGGTGGGGAAAATGCTTTCCCCACCAACTTGGTCCTCTGTAGAGAGCAGGAATTAATGGTGATTTGGGCTGTAGAGGCTGGCCCTCCTGCCTGGTAGTTAGGAAGAGTGTTGAATGTAGAAGTTCCAGAGAAGCCTGAGAAGGAAACCTGGGAGGAGACTCCTAGGTAGAGAGAAGAGTTGCACAGTGGAGATGAGAACTTCTGCATGGTGGGTCAATTTGTAAGTGGCTAACACACAAAGATCCCCTGAAGGAGGGTAGAGCAACCCCCTCCAGTATTCTTGCCTGGAGAATCCCCATGGACTCCCCTTGCCAGAGGAGCCTGGCAGACTACAATCCATGGGGTTGCAAAGAGTCAGACATGACTGAGTGACTAAGCATAGCACGCAACACACAAACCCACGTCATCTGTGAAACTGGCCTGTGGTTGCCATGAACCTCTAGGAACAGTGCTGGTGGGTTCAACTACCTTCTTTGAGTGGTATTTTGAGGGAATTAAGGAAAAGGGTCCATCTTTCACATTAAGGACCACTTGAAGTGCAAAGACAAAAGTAGCAACATCAGTATTTTAAAAGAAAACTGGAGCAGGAAATTGAATGTCTTCTCCCAAGAATTTTCTGAAATCTGGGGGAGAACAAGAAACTCCCACAAGATGAGGTTAGGTTGAAGCCAACTGTATTTACTCCTGCAGGGGTGGGCAACCTCTAGTTTACATATAGCTAGTAACATTTCTTGCCTTGTTTAGTCTACATGCCGGAGCTCTGAACAAATAAAACTGTCCTCATTTTCTGTGTGTGTCCATGCTCAGTTGCTCAGTTGTGTCTGATTCTTTGCAGCTCCATAAACTATAGTCCTATAGGCTCCTCTGTCCATGGGATATTGGAGTAGATTCCCATTTCCTCTTCCAGGGAACCTTCCTGACTCAAGGGTTGAACCCGAGTCTCTGGCATCTCCTGTATTGCAGATAGATTCTTTACTGCTGAGTCACTGGGGAGGCCCTGGAGCAATGGTTTTCAGCCAGGGCTGATTTTGACCTCCAGGGATTTTATTTAATGTATGGAGGCATTTGTGATTATTACAACATGGGTGGACAAGGATGTTACTGGTGTCTCGTGTAGAGGCCAAGGATGCTGCTAAACATGCTATGATGCTCAGAACAGGCCCCACAACAAAGTATTTTTCAGCCACAAATGTTAATAGTGCCAAGATTGAGGAACCCTGACATAGAGTAGGTAGCTGAGGCTTAGAGACTTCAAATCATCTGTGTTACATCTCAGAGTTGGGCAGTTAGGAACGACAATGATAATTCACATTGATTAATAGCTGTATTAGACTCTGCTTGAGCTGCCATAACAAAATACCACAGGCTGGGTGGTTTAAACACTATAAAATTATTTTCTCATCATCTGCGGGCTAGAAGTGCAAGATCAAGGCCAACATGGTCAGTTTCTGGTGAGGACTCCTCCTGGCTTGCAGACAGCCACCTTCTTGCTGTGTTCTCACATAGCCTTTTGTTCATGTGTGCTTGTTGCAGGGAGAAGGGAGAGATGGTGAGTATAAGCATGAATGTGAGAGCTCTGATATCTACTCCTATAAGGACGCTCATCCTATTGGATCAGGGCTCAACCCTTATGACTTTATTTTACCTTAATACCTCCTCAAGGCTCCATCTCCAAATACAGTCATATTTGGGGTTAGGGTTTCAAGATGTCAATTTTTGGGGGACAAAAATCCATGTATATCAACTGTTTTCTCAGTGCCTGGCATTGCTCTAAGGACTTTATGGGTATTGTTATTATCACCCTATGACAGACAAGGAAACTGACATGCAAGGAAAAGCCAGTGACTTACCTGGGGTGACAGGGGTATGGGGGCACTGCCAGGATATACACCAGGCAAAAGTCTCCAGAGCCTGTGCTCTCCACCCCTGGGCTGTACTTTTCTGAGGGGCTCTGGCATGAATCTAGGTTTCCAGCTGTGTCCTAAGTTCTGTCCTAAGCTCTGCCCTGCACCTCATCTCCTTTTACAAGTTTATGGCCCAAGATACAGCCTGAGAATAAATAAGAGCTCAGCACCATAGTTTGAACATGCATAGATCAAAGAGATTTGTTGAATGTAGCAAAAGGGACAAGCCTCTAGAGGAAGCCACCATGAGCTCCTGGGAGAGATGTCACAGATGGGCTCATGTATTTTCCTCCATCCCAGGCCCCCCAGGCCTGGGCTCTAGGGCAGTGCAGCTGTGGAGCAGGCATCTGGGCTGGTGGCCTATGGTGATCCCCAGCTCATAGCAGAGACAGTGTGGCTGGTTGAGACAGCAGTTGCGGCCTCCAGCTTTCTGATTATGGAGTAAGGAGAGCTCCTCTGTCATGCTGCTTCAGTGGTGGCATCCTGGGACTCACTCCTGGGAGCTGAGCCTGCAGCTACTCCTCTGGGCCTTCCAAGATGTTGTTAAGTACCAATTCCCTGTATTAAATCCCTCTCTGCTTAATCCAATCAGAGTAGTGTCTGATCTACTGCTGCACGCTGATTGATACTGCCTGGCAGGTAAAGGGAAGGAGGGGGTGCTGGGGAAGAATCTGGGGGAGGCTCCTTCCCAGTCCATAGGCACCTTGTGGTCAGGGATCTGAGGTCCTGGGGGTTAGAGAGAGTGCTGCTAGTATTTCTCTGGAGAGCTGCAACGGGATACATAAGCGACACAAAGCTGGGAGGTGTTAGAGCTGAGTCCCTAGTCTCCTCTCTCCTCCTTGCTCCATGTGTGAACTTTGTGAGTCTGCTGCCCTTTCCTGGACTCAGGTGTTTCCATCAGTCCCAGTCTCAAGCCTGACATTCTGTGGCATCCGGTCTGAAATAACCAAGGGAGCTTGTAGGGGGTGGGACGCAGGCTGGGATTTTCAGCAGAGCCCTCTTTAAATGTCACAGTGAGAGGCTTTCCCATTTAAAGAGAGATTGACAGCCACAAGCAACCTAACAAGATTGCCGCTCTGCTCCTTCTCTTAGTAGACAGAGCATCTCACATGCTGGAAATCAAGAGGTGCCTCGGGGAAGGGAGCGGGGAGCAAACAGCACCATTTACCAACTAGTCACAGGTCTGGGCTCTGACAAGAAGCAATTATTCAAGACAAGGCACCTGAAGAAAGGGGCAACTGGGCTCAGGGCCGCAGTGGAGCTTTCTCCTGGGCCCCCCACAAGAAGAGCGGAGGATGTGTATGGTGTCCCTTGCAGCCTGCCTCCACTTAGCTCTGGACAATGAGGCTCCTAGAAAACAACCCGAGGAGAAGGTGGCTGCTGGAAGTGGTAGAAAGATCTCTGCTCTGTTGCTAGCTTGCTGTGTGATTCTGGGTAGTCCATTCATCTGTTTAGGCCTATGTTGCTTTTATAAAATAAGAAAATTTTATAAAATTTTCATTCTGTCTGCTCTGTTTAGCCCTTAATCCCAGCACTGGAACAGTGCCTGACATGTAGCAGGTTTTGATCAAAGTTATTAGCTGAAAGAATGAAATGGATCCTATGGCAAGACTTGGAATGGTTTTAAGTCAAAAGGTAAGGTTTTAGTGGTGCTTTAGATGAACCACTTGGCTGCCCTGTGGAGGATGAAAAAGAGGGAAGGCTAGTTTCAGGAGACTGCTGCAATAAAATGATGGATGTCAAATGAAAGACCAGTGAACTGAAGGCTGTGAGAGTGGTAACCTAGAGCTTTACGTCTGGTAAATATTTTAGTGTACAGGTACATTATCTGATGTCATCTCTACAAAGGCCTGGGATGGGACAGAGCTAGGATTGGTACTTGGCTCTTCCAGACTCAAAAATTAAGATTTAGAGAGGGGAAGGCAGTGCCTTATGCAAGAGTGGAGCTGGTAAGTGGCAGATTCAGGACTCAAGTGAGGATGTGAGAAGACACTTAACATCACTAGTTATCAGGGAAATACAAATTAAATCTGCTGTAAAATACACCCAATAGAATGGCTGGAACTAAAAAGACTGATCATAACAAGTGTTGGCAAGAATGTGGAGGAATGAGAACTCCCCTACCCTGCTGGTGGAGGTGCCATATGGTATAATCTCTTGGAAAACAGCATGACAGTTACCATATGATCCACAAACCCACTCCTAAGTATTTACCTGGGAGGAATAATAATGTGGCTGCACAACGCTTTGTTCATGAGTTTTCATAGCCACTTGATTAAAAAAAAGCCAAATAAGCAACCCAAGTGTTTCTCAGCGTGGAAATATACACATATGGTGGTGGTTTGACCACACAATGGAATACTACTTAGCAATGAAAAGCAGTGAGTGATTGATACAGGCATAAGGGTGGATATCAAAAGCAGAATCCTGAGCATAAGAAACCAGACACAAAAGGATAGAAACTATAGTATATGATTCCATTTATATGAAACTCTAGAAAAGTCTAATCTGTAATGACAGAAAGTGGAGTGTGGTTGCCTGGAGCTGGAGCTAGAGAAAGAGATTGAATGTGGAGGAGGAAGAGGAAGCTTCAGAGGGTGATGGAAATGCTCTGAATCCTGATCGTGGTAGTGGTTTCATTTATCCAAGCTCATCACAGGATACTTTTGAGTGCATGTGATTTGTTATACTAAACGTATGTCTCCATCAGATTGATGAAAGAGATCAATTGATGCCTCTTCCAGGGTTCCTGTAGCTCATTCTGGTTCCCTGTGGACCCCCCAGAACCAGGTAGATGATTGAGGCGCATGGCCATCCACCTAAGGAAGCCCTGACCCATCCCTGACCCTGCTCCTGGCCTCTAGGACTTTACTTGTATATGAGGTTCACAGACCCAGGGAGGCATCAAAGCAGTATCTGTGGCTGCTTTCCCAGCCTTGTTCCCATTTGTATTTCCATGTCCATGTATCCATCTGGTGAGGAGACCTTGCAAAAAGGAACAGCTTTTACTGTCACTTGCTTTGAGACAACACTCTGGCTGTAGCTTCAGAGGTGGCTGCCCATCCCCTGAATAATTTGGAGGTCTTAAACGTGGCTGGTCTTTGTTCCAAAAGGCCTTGCTAAAACAGAGGCAGGCACAACTTTCCATCAACCTTGGCTCCTGGAGGTTTGAGGCCAAAGTCATTGCCTTAGGGTCTGTTCCCCTGTAGGGATGACTTTGATTCCCTGGGGGCAGTAGCCTTTGTGGAATCAGAGCATCCTTCCCTCTCTCCTGTAGCCAGCAGCTGACCCTGCAAGGAAGGTTGCAAGGACCAGGATTCACACTGAGCGACGTTTGCTGTCTAGAGAAAATGTTCCACATTCAATGGGAAGGAAAATCCCAGAAAGAGAGAAGAGGGGGCAGGGCACCCATCAGCGAGGGGTGGGATCACTGAGGGATGGAGACGTCTCAGGTAGGGGCTGGCAGGATGGTCTAAAGGGAGGACAGGATCTCTTGCTTGTTAGGCTGTTTGGATCCCACACTGCCTCCTCTTACAACCCTACTTTGCCTCCTCTGACTTGGGCCTGAAGGACAAAGACGTTCCCTGCTCTAGGATCCAAGGTCAGTCAGGGTCTGACCCCAGCTGCCCTTCCAGCCACTCTTGTTTGCTTTGCCTTAGTTCATGCTGTCCCCACCTCCTACAGGGCCCTTCCTCACTTTTCAATGTGGTATGTTCTGATTTGCATTCTAGTCTCAACTTTAGAGTCTTCTTGAAAGCCTTCCTTGACCCTCCCAGCAGAAGTAATTGTTCCCTTCTCTGAGCTCAGAGAAAACTTGGCTTGCTCTGCTGTTTATTTCTGAGTTTGTTTTCATGACTAGCTGCCTTCCAAGTCAGGATGTTCACAAGGGCAGAGCTTGCATCTTTCTAAGCTCCCAGCCTGGGCTTGTGTTCCTGCTGTAGACCGGGCACCCAGGAAATGCTGGTTGAGAGAGTGAGTGCCCTTGGTCTGCACTTGGGCACCGCGGCTCTGTGGATGCTGGCATGCTGATACAGGCGGGTCCTATTTGTGTATGGGCAGCTGAACCCTGGCATCTGGAGTAGGACCCTAGGGCTTGGTCCCATAAGCCAGGCTGGGCAGCCAAAGAGAGGACAGACTTGGAAGCTTGAACCAGCCTGCTAAGCCTGTGATATTTACCAGGCTGACAGTTTCCCAGCCAAAGCAGCCCGGAGACAGGGGATGGCTGGAGAAAGTGGGTCATCTTGACTCTTATTCAAGACACCAGGGAGGGCCCTGGGGTTTAGCTGTG
This sequence comes from Antilocapra americana, assembly GCA_007570785.1. Lineage (NCBI taxonomy): Eukaryota > Metazoa > Chordata > Mammalia > Artiodactyla > Antilocapridae > Antilocapra > Antilocapra americana. The sequence continues at coordinate 6,961,622 of ML662446.1, forward strand.
GCAGTGATGGAGACTGATCCTGTCATTTGCTTGGATCCAAATGAAAGGGATTAGTGACTGCAGAAATATATTAATTTTCCATGCAGCACAGGGCACGGAGAGGCAGTAGAGGATTCAAAAAAAGAAAAAAAAAAAACTCGGCATGGACTTGTATGCATGTGCCTATGTGTGCATATACGTGTGTGTATACTACACATACATACACATCATCCACACCCACATCATGTGTCAGTACTCAGCTGCAAGTATATCCATAAGTCTGAGAGGCTGGAGAAGAGGCCTCAGCTTGAGAGCTTGGAGACCGGTCTGGGCCTCAGCTGCTGCCCTCTGTGAACTTAGGTTTCTCATCTGGGATGCAGCCACGTTGACTGTCCTCACAGATCAAAGTGGCAGTCAGAGTGATGGCAGTACTGGTCTGCTATGGACACGAGAGATGGCCTTCAGGAGCTATTCTGCTCTTGTAGTTGCATTTCCCAGCTCCTCCTGCGTATGGATGATGTTCAGGTCACCAGGTCACGCTCAGGATCCACCTGCGGGTCACACCCCTCCCACCTCCAGGGAAGCCAGAGATGGTGCCACTTCTGGAGTGGACGGGTGTCCACAGACGTGGCAGAGCTGGAAGCCCCGACCCATCTCCAGCAGATGCTGTTACCTGTGGCAAGCTCCATCCCCTTCTTACTTTGTTTTTCCCATTTGCACAATGACAGCCTCAGTTGTCCTCTGTTTCAGAACACTTTGGGAGCAGGGAGGGTGCATGACTGGGCCAGGAAAGGCATGGCGGAGTGACCTAATGACCCCAAAGTGAGTGTCAAGGCCAACTGTTAAAGGTACCACTTCATTTCATCCTTCACTAGTACTCTGTCCCCTGGCCTCACAGCTGCAACTGCCTCTGCTCCATTACATAAGTCGTTACATTCAATTAGGTTCTGCTTTTCCCTGAGAAGCGCAGCCCCAGTGTGTGGTCCACCATGACCTCCCTTAGGAGTGCAACTGGCTCATCATGACGCCCTTTCCTAGCAGTGAGGGCCAGACAGACGCCTTCCCCCTTCTGCTCGGCAGACAGACAGCACTGCACACGGCCTCTTCCTCCAGTCCCCCTTCTCCACAGAAGGCAGGGGAAAGGGAGGGGTCATTTCCCTAGTTTCACAGAAAGACAGGGCTTCCAGCGTCAGAAGGGCCCCCCCTGCCTCTGGTTCAGGGAATTCTTCATGCGGGACAGACATTAAGCCCCTTCCCCTCCCACCCCCTCCCTCCCCCTGTGCTTAGGCTGGCTCATGCCCTCGGCTTCCAGACATACTCTCTAGAACATGCTCCCTCCCTCCTGAGCCCAGGAAACTCTTAAGGTGTTCCAGGCTCAGCTCCAACTTTGCCTCTCCAGTGATCAGACTTGTTGGGCCCATGGTCCTGGCCCTCCCCTCTGGGTGCCCCTTGACTACGGGGTGCGTAGATTCTGTAGAAGCTTATGCACCCCTTTACCTGCGTGCATGGAGCTCCATTAGAATGTCTCTGCCTCAGTCATCTTTGTTTTCAATCCCAGCCCAGACTCTGGGTCTAAGGAAAGACCCCAAAAACATTTGAAAAGTGAGTGTTGGACTTCCCTTGATGCCCCGGGAAATGGTACAGGGCCCTGGCCTCATTCTGTGAGCATGGCTAAAAGACCCATACCCCATATGCCTCCCAACTCAAATTCAGCCTGTTCCCAGGACCCCAACCCCAGCCCAAGTCTTGAATGAGCAAGAATGAAATCCCCAATTTTGTCTAGGGTTCCTCCCAAGCCCCACCCCTCTCCCCAATCCTGATCCTTTACTCCAGAGACAGAGAAATACAGAGACAGAAAGAGGCCAGGAGACAAGAGAAAAATGCAAAAAGAGATGTAAGTTGAGACAGAGACAAATACACATGGAGAGACAAAGAAAGAGAAAAGGAACAGAATGAAAGATAGTGAGGAGATGCAGGCAGAGAGGCAAAGCAGGAGACGATCAGACGAGGGGAGGGAAAGCAAGCTGGAGATGGCAGGCGGGGTCCAGGCAGCCTCACAGCTGCGGAAGGGAGCCTGCCAGCCTGGCGGCGAGGGGCTGGCCCGGCACAGGGCCCCAGCACGGGGCGGTGGCAGCTGGGCTGGGCATTTGGCTGCCTCTGCTGAGCCCAGGCCCCTGTGCCTGACCCAAGCCCAGCTGCTCCGGCACTCTTGTCTTGCTGCCTGGAGCCTCCAGGCAACCTTCATGCTCTGGGACCAGGAGCTGGGGGAGCAAGTGGCAAAGCCGGGCCTCTGAGGTCACCTCTGCCAGACAGGGAGGCAGCGCCGCATACTCCACCAGTGGGACCCAGGCAGAAGCCCATTCCATTTGGCTTGGGGAGGAGACATGTGGTTTTCATGACAGTGGATCTACTTTCTAATTAGAGACTCACTGAGGCGTGTGTCAAAATAGGCAGCATTTTTTGAGCTCCACAAATAAGAACAGCACTTCACTCCAGGGCAGTGTTTCCTGGGTTTGAAGCACCTCCCTGAAGATGCTGTTTCTTTGATGCACTTTCCATAGCATCCCTGCTTACCTGGGATCAGAGCCCAGCTGGTTTCTGGGCAGCTGAGGAAAGAGATCTGGAACCTAAAATTGAGTCAGAAGTGATTGACATGCAATAAAATGGGGGCATATTCTCCTATATTCCTCTTGAGGCAAAAGCTTAGATCCCTTTGGGTCCCCTGGATGTAGAAGGACCCAACACAAGGTACAGGGCAGGGCTGTGTGGAAGGGAAGAGGGAACAGGGAAGAAAGAAGGGAGCAGGCTGGGGGAGGGGGGTCAGTCATCGGTATTGTGTGGACTATGAGATTGTGATGTGAGCTACCTGCCCCCCTCCTCCCTCTGATGGCTTCATCAAAGTCACTAACTTATTACTTGTTAGTTGCCTGTATGTGGGCACCAGGTTGGTTCACAGACATCTGCATGGAGTTGTTGAAGGAGGGAAAAAGCCAAGGGCAAGGATCTGTGTGCTCACAGACTTTGAAGTTGGGGTTTCCAGCCAAGCGTGCCTCAGTATTCAGGGCTCAGAGGCCCTAGCTGACATCTGGGTTATGGATACGCATAAAATAGGGCCCAGGATGCTGAGTTGGAGGTGGTGGGGAAGGTATTGGCTATCGAATCAGGATCCAAGAAATCCTGCCAGGCTGAAGTGAGACTGAGTCTGGGAGGCTGAAGTTTATTCACACAGGAGATTTCTGGTCAAGATGGCTGATTAGGCTGATGTGAGATCATCTTCCCTTTCCAGATGCTTGATGGAGTAGGAGGAAGAGCAGAGGAGGGGAAGGAGGAGAGACAGTGGAAGCTGCAGAGCATGGGGTACCAGAACAGATTTGTGCTTTAGGAGCTGGATGCAAACTGAGGCTGAGAAGGTCTCGGGCCCTGGATCTGCGCTCTCTGGGGAGAATCAGTAGCCAGGAAGGAATTAGGTCATCTGCATTTGGAAGCCAGAATCCTGTGGGAGGTGGTATGATTGGCCGCAATTATGCACCCTTTTCTGCAGCCAGACTCCTGCCATCGCCTCATCGTGGGAAGACTATTTGTTCATGCCTCTTAACTTTGGGCTCAGCTGTGAAACTTGTTTTGGCCAATGTACCAGGTGCCTGAATAAAGATTCAGAAAGATGGTGACAGCCTGGAGTAAGGCTAAATCTAATAGGAGGGAGTTTAATTGGGACTGGAGACTTCCGTCCAACATGGCGGACAAAGCTGACGCGTGATGGAAAGTGACAGCATGCCAGTCTGGGCCTGAGTCTCCCTTGTTTCTGCTGGCTGTGTTGAGTCTCTGCCAGAGTCTTGAAAGGTACATGCCCTGGTTATTCTGGTTTAAGGAAGATAAGAGAATGGAGAGCAGGGCTACCCAAGCTGACCACAGATAAGGTGTCCAACCATCCCCGTTTTCCCAGGACTGTGAGGTGTACTGGGATGTGGGACTTGCAACACCCAAATGGAGAAGGTCCAGAAAAACCAGAAAGAGCCAGTCACCCTACCCACACACTTGGCGAGAGAAGTATGGCCAACCCAGCTGCAGTCTGAAGAGGGACGCCTCGCCACTACAGCCTTGACCAGGCAGTGCATAGATAGGCAGAGAGCCCTCTCAGCTGATCCACAGACGTGTCATCCACATGAGTCGTTCTCATTGCATCCTCTCTCACTTTGTGATTATTTGTTTCACAGCAATATTGTGGCAGTAGCTAACAGAGATATTGCCATGAAGTCACATATTGTCACTGTGAGGAGTGAGCTGCCTGCACCAAAGGACCCTAGAGCCTAAAGTTGACTAAAAAAATCCACTTCTTAGTCAATGTGTTAAACCAGTGGCTCTGTATCCTGACGGCGTATTAGAATTTCCTAGGGAGCATAACAAAGCCGAACATCCAGAACACTTTCCAGAGAGTCGGTTCAATTCTTCTGCTATGCGGTCTTGGCTTCATCATTTTTTAAAAAAGCCCACCAGGTGATCCCGATGTGCAGGCAGGTTTGAGAGTTGGTGGATTAAGTAGTAGACCAGACACAGCTGAAAAAACAATGCTTAAGTTGGCTCAGTGGAAGTTTCTGTACCTGAATTGGCACACACCAGCTCCTTCTCACCTTAGAAGGGGAAAAGCAACTTGGAAGAAGTTTCTGTGATGGAGACTCAGGGGTCTGCGTGGACCCAGGCACCTTTGTGTTATCAGGAGATGTAAAGAAGCCTGGGGAGGAGTGAGGTGGGAGTCCTGTCCTACACACCCGAGTTCTGTCCTCTCCTCTAACAGGCAGGTGTACAGTGTGAGTCTAGGCCTGAGCTTCCCAAATTTTAAGTGCCTAGGAAGCGGCTGTGGATCTTGTTAAAAAAAAATGTAGATTCCTACTCATGTGGAACTCATAGGTCTGGGGTGGAGCTGATTCTCTGCAGGTGATGCCCATGGACTGGAGCACATATTGAGTAGGAAGAGGGTGGGTAAAGAGGGGAGGGGACACCAGGTTCCATGATCCCCTTGGACTGTTTATACCAGAGAGAAGAGAGTTCATGGCGGGGGTGGGGCGCATTCCCATTCTAGAAGGGCTGCCAGGGGATCTGGAGGTTCAGCATGGCCCCACAGGGCAGATCTGGGGCAGAAGGAGGCATCTCATTGAGTACAGAGACAAAGTTCAGGATGAAATGATTGCCATGGGAGGTGGGTTGCTGCCTGTTCCAGCATCGCAGTGGGGCTGTCACTGGGAGCAGGACGAACCCTTAGGGAGAGGGCCTGGGTGTGTTCATCCACACAGAGCCTTCAGGGCCTCCTCCTTCCCAGACTCTTGGGTCCTTGAGGTCTTTCATCTCTGTATTTGGGTTAAGAACAGAGCCTGGGTGGAGACTGATGTGAGGCTGTGGGTAGCTGCAGGGAGGCCTCCCTTCCGCGGGCACACGGAAATCTCACCACCTGCTGGTTACCCAGCCAGGTCTGGACACGCAGGCAGCCTATCTGGGTCCTTTCTCTGTCTAAGAGGAGTCTTTGGTCTCTGGGAATGGACACTCCTGACTGGTGGAGGCTGCCTCCTTGGCCAGACTGCTTAGCTGGGGCCAGGGGACATCAGATTCCAGAGGAACCAAATCTGATGACATTGTGCTCAGTGTCTAAGCTGACAGCAGGATTCTGTTTCACAGCTGTCACGGCCTGCTGTACTGCTGGGCAAGATCCTTCTTTGTTTCCTGCTCTGTACAGTGAAGTTGGTGTGAATGGCCCTTCCACCTTTGACTTTCTACAACCGTATGGAAATTTTGGCCTGTTTTGGCTTCCAGATTCCAGAAGAGTGAGAATCTGGACAATTCAGAGGAAACATGATGTTAGGGTAACCATTCTCTGCATCTCCTTAGAAAAGAGTTCAGGACCATGGAGCTGGACGAGAGAGCAGGGGGACTGCAGCTGCAACCGGCCTGTGAGGGGTACCTCTGCTACCCTGGGATTTGAGTCAAAGCAGATGTCTTGGCCCCCTAGACATTTAGATCTCTAGAGAGCTCTCTCCCTCCCTGGCTTCTCCTCCTACCCCGACCCTGGTCTGGGCCATAGCCCTCAGCACTGTAAGCCAGAGGGATGGGTAGCAGTGGAGATGGGTGGGGGGCATTATCATTGTTATACCCATTTCCCAGATGGGCAAACCAAAGCACATAGAGGTAAATTGGTTGTATGATGTCACATTGCCAGGATGTGCCAGAGATGAATTTGAACACCTTCCTGCCTTGCTCTATTCTGTTCAAGCCTGTGTTCTTGAACACCGGATTCCCAGGCAGACGAGAGATATCGGTTTCCTGACCATTTGGGACAGTCCCTGAGCCTGCAAGAGTGAATGCCAGAGACATAGCCACTCCTTCAGGTTGGGTTCAAGATGAGACCTCACTCCCTAGCCCAGAGATGGAGAATTCAGGGTGGGCGAAGTACGGGAGAAACCCCACTGCTCCAGGGCAGGGCTGACCCAGCATAGAAAGTCAGACTCAGAAGTCCCAGCTTATTTCTGCCAGGCTCTCAAGTTGGAGGCCAAGGCCCCCTGGAGCAGAGCCAGGATGCCTTTCCTGCCCTGGTCACGGCTGGCCCAGGGAAGGGGCCCTGGTGGGGAATTCTGACTGGGAGGGGTTGGCAACAAGCAGGAAGCTGGCAGTTTGGTATGGCAGGTAAGCATCCGACAGAGGTTGAAGGACCCTGCACCCCATGGGAGAGGTTTCCATGAATCCCCTCTTGGCACATTACAGTCTGAGCACTGCAGCCACTCTGGAGGCCTTCTGGGCTCTGCTCCCAGCCTCTTCTGGAGTTTCTTTTGGAGTTCCACAGCCGAGCCTGATGGAGAAGCAAGGGAAGGCCAGTGTCTGTGTTTTGGAACTTTCCTATCAAAATAAAAAGAGCTGGGGAAAAGCGAATACTGTTGAAGCCCAGGCAAAGATGGAGAAAACTGTGCCTTTTATGGCTGAAGCTATTAAAAGTCTACTTAGGAACATGATGGCTGGCCGAGGCTTGCCTTCCTGTCAGGGTGCCTCCTGGCCTTCCCTCGGCTGTTTGCCCTTCCTGACTTCACCTCGGCGCTTGTGAAGGGTTTTCGGGGGCTCTTGACAACTTTACGCTCTCAGCTTGGCGAGCACCCATCTGCGTGGATCTCGGAGCGCATCAGGGTTCATTTCCAAGGACCAGTTGTATTTCACGGTCTGTTCGGACTTTGCCATATTGGAAACTGCTGGCTGTGGAGGGACCGTTAAAAACAAATGTTCTGTGTTTTCAGCCTCTCTCACCTGCCAAGAGGTTTCCTTGATGGCTCTGGCCCAGAAAACCATGGCAGATGAAGATTAGATTAGAATAAATTGATTTAGAAGTGACACGAGGCTCCTCGGAGAGGCTTAAATATTTCATTCTTGAGTATGACATAGATTTCAGCTGGGCCCTGCAGGAAGGGGGAGGGGAATGGGAATCCTATACCCAGATTCAGTGCAGCATTGGAATGTGGCAGATGGAGGCAGGATGGGCTGATCTTACGTGCTGCTGCGTAAGCCTCTCTGCCTCAGCTTTCTGACCTGTGGTTGTGGCTGTGCAGTCGCTCAGTCGTGTCCGACTCTGCGACCCCATGGACTCCAGCACGCCAGGCTTCCCTGTCCTCCATTATCTCCTGGAGCTTGTTCAAACTCATGTCCACTGAGTCAGTGATGCAACCAGCCATCTCATCCTCTGTCATCCCCTTCTCCTCCTGCCTTTAATCTTTCCCAGCATCAGGGTCTTTTCCAATGAGTCAGTTCTTTGCTTCATGCGGCCCAAGTATTGGAGCTTCAGCTTCAGCATCCGTCCTTCCAATGAATATTAGCTGTAAAATGTGATAAAAGGGTGTTTATGACTAGTCTCTTAGAAGTTTTTGGAAGTCTCCCCAAATCAGCCTGGATTGGGGCCCTCTCCCCAGAGTCCCAGGAACTCTGGGCAGTGTCAGGAGGTTGAAGGCAGGGTTGGGGATTTCCCTGTGAGACTAGAATTCATAAACTAAAGTCTCTGAGGCTCAAACTCATCAAGTCATAATCCCACCTGGGTGAGGAGGTGCCCTCTCCCACCCCACCACTTTTACACCCTCACTGGACTTCCGTCTAGCACTTTCTCCTCCTCCAGTTGCTCTGGCTTTTCTCTGAGTGATAATATTCCTGGAGCACAGAGGGAGGGGCATTTTTCCAGGGCCTGCACACCCCCAACTCTATCCCTACCCCAGCAACCTCCTGTTGAAGTTACCCATCTGGAGGGAACAGAGTGATTTGCATATTGAGCTTGGAAACCATAAGGTTCCCCCTGGGCTAGTCCTTGACCTTTATTTACCTTGGTGACTCGAATAGAAGGTGATGAAAGGGGGAATTAGGGATCGTTTCCAGTGTCTGGCATGCTATAGTTCATCGGATCACAAAGAGTTGGACAGGACTTAGTGACTGAACAATACAACACCCGTGCCAAGAGTAACTGGGTAGAGGCTCTTCTGAAAGGGGTGGGGGCTTCTACCCTGCACACCAATAAATGTCTTTCTGGTGCCAGTGAGACCTTCTTGAGGCCATGGCAGTGAAGAGCAGAGAGGAGTTCCTGTGGGCTGGGGAGACAGCAAGTCTTCTTGAAAGAAAGCGAATGTGAAGGCATGAGCTCTGACCTCGGTTGAATCTGTGGGTCCAGTTCATAGGGAGGACACAGCCAGAGAAAAGAAAAGCCTGGTTTCTTATTGCCTAGCAGAAAATTCATCTCCAGGAACATTTCTCTTAGAGTGTGTGAGGTCTTCTGGGGAAGCTTTGCTTCTCCAGGGCAAAGAATTTTAATGTGGTATTTGAATGTCTGGCCAATGAAGTAATCCGAAGGGATGGAGAGTAACTCTTGGGAGACAATTTGTGGGGCCGCAGGGCTCTCTGGACCTTTCAGCAGTGACCCTGATCTTGTGACTATTGCCTTGGGAAGGTTCTCATCACCCCTAGTCTTTTTCCCTCCCAGCCCTTCCTTCTCACCTCCCAGGAGGTAGATGGGATCTTGGCAGCTGTCTACCCCCTAACCACCATGCACACAGGCTAGGTGAGCCCCATGCTGAGAGCCACAAGGAGCTAGTTTGATGGCATCTGTTCACTGTTTGAAAATGCAATATGGGCGTGGGGAGTTAGGACCCTGGCGAAAGTATCAGTGGCTAAAAGGACTTTGGAGGTGAGCCACGCTTTCATTTTTCCAATACATTTTGAGGATTTACAATGTGCCAGGCAGTCCTAGGCACTGAAGATGCAGCAGGGAACAAGGTGGGGCTTTTACTTTAGGGATAGAGGAGGGAAGAGATAAAAACAAGCAAGTAAACATGTGAAGGTTATTTCTGGCATCCTAAGTGCTGTAAGGGAAGTGACATAGAATGGCAAGATGGAGGATGAGTGGGTGAGGGCAGCTTTTAATCAGTGGTCAAAGGCACACTCTGAGGGAGTCAGTGGAACAGAGGAGGGATGAGAGAAGATGTAGGAAGGCCAGCTAGGAGGTTGCTGTCACTGTCCAGTGCCTTGGGCCAGGAAGGTGACAGTGGAGCTGGGGGAAGCAGACCGATATGGGACATATTTTAGAGGCATCACTGACGAGGTTTGTTGACAGATTGGATGCTGTGGGTACAGGGGAGAGAGAAGTCAAAGGTGAATTCAGAAAAAGGTTTTGCTGAGTATATGTGTTTACTCTATGCGGTTGCAAGGAATGATTTGTGACCTCTTATGGAAGAACACAAAGAGTACAATCAAGAATTTTTCTTCAAGAATCAGAACCAAAGCGGGGAAAAAGAAGACATGCAAAATAGCCCTAGCCTGGGGACCAAAAGAATTATCACAGTTGAGTTTCAAATTGGACTTGGAATTTCTTAGCAAGTAGGGAAAAAGAGAAACAATATACAGCTAAGATAATATTCATGATTTTTAGAGTTAAAAAAAAAAAGCACACCATTTTCTCAAAGGAAAGCTGAGATTCTTTTAGCACTAGAGTCTAAACAAATTTTTTCCCAGGAGGCTTTTTTTTTTTTTTAAACAAAGATCTCTGCTTTCAGTGCAGAGTGGGATCTTAGACATGCCTGTAGCACCTGCACCAAGAAATTGTACCTGACTTTCCTAGGAGCTGTTGCCCAAAGACCCAGGGCGTCCCATTAAAACGCAGCTGAGTTGGGGAAAGCATGACGGTAGACTTCTAATGGTTCATGGAAGATGGAATGTTAAACTGTGCTTAGAAACCAGAGTGGGGAATCATAGCAAAATAAAGAAGGGCTAAAAAGTGCCGGGACTCGGGAATGAAAATTGCTATCCTTGTGTGAGTCAAAAAGTCATGTGCATTTTTCTTACATTTGCTTTTAATATTCTACATGCAGAGTTCATTTTTTTCAGATTAAAAAATTTGTATCTCTGCATCAGAGACAAACTTGAAAAATACTAAAAAGAGTAGATACAATAAAAATGAAAATCTCCCGTCTGGGATAACCAGTAGTAATGTTCAATGCACTTCTTGGCCTCATACAAATGTGCACACACACACACACACACAAACCAGATATTTGTGTGATACATTTATGTCACATTTCCTTTCTTTTTAGATGCACATTTTTCATCTTTAATATTTCCAAAGTGCGCTTCTTTAACGTTTCCTTATATTGAAATATTTTTTAAGTCTGTGGTGCATCTTAAAATCACTGCCTTTGTGCAGGAAATACTGTATAAAGCTAGAATATTAGGGTTTTTTGTGCATATATAAATTGATCTCCTACAACTTTCATTTAAATTACATTATGAATATTGCCACATGCCTTGAAATATGCTCTGAAGATAAAAGTTTTACTGGCTACATAATACTCTATCCTAAGAATGTCCCCATATGGACTCTTTTTCTTCTCTTACTGAAGAACACCGTTTTTCAACCACACACCAGTAAGAGAAGTTACTCCCATAACTTGAGGTGAAACCATATAACAGATGAACTCTGAAACAGAATTTCTGTGTATCCTGGTGGCATTTGTTATAGCAGTGGTCCCAGTGCTCCAGAGGTCTACGTTCTCTCACTGCCATTGCTCCAGCTATGACCCAAGTGTTTACTGTCATTGGATGCCAGTTGCCCCCTCTTTAAGACAAGAAAGCTTGCTGAAGCTTTGAAGGGTGCTAATAACTAAACCTGGCCAGGGGATCTTCCCAACCCAGGTTTCCAATCCATGTCTCCAGCATTAGCAGGCAGATTCTTTACCACTGAGCCACCTGGGAAGCCCTGTTTATATGTATATGTATGTGTATATATATAGTTATGTGTATATATATATATATATTTATGTGTGTATATAAATATATTTATGTGTATATGTGTATATATATATATATATATATATATATAT